>JAYGXS010000005.1:114365-135774 GCA_036362985.1 Ligula intestinalis
CACAACTGAGACCTCCCTGATCCAATATCCTATGCTACTCAAACAGATTAGGTGCGGGTACCCATCTTCGCCTCAACCAAATCCTCTTGATGATCACCAGGACTCGTCTCGCCCCACACAGCAACGGCTATCATGAAGTCTTGGAAATTCCTCGCATAGGGTGTGAATTCCTGTTTACATACAAATCTCACAAAAATCATTTGGAAGGTTTCTCACAATCACTAGGCAGACCGGATTTATCATTTTTTGTTTGGTAGATCGTTCCATGCTCTTCTAACTATGTCGGACGTCTAACTTTGCTAAGCAGCATTCTTAATTAAAAACATTATTGTTTAGGTTGGTGAACAGCGTAGATTCTGCCTTATTTTAACAGCATATTTGATGCCCAAATGTCCTTCAACTGAATTCCTATCTTTTCTCGGGCCCACTTTTTTTTCCACGTTAACTATGAGGGGAACTCAATATACAAAGCCATCTGAGCAAATTAATCTTGCTGGCACAATTTGCAGAACGCACTTAAAGTCGTATTTTTGGGATTCTGAAGTTGACCTAAGAGGGATTCTTCCGTAAAATAAATCCGTTGGCCATTGTCAAGGAGGATGCTTGAGTGTTCAATGGCCGGAAATTGTTGATAGATATCAAAACCAAAGGTCCTCCAGAATGATTCTTTACTGTTGATGTATCTGCTGGTTTCATACCGGGTAATCTCATCATTGCTGTTACGTTGGTTGAGGGAATATATTGCAGCATCGGATCCTTTGTTGATGTATTTGCCGACGTACTCGATGGACATCACAGAGTCGCAAAATTCCACATTGATGTGGGTAGTGGACAATACGGCAAGGTCTGCTACACCAAACCTCCCTATGATGGATCCATCTCTTCTCCTCTCCATCTGTTTTTTTATGACATAGCAGCCCCTCCTGACTATGCTGCTCCGACTCCTCCTTCTCCTCCTCCTCGCCGCCGGGATTGAGGCCCACCCGTTGGGGTTCCGGATCCAACAAGGGCTACTTGCCTGCCTACCACCGTTTCGCCTTCGAATCCACCAATCTCAGGTTGTCGCCTTTTGCAGGGAGGGTAAGCATTCCGTCAGTCTGAGTTGCATCAAGATATCACTTGGGATATTTCTTGGTACATTTCCCATCCTTCATGCAAGGGACGTTGGGATTTATCTGACCGCATGGCCCATGCAACATGTGAGTTTTAACCGTTTCAAACAGAAGAGGGTCAACAGATCGGTCAGGTAGTTCTGCACATATGAATTTGTTGACATCGACACAGTGTAATGTTTTGTTTTGCCACATCAAAATGTGAGCGTGGGATAATCCTCTTTTTCGCCACTCTAGAGTGTACTTATGACACTAAACATCACCGAAAATTTTGAATTTCGTGATAAGTTTCATCATAGTTTTCAACTTAAGCTGGAATCTCCGCGCGGAAAAATCATGTCGATCCTTTGGCATTTACTGGGAACTAGCTCATCAGTAATTTCGGGCCATGACGGGTTACAAGTAAACGAACTGAATGGATCCGGGTTTCCAAAATGTCTATCGTAAACCAACGCATCTTGAGTTTTCTCATGCATATAGCGAGGTGACCCACAATGGCTTAATGGTAAGATTAAAAGTTGACCGCGACCATTATTACCACCATCATTAAGTACATTGTCTCTTAGGTTGATGCAGTTGTCCACGCGAAGTTCTTTCTGGTGTGTGCGAAAAGAAAAAAGTCCCTCTGTTTCCATTTTGACAAACATATCAACAGCAAATTGAACAAACAACGCTTTCAATCGACTAAGTAGACCGTACGTTCGTTCTCAAATCATAAAATGTATGAGAAGAAAGCTTTGCAATTGACTGTTTTATTGGTGCCAGTTTGAGGTATGCAGCCCATTGTCTCTCCTTCTCGAGACAATATCGCTGTTGCCTTACTGTGTTTTTGACATGATGACGGCCACCTCGTTGCATGTTGGAGCATTAAATCTTTGTTGATGTTCTCCTCGAGGACGTTTATTGGAATCTATGACGATGGTGAAATCAACGGAAGCATGCATCTCCAAGGCGGACTTGAAACTATTCACGTACCTGTTGCGTTGGTGAAGTGATAATATTATATGATGCTTCAAGCCTGGATACACTAGGGATCGGCTTTGAGATTGTAAATTGATGTCTGCGACGAAGAATATTTGTATAAATTTCGGCTCGCAATCATGAGGAGGCTGGAATAATAATTACATGCGCTCCCTGTTTTCCCTCAAAGTCTGAACTCCAAATACCAGACTTATTTGTCAAAACAATGCTACTCACTGTTTGCCAATACTATGTCAGCGGGAGCAGTTTTTCACGTGCGCTTTTACATATGTATATGACGCACAAGCACGTAATCAATAGGTCTTCAAAAATATTGCCTATTATCCTCACCAGATAAACTAAAGTTCAACGATAGTAAAAATTGCGCCACGTTCTACGGTGTTCCATACGAAGCTCCGAAGCACAAGCTAAGGAGCAGTTCAGGTAACGAATCGGTGACGGCATCTCCAGGATCAACTTCCTCCACAGTAGAGTGCAATGCTCCCTATATATAGCCCTTGTGTAATCAACGGACCTGATGGAAGGAATTATTCGCAATAGTCGAGAGGCAACTAACAGCACATTATGTCAATAGTGTCAGTATGGCATGCGGAGGGCACCAAGACCCTGACGGGTACTGCAGTCTTTTAAACCTTATAACACCTATAGGCAGGGGTGCCATCAATTACTTCACCTAGATTTCCTTCTTGACACAACATATTTTGATCCCATATTTTAATCCCCTATACTCCTCTTTCCTGGAACCTGGTCCTCTATCATCATAATCGTGGGTACCTTCAGCCTCTCCGTGTATATGCATGGGAGAATTTTTTGCGGGGAAACCAAACCAATCGTGCCAGTAAGAGCCCAAACAATTAATATAAGGCAAAATACACAATTTCTGAAGCAATTTAAGTAATTCACTGGACGAAAAGAGGCGTACTTTTGTGAAGGCTATCGATATGGAACTTCAAGTAGCTCAAATACCCAAAGCTTTTGCCACAAATTTCACAGGTGAACGGGCGCAGGTCTGAAATAAAAAAATATTCAGAAATATATCTTGTTTAGATGTGTATGCAAATACAAAATACAATGTGGGCCTAGGTCTCTAAAAAAAGTAGGACTATGGCCTTCAGTATGCATATCTTCCTGAAAAAAAGGTTATTTGTTTAAGACAACTGAAGATTACAAACCACGGCGAAGACCTTTGCAGCAACACCGAGAAGACTTATACCACGGTGGTCTCGCATCTTGTCTTATCTCTCTTCCTGTGGACAAGTACAAGGATGACTGAGCCCCAGTCATCGGGGACGGCCTCTTCTCGCCATGCCTGTACAATCACCTCATGAAGCCAAGGTGTCGACACAGGACTTGTACATTTCTGCGGTAATACTGTCCTCGCCTTACGCTTCGTTGTTGCGCAGACTCTGCATTGCATCGGTAGCTTCGTCTTCGGAAGAGAGGTCACTGGACACTGCGTAGGCAGGAGAGGATTGAAACTCCGCTGTGGACCAGAGGGAGGGAGCGATAAGTGGTTCATTACGACCCAGGTCCTATCCAAGCAAGCAGGCTGCCACGAAAAGGTCACACGCCACAACTCCAGGGGCGCGCGCAGGGAGGACACGAAAATATGGAGAGAACCACGACATGGCGTGAGCGTGAACCAATCAGAAGTGTCACCCCCATTTATGCGTAGCCAGGTTGCTGTTGTCGTAATTTTCCTGCAATGGCTTTTTATGTGGTCAGGAGGCCAGAGGAATAAAATTGCCGGGATAATTGCAAAGCAAATGAAGATCTCAATCCATAAGAATGAGGCGTGGCGCAGATAAACTTCACTATCAGCCTATTGAGGTGCAGATGCAAACTCACAATAGCTTACTTGCTATTACGGTAGATTCGCATCCTATCGTATTAAAAAGGTGAAAAATCCGACTGAGCAGCAATCAGCGTGCTGGAAGGTTGCATAGCCTCGAATGAACATCTTCGGCTAGCGTACGAGGTTAGAAAGTCTTACGGCCATCAACCCTATTTTCCAGAGAAGTTGAAGTAGTGTGGAGGCACTGCGCAGATGTTTACCGGAGAGACCACGAATGCACGGTGGGAAAATTTAAAAACAAATGACCAACGCTACCAGCAGCCACCTACTAATCGCCATGACGATGTATTCAACCGATAACCATACTAATTCACGGATGAGAAACTTAAATGTTCTCGGAGCCTTGTACAATGACTGCGTTCCTTGTCATCTTAAGAACAGTGGGCCAATGCAATAAATGCAACACTACGCATTATGTAGGTGAAACTATGCAGAATTTCCCTTAAGAAAAATTACATGTCCCAGGCTACAGGTACACACCTACAATCTTCAAAGGCTTCTCCTTGAACGCTTTTGACGCGGCACACATTACAAGGGTCAAACAACGCCAGCTGTGAGACACTGAAGGAAGACTGTTCACCATTGAAGAAAAAGGAACGTACTTTTGTGCACACAGTCGACATGCCGCTTTAGCGAACGACTGTGAGTAAAAGACCTGCCGCAGACATCGCACGTATGCGCTTGCAAACCTAAAGGGACGAAAGGCCTTCAGTGAGCAAGACGAGAATTGGGAGTACTTTCACCAGGCTGCTGTTGGCCTGATGTCAAATCCTTAATGGCGGGCGCCCACTCCGCAAACAAAACTACAGCAAAAGACGAAAGGAACGCTTGGGCAACAAACAAGGCCATCGTTTCAAGAGAAATATGTAAGATGCGAAGGCTAAGGTTTCCGAAACTTTACAAAATCCGATTTGGAAAAGCAATAAAGCCAACGAATGTGATGTAAGCAAAAGAGGAATAAGTTAATCTTAAAGGAAAAGCTGAAGCCTTCCGTCTGCACTGGAAATGAGGAAACGATGAACGGCTAGCAAGGACTGAAAATCACACGATTTTAAACGTGTATGGTAGAAACTACTTACCTGAATGGTAATCAGCACTTTCTAGACTTGAGCCCCTATATATCTTGAGAGTAACACGATTCACAAGGTGTAACAGTTCGGCTATATTCACCATCAGGGAGCAAAAGACAATTCAAGAAAAACGCCTGTTTATACGCACGCTAAATAAAAGAGTGAGGAGCATATCGGTCTTCCCTCGTAAAAAGCATAGCAACCTCAGATTACATCACGAATTAAGTGCCTCGAAAGGATCAGACTTTAGAATTGTGCCAGCGCAAGGGAATAAGACGACGTTGAAACGCATATCGTTCTTCAGATTTCATACTGAAAAGCACAATCAAACGCGTCGATACAGTGGTTTCGAATAAGCCAGCAGCTGGACGAATGACGGTGAAAGTAAGGTACAAATTTACCCCTTCAATTAAAAATACACAAAATGTGCTGGGTTGAGTGGTTCTACACCGCAAGACGATTTTATCTCATAAATCACCATAATACAGACTATGAGAAACCGCTCACCCAGACGATGTCGACTTTCCAAATCACCGCTGTGTTTCTCGACAGAAGGGTCTTTACTCTCATGATTTGTACCGGAAATCTCGTCAAAGGGTTATACCGCAAAATAATAGAGATACCTAAGGTTTGCGGATGACCTCAAGGTATGGCGTGTTATACGCAGCTCCGAAGATAAAACGACTTTCCAAAATGATCTTAATGTGATCCATGAATGGTCATTGGAAACCAAGAAACCGGTCAACGTAAATAAATCCCACTTGCTGATAATGGGGAGAAACCGGGACCATCCACCCTATACAATGGGCAACATGACACTGGCCGCTGTTAGGAGTACTAGTGACTTGGGCGTTATCATTCAAGATGACTTCAAAACCCGAGAACAATCAACGCCGGCGAGACGCAAGAGACTGACACTACTTTGGATGTTCAAAAGAGCATACACTTCCTTGTCCATGCAGTTATTCCGTGAGCTTATGGTCACATTCATCCGCCCGATCATGGCATACGGACCGACCGCGTGGTTCCCGTGTACGAAGGACGAGATGACCGATATCGAATATGTGCGACGGCTGGGGTCAAGAGTGGTGCCCGAAGTGAGGAGGCTGACATATCTGCAGCGCTGTAAATCACTGGAGCTGTTTACCTTCTAGTTTCGACTCTCCAGAGGCGACCAAATCATGATTTACAAAGTGATAGTTTGCGGCGACATCCCGGAGAAAGAACAGTCTTTCAAACTGCCCGTTTATATTCCTAGAAGAACACTGCTTCAAACTGGTGGTCCAAAGAACAGATGGCCTCCCGCACATCTATCAACTCTCAACGCGCGCCGTGAATGCATGGACCAATTTTCCCCAGATATTTTTTTTCTGACGACACAGTTGCCAGGTTCAAGAATAAATACGACGCCTTATTCGAACAGTGATCTGTAACGTTCACAGGAGTCTAACCTGGCCTAATCTGAAAACTCCCATATGTCTGGTGGCTGCAGAGAAGGGGTTTCAATGGATCCGTTCCCTACTGTCTATTGATGAAACATGACAGATGTTTTGGGGCTGTAATTATTTCTCTAGTCAGCATGTTATTGGACGGAGATAAACCACTTCTTGCATTAAATTTGTCTGCTGACACACCTGAAACAGCCGACGGTGATAGGTTTGTATTCTTGATTTCATTCGACAAAGTTGACGATGTTGGAGATGATGGTGGTTGCCATTCATCACCGCTACTCGAATAATCAAATTCATTGGAGCCATGTTCTTGGAGCGGAATTAAACACTTACGGTAACGCTGCAGCTGATTAGGGTAAAATAAACCTTACAAGTCGAGTTGTCCAGACTGACTCATTGGCCTGAAAATATGATAGACACCCACGAAACAATGTTAAAATAACCTGATAGCGCCCCAGCGCAGACTGTTCTTTGCCTGCTACTTCTTCCTGCAAAAGGGAAAATATGCAATCAATATTATTTAAGCACAGATATGTTCACCTTTTACGGCTACTGCTGAAGCGCATGACGCTAGCGAAATGCTACTAGGGAAAGCATATATATATACCCAAAATTTTATACATATATATACACTAAAGTGTCCTACACAGCATTCGAACGAGGAGGGCGACTGCGTCACAAAATATAGGGTCTTGCCTGTTTGATTCCGACGAGCAGTAGAGTATGAGCCGTTTTTGACATTGAGCTCCAAAACAGAAACAACGCGCTTAAACTTAGCGGTCGACCTAATGGAAGACAACAACCTAAAAACCACGAAGTAGTTTACACAGCTATAGAAACTAAAATAAGAATCAAATAGACCGGTAAAAACAGATAAAAACCAGAAAGTGTTGATGGCTTGAGATTTAAAAAGGGACTATTTTTTCGTCATATTATACTGATTATATCCATCCCAACCACACCTTTGTACCTATGTGATCATTTAAGGTGCCATTTATATTTCAAACAATTGATATAAGGCAAAAAACACAATATTGGAAGTCACTGGAGGCGTACATTGCTAAAGGCTATCCATGTGGACCTTCGAGTAAATATTATATTTAAATCTCTGCCACCAGTTTAACAGGCCTACGGGTGAAGACCTTAAATAGAAAAATGTAGATACATGTATATTTTTATTATATCTGGACGCAAATACGATAAATAATTAGTAGAATGGGCTCGAATAATTATGAACCATGGTCTTCGGAGTATATATCTTCCTGCAAAAAAACTAGGTTATAATTTTAGGTTAGATGAAGATCTCAATTCACATGTATGAGGATGGGGCAGATAACCATCAGTATCGGTCTGTTGAGGCGCACATGCAAAACCCATATTAGCTTAATTGCTACTTCGGAAGATTCCCGGCCTATCGTATTGAAAAGGTGAAAAATCCAACTGAACAGTATGCAGTGTTCTGGACGGTTGCATAACGTCCCTATTAGCAAATCGTATTCGACACGTAGCCGATTCCATCTCGACAACTCTACAATTTAATGTCCGATTCCAGCTCGAATTGCATCCAATGTAGTGTGCGATTCCAACCATACAATTGCTCTACAATGTAGAGTCCTATGTTTCATCCGAGCAGGGGTGCCTTATTCCTCGCAAAAACTTGCCAATATGGAACGCAGTAGAAAAGCACTTTTTGGAGACGTTTAAATGTTGGAAGAGTTTATCATGTCAAAAAATATTGTGAAAAAACCATATAAATATACAAAAACGTTTAAAGTAATCTGGGCACTATATTAAAATAAGAACTAGAATAAGAATTCATATATGAACGGTAGAAAAAGTATGCAAAACGTAAGAAATAATCTTGGCCCTATTCACAAATCGGGACTGGGATAGGAGTTCATATTATGCAATTAGCATCGAAAATGGGTACTGGAGTTGGGGCTGGAGATAAAACGGTAGAAAAAATGGCAGAAAATGTATACTAAACTTTTAAAAAAAATCGAAGGCGCTATTTGCAATTGGGGACTAGAATTTCGGTTATTATTGTTTATTTGCGACAGATAAGGGGTACTGGAGCTTGGGCCGCGGTCATTATCGTCGGGGCGGTTAAAGTCTAAAAGATCAAAAATATATACCTCCATTAGGAATAAGAAGACATTTGCGATAGCTATAGATAGAATTTGTTCAAAAAATGTGTGATTGAACTCACCATTTTCCCTGAAGCCCTTAGGAATTAAAAGCCCCTGCGACTAAAGCGATGTACCCCTTTTTGGAAGCTCTTTGGAACGCCTTCGGCACGAGTGCTAGAGCCTTACTGTTCAATCGGCACCAGCCCCTTGCAACCTCTGCTATAGAAGGAGATCAAAGGGTTTTGCATGTAACATTGCTTGCAACAGCGACGTATATCTTTGTCTTCGTGAAGCGCCGCTTCGGGTTTTCATCCCAACTGCCGCTAAAAAGTAACATCGGCGGTTGTTTTGTCACAGAACAGAGTTCTGAATTTTCTGTTTGCGTAACGTTTATATTAGACCCACTAAGGTCTCTCAGGTGGATAATCTGATTTGTTATGTAAGTAATAAGTTATAATCTACCAGCTGGCGGCGGACGCATCTGTCGTCCAATCGTGCATCGACGCAGTCGTATCCCTCAAGGGTTTCCACTTTTGAGAATATGAAGCTGCCGGGCCATCCGCCTGGCTGTTGGATGCCTCCTGCTGGAAGCGTTCCAGTTCCTTGAAAAGCTGCAGGGTTTTATGCTGGAAGTCCGTGCTGAACTTCGTATAGCTTCTTTTGTAGCCATCGACTAACTTCCCCAGCTTTACCTGATCTCGCCGCATGGCGTCCAACTTCTTTTCAGTGGCAATTTGCCAATTGCTCAGATGTTGGTGACCTAGGGTTAAGAAGAAAGTAACGGTTGTTTTGTAACTTACTAGATGAAGTGGGAGGTGTCAGAGGCCTACCCGTTGGCAAAGTTATGCTACTTGAATCACTGTCCACCTGCTGTTCCTGAACGCATTTTAAATAAAGCAAGTGAAATGCTCAGCGGCTCAGAATCATTTGATTAATCGATATCCGTGCGCAGAAAATCTTAAAATCTCTTTGGCTCCTTCTTTGGCTTCTTGAAATGTCGTATGTCGTCAGATATAGGATACCTGAAATGTAAAGCTCCCTTTTAGCGCCAGTTGATCTGCTGGTTACTGTTTTAAAAGTCAACGGGTACAATAGAAGTCACTTCCAGTAGATCTGGAAGGTGTTTTTTATATTTTTTCATTTGTATCATTATGTTACATAAGGTGCAAAAGCAAAAAACGTTTTTAAGTTTATCGTTAAAAAAGCAAACTTACCTTGGTGGTATCATTGAAGTTAATTGCCACTGTCGCTGATGTTCCATTGCTCTTCTATCTCAATAAGAACGAACTGATCCTTTGATAGGAAGCATGCATACTTCCGGACTTTGAGCGGCAGTGGACTGCACTTCACCATTTTTCCTAATTTTGCTTGAATAAGCTTCAATTACGATGACTCTTGAGGGTAACAGCAGAAGTTAAGAACATTCTCATATTCAACACACACTAGCTTTGTGTCACCACCCGGATCACGTACAATATTTTGCGCACGTATCAATTTACCATCAATAGATATAGAGCCGTTCGAAGGGCTCGCCACTAAAATGAAGGGTGTCCTTCGTTACATATTTAAACAGAGTGAAAATTCCACCGCCTGATAGTAGTGGTCCGTTTTAGTACTCACGCTTACAAGTCCATTCACGTGTACCCGGTTAAACGGCCAGCAAACTTGCAAGGCCTTCAAGCTGTCACACCATTTGCTGAAGTGGTTGTGGTAGTTTTTCATAGCATATTCTTCAACTTCTCTGCGAAGTTTTCAAAGGAAAATGAGGAAAACCTATCAAGTGTCGTGACGTGCAACGTCTTCCAGCAAGTGAACAATGCTATGAACATTGCACACCAGTTCTTCCAGGCCATACAGTTCTGCATACTTCGCCGCAAAATTTCCAATAAGTGTGAAGCGTACGGTATTCAGTCGTGGGTGAACTAGGCAACGCATTGCTGTCGACAGAAGCATGAAATGCTTCCAATATTTCTTCTCAATTACGTCTTTCAGAACTATCATTCCTGTATATAACAGGGACTGACGCAAATCAGTGCCATTCCAACTGTCTGACTCACTAAGAGCTCTAACTCTCTGCGTAAATTCTCTTGGTAAATACGGTTTTATAGCTTTCAACCTATCATCAACTATTTCTACCGCTTCGGGTGACAACCTGTAAGGTTAAGTAGTCGGGCTTTTAAGCCACAATTTCAGTAAATGTCGAGTCACACCGAGGTAAACAAGATGAATGGGATGTAAAGGGAAGCGAGTTATCATTCGTAAATTAACCTCTAACAACGGTGACCTGCCAATACGATGGCAGTCGTCCGCTCGATCATACAAGTCTTCGTCACTCCTTCTGTCTTTACTAACAACGTCGTACACTACCTTATCCTTAAGAACACCCTTAACCTTACATCGCTCACACCCATAATATGCATTAATTTTTTTTTATTTGCTTGATAAATGCCCTAACATTGAAACTTACAGCTCCCACTTTAAATTTTAACGTGCGATTAAGATTTTGTACATGAAGGCCCTTTCTAAATAGCAAGGACATTTCACTAATAAAGGGCTTGCAAAAAGCTTAAACATCAGACGGCTGGCCATCGCCGCAATAAACACCCACTGTGAAAGCATCACTAACAAAAGGCTTCATTATTCGACTGAGAATAGGCCAAAAATAACATTTAGTTTTCCTAAATAAAGGTCAGTCATCTAACGCTAATTCTACAACAATCTCTTCAACGGAATTAGGCACGGAATGCTTACTTACTTGGTTCGTAAGATTCTCTATGAGTCCCAGGTGAACGTACTGCCCGCTGCCCATTACAGAAACCAATGTCCACTGACTGGATCTTCCCACAAGTGTTCGTCCGTCTCCAGGAAGCTCGGGTGAAATGCGTTGCAAAATTTTAAGGAGACTTGTGAGATTAATCATGGGCGTGTTACTCTTTATTGCCAACAACTTCATTAAGCTGGCGGCACTGCGAAGATGTTTACCTGAGGGACCGCGATTGCACGGTGGGAAAACTTAAAACCAATGACCAACGCTACTAGCAGCCAACTTATATGATATAATATGTTTATTATGCCAGTCTACAGTCAATTGTAAAGAGTTGGTAATGCACCACTTGGGCGCCTTCCAAAAGCTCGAAGATCGTAAAAACCTACAACAAACGCCCTATGTTGCTGCCAGTATTGGTTTTGTTTCAGGTCTTTTGTTTTGTCAATGCTGAGGAAATAGGGAGTTTTTTCAAGTGAAAAAGCCTGACTTCAAAGGTTTGATACAAACAGAATACATGTATAGTTTTAAGCTGAGTTTAAACATCACCAGAAGAAATGTTGTTTATCGTTTAAGGGCATTAGTTCGAGACGGAGAGAGTTAGCACAAGAGCACCGTGTTCTAAGTCTTCCTTCAATGGTTTTGGCAAAAGTTGCGCGCTATCGGCTGAAGGGTAAGCAGACTGCGGGCTGCTGCTTCAGCAGTATTATTTTCAGCCTGAAGCTCGAAGGGGTACAAATTCCACGAGCGCCATCAGACCGAAAAAGCAATTACACCGAGTCAGTATTCGAAATTCGTGAAAGTTGTCCTGAATGTTGATAACCAGTTATAGCTCTCTTAAACATAGGGTAGCTTCGCTGGGTTTTAATTCTTTTGGGCAACTTATTACAGATTGGTATGGCGTTTACTGAAAAGGATTGCCATAACTTAACTGTGCGTGCCAAAGGAAGAAATAAAAATACTTCTCGATGACTGGCGCGTCGAGAGTGCTCAAGCTGACTTATTGTACTGAGAGTATTAAAGGTTTGACCATTCAAAAGTTTAAACAGTAAAAATAGACCCTTCTGCAATCTTCGAAGCCACAGGGGATCCAGCTTTATAAGTTCGCACCTTTGTTGGTAGGCTAAGTTACGGTGTTCTGTAGTGAGAACTCTTCTAGTGAAGAACTGCTGCACCGATTCTATTTGCTTCTGTTCACTACTGCGCGGAAGACCGAATAAGGGTGAGCAGTCTTCAAGACTAGGTCTCACATTCATATTATAAAGGCTAGCTCTAAGCTTTATAGTCTTAAAATTTCTAAGGATGAATCCGGTGGTTCGGCGTGCTTTCGAGACTATCAGGGCACAGTGCTCTGACAATTTAAGACTTTTAGAGTAGGATGTGCCCAAATCCTTGATTACTCCTGGGACATTTAGTTTGTGGCCATCAATGCTTAATTCCGGTTGATGATCGTCGCCAACAACCATAACGGAACATTTGTGCCATGAAAGGGTGAGGCACCATGTGCAACACAACTGGGCGAAGGCCTGAAGATCCTTTTTTATCCGCTCGAGCACGATGTTGTGATCTGCCAGTTTATATCGATAAGCCACTTTTAAATCATCAGCGTACCTGAAGGGTCTGCCATACCGAAAAAAATCTGGAACGTCGTTGACAACCCGGCAAAAAAGGAGCGCACCCAGTACACTACCCTGTAAAACTCCACTTCCTACATGCGTGGGGTTGAAGAAAACATTGGAAATTTTTACTCGTTGCGTGCGAGAATCCAAATAGGAAGGTATGCAGTTCAGAGGCTTGCTACCTACGCCGAAGAAGGCCAGTTTCGGAAGGAGGAGGTTGTGATTGACCCGATCAAGGGCCTTAGTTTAATCAAAATAGACGCTATAAATGGCAAACCCGCTGTATCTAGATTGCAGCACATAATCAAAGAAAGAAAGCTGGCAGGTTTTACAAGATCTTTTCTCGAGAAAACCATGTTGAGCTGTATTGAGCAGGTTGTACTCTGTCAACTGACGCATAATCTTTTCTTTGATCAAGGTCTCAAAGATCTTCGAGGCTGCGGGAAGTGTATTTATTGGCCTAAAGTTGTCTAATGACGTCGATCAGCCATGCTTGCGGATAGGCATTATGTGGGACTCCTTCCACTACGAAAGAAAGGTTTCGCTCTCAAGGGCAAGATTAAATGCCTTACAAAGAATAGACGGAAAGATATCATTCGCTTCAGCTTTTAGAAAGTTAACTAGAAGGCCCTCTGGTCTTGGATTATAAGATTGACGATAACGACGAATGGCTACAGTCACGTCCCAGAGGGTAAAACTTTTGGTTTCGAGGACGGTACTCGTCCAAACCCGGAAAGCCGGAGGTGCAGCGAACGAACTTTCACTAAACGTTTAAATATAGGAACGTATTGAAGCTATCGGTGGTCAACTAAGCATCAGGTATGGGGTTTCCTACGGTGTCTTGAAGTATGGGGTGTTGCATTTTCCTCTGCGCTTTCACAGTACACGAAAAGAGTTTCGCAACATTTAGGGAAGGATTTTTAGCGGATGTTCCGCTTTCTGCTTTTCTTTGGAAAGATTCTTAGCCTGCTCAAAGATCAGTGTGATCAAGGGCAGAACGGAAGTGTCGTCCTGCCAATGCAAACGACAAGAGAGAGTTTACGCAGCCTACGACGGAAAGACAGAGGTAGGTACACTTCATCCTTGACATGTATAAATTTTTTACGGGGGACGAAGTGGACGATGAGTGAATCCAGCACTTTGTTAAGTGCATTGGTACAAACATTACCATCTAAAGATTGGAAAAATTAAGACCAGTCGAGATCGTTTAGATGTGTCAGTAAGTCCACAGTGTTTGCTGATCGAAATTCATGATAAGGACTATACTTTTGGTAAAATGTTTTATCCGCCTCCAGTTCTAGTTCCCTAACAACTGTAAGATGGTCTGAACTCCCAAGTGCGTCTAAGGATAACACTGAAAGTGGTTCGCATCCCCTACAAAAAATTAGGTCGAGTTTATTTGCTCCTCGAGTGGGAAAATTGGATACCTGATTCCACATGCCGATATCTACTGCGTCAAGTAAGTTTTCGAACATTGAGGGACCGGATGGTGGAAACCATTGCACGTCAGGAAGGTGAAAATCGCCTGAAATCAAACAATACTTAAGATGCAAGTTAGCTGCGGCGTGAAATGCCTGCAAGAGACAAAGCATTAGGGTGGGCGGTAAACACAGCCAACAAGTAAGGAGTATTTGTTTTTTAGAACAATTCGTAGCCAGCAGCTCTCCTCCACCACCGTGAATTGTGGAAAATCCAACGGGAGAAACGCAAGTGGCTGCTTTATAAAGATACAGCTTTCTCCGCGACGGCCATTGTTTCGATCGTTACCAACGTATGTGAAGCCTAGAACAAAGAGTTAAGAGTCAGCTACACAGGCCAATGCCCATTATTCAGTTAGCATAACAATTTCTTGGCGGTTGACGAAAACCAGAGTCTGGAGCAGAGGCATTTTATTAAGCAGTAATCTGGCATTTAAAACGGCCAATTTAAGAGGGAATATCTTAGGTTTCGGTGGTGGGACAGCTAGGCCACCACTGTTACCAGCTTTAACCAGAGAGATGTCCTTTTGACTTGAAATATTTGTCCCTCTCTTATTTTGAGATTTGTCTCGCCATTGTTTCTCTGTTTCTCTAGCTCTATTATTAGCTGTCTCATCTTTCTTCGCCCTTTGCGCTCTAGCAAGAGTTTCGCCTGTGTTTCAGTTTCTGAAATAACTTTGAGAGGCCATGGCCGAGAAATTGATTCTGGATCTATTGGAGCCTTACCTATTCGAAATGCCTTAAGAATGCAGAAAGACTTGCCTGGTTTTAGCAACGGTTTGGCGTAAACTCTTATTAGACCCACGTCATGGTCAATTCGTTCTTGTGCAATTTACGACTCTGACTCTGGGGCCCCCTTTACAACTATTTTCTGCTTGCGACTCAATGGGGCATATGTTGTGAGCTCGTTGGCCTGAAAATATGATAGTCACCAACTAAACAATGTTAAGTTAACCTGATAGCGCCCCAAAGCAGACTGTTCTTTGCCTGCTACTTCTTCCTGCAAAAGGGAAAATATGCAATCAATAAAGCGTATATATATACCCAAAATTTTAAACATATATATCTAAACACTTAAGTGTCCTACACAGCATTCGAACGAGGGGGGCGACTGCGTCACAAAATAAAGGGTCTTGCCTGTTTGATTCCGACGAGCAGTAGAGTATGAGCAGTTTTTGACATTGAGCTCCAAAAAAGAAATAACGCGGTTTTAGCGGTCGACCTAATGGAAGAGAACAACCTAAAAGCAACGAAGTAGTTTACACAGCTACAGAAACTAAAATAAGAATCAAATAGACCGGTAAAAATAGCTAAAAACCAAAAAGTGTTGATGGCTGGAGATTTAAAAAGGGACTACATTTTCGTCATAATACACTGATTATATCCATCCCAACCACACCCTTGTACCTATGTGATCATTTTAGGAGCCATTTTTCAGGTGCCATTCAGATTTTAAACAATTGATATAAGGCAAAAAGCACTGTAGTATTTCGTACTACCGGAGGCCTTGATGAATCCGTTGCGTGAACTGATAACAAAGGAAGACGTCGACTCTCAGCAGATAGAATAGATATTTCTTCTAAAAGTCGATTAAACTCAGTGTGTTGTGCGGATGGAACTTTCTTATTCTCTGACATTGGGACACGCAGACTGAATGAGAACGGAAGGGGCAGATTTGTAGATAGGTTTATTGGAACGAGATGTAAACGAAGAGTTTATTGGTCAAGGTCAAGGCGCGCAACTTATCTTTCAAATTTAAGTAACATAGATATTTTTATCAGATTTTCTCGTTACTTGCTGAATTTACTAGCTTAATTGTTGTTATTTATTTGTATATCTAACCCTTTAGCAACTGCACATACCGGTAGTTGTCTTTTTTACCGATAGGTCAAAATATACATTTTTATACCAACCCTCTCCGTCTGGAACTAATGTTTTTAAACGATATGAAACAGTTCTCCTGCTGATGAGTCAACTCAGCTTACAACTGTAGATTTATTCCGTTTGTATCATACCTTTGAAGGCAGGTTTTTTTCACTTGAAACAAACTCCCTATCTCGCCCAGTATTGACAAAACAAAAAACCTGAAACAAAACCAATACTGGCTGCAACATAGGGAGTTTGTTTTAGGTTTTTTCCGGTCTTCGAGGTGTTGGAAGGCGCCCAAGAGGTGCATTACCAACTCTTTACAATTGCCTGTAAACTGACATAATAAACATATTATTATTATACTGTTTCACCGACATAGCCTCATTCTAGTTCCGGTAGATTCTCGTAAAAAGCAACTAATCTATTGCGTAAATACTGAATAATATCTAAAAATTTGTTACTTTATCAATTTCCAGCAAGAAATAGTTTGTATTACTCGATATAATATCAAAGATATTTGTCACCCTGCGTAGCCTCTTCGGTAATTCAAATTTTCTGTCGCAATTTTGTGCATAACTTTGCTTAGAACATACCCTATCACTCACTTTCTATTCAATATGCTATCCAAGCCACAACTGAGACGTAAATTAACCCGGAATACCGATTCTCCTAACGATAAACCCATCTTAAGCATGAAGAAACTTGATCTTGATGCTTTAGACAACTTTAGTAAGCTTTATAACCAATATGCTTGCCTGTTTACAGTCCTTGGTGCCATCTTCGATGGAAAGGTATCCACGCTCACTTCTCAGCAATGTGAGAAACTAGAGCCTTTCGTCAATATGGTGTCTACTGAGACCCGTGATCGGCAAAAAAGGAATTTTAATTTTCTTTTGAAAAATGCTTCAAAAGATGAACAACCAATAGATGTTGCTGTTCAATTTCTTTACTCTTGTGGCTTTAATTTTAAAGTTGCAGAAGCTAAGAGACGCTCATCCCGAAGTAAAAACCCGCCGATTCTCGTAAAACTTTTTTCGGCGATAGAAGTAGACCTTATATTCTCTCAACATGAGCGGTCAGCCAACTTTTTAAAGGAAAATAAACTTTACATATGCAGGGATAAAACACCAATGGAGCGTCGGGTTTTATCTAAAGTAGCAAATGAGAACACTGGCTCCGGTTCCACAAAACCAAAAGTTGTCTCTGAGGCCGGCCCTCCCGCTCAGGTAAGCCCACATCCCTCTGGGTCAATGTCAGTTTCCCCTGATACTTCTCCCATTCACCTTACTCGTGATTCGAGTGAGATTGTAGCCTCGGCAAGTCGTTCTCCTTCTAAGCCAACCACGTCTGTGATAGCTTTAAATTCCGATAAACCTATGAACGCCCCTAGTAAATCTACGTCAGTTTTCAAATTCGGCAATATGATTACCGATAATAACTCAGTATCTAACAAAGACCCAACTGCTCAAGCTAGCGCTTTTTCTATTCTCAAATCTCATCAAAATCCCCAAATAATTTAGCCAGCTTATAAAATTAACCGTTTTTCAAAACCAGTCAAGCAATTTTCGAAGGCCAATATTCCGTCAAATTTTGATATAATGCCTCAAAATCCTATATTTATGCCCCCTTCTGGTTTTCCCATGCCACACTTCAGCCGCCCTTTCTATGGATCCCCCTCTAATATGCCTTTCTACAATATGTACAGTTCATTTGATAATAATTACTTGACAAACTGTAGACCAGGGCCCATTTGCTTTCCGCCTTTTGCTTCCCCCATGCCGTTTCCCTTTCCGCCACCAAGTTTTCCTTTTTTATAAATACTGACGAGCGTAACCTGAATCTGAAGGATACGCTCAGTATAGGCTCACTCAACGCGAGATCAGTTGTTAATAAGATGACAGAACTTAAAACAGTAGCATTTGAGCTTGATCCAGATGTGCTCTGTGTCACTGAATCTTGGACACACTCTCTTATTTCTGACTTGACACTCGCCATAGATAATTATAGTTTGTACAGACAAGATCGCATTGAAAAGCGTGGCGGTGGTTGCCTTCTTTATATTAAATCATCCTTTGTACATTTCCCGTATCACCTGAGCATTTCGTCATTTTCTGGAAATTTTTGTCTTATTTCAGTCATCCTGCCACACAATAAAAAAGCGATAATTGGGTGTGTCTACAATCCTCCCAGTAACTCAAGTAATGTAATGCAGCTGTGTGAAATGTTTAAAAAAGTTGCAGAGACTCAATTCGATGTCAGAATAATTATAGGTGATTTTAATCTGCTAGACATTGACTGGCATGCAAATACCTGTCCACCAAGATTTCAGAAATTGGTTGACACTATTAACTTTTCAAACATGTCAAAACTGGTCAGTTCAGTGACCAGAAATGACAACATATTAGATTTTATTTTTAAAAATGATGTCCACCCTCTTTTTATGAATTTTCATCGTGATATTTTCCATAGTGACCATGCCTTAATTCACTGTTGTTTTCCAGTCTCTCTTTCTAAAAAGCCCGATGTAAAAGTCAATTACCTCGACTTTGGTAACGTGAACCATAAATTAGTTAATGATTTCGTAAGTACCCTAGATTGGCATAGCATATTTTCAACTAACGATCCCTTCTTCTCCCAGGAGCTATTGCAAAACCTTACAGAAAATATTCAGGCTCTTACCCCACTTAAGATTCTTAAATCAACTTCAGCTTCTTCAACTGTGCCACATTTTCTCCAAAAAAGACTTAATAAATTACAAAGACAACTTAAGGATACGTCTAATAGCTCTTTATCAGTTCACTTAAGAATAGCGCAAATATTTGAATTAGCGCTTTAAATAAGGCTTGCACGAGATAGGCGTAGAGAGGCCACAGCATTAAGTGATGTGAATTCTTCCAGATCAGTTGCTCAAGTCTTCCGTCTTCGGTCGGCTAAGCTTCAGAAAGTCATTCCACCCTTACTCAATGGCAACAATCATTTTATTTCAGAGGATTTGGAGAAAGCAGCATTGCTAAATTCACTTTTCGCCGAGTTCTTTACCATCAAAACTAGCCCCACTCCTGTAATCCCCCTGCTGTGTGATTCAAATCTCAGTGCCCTTAATTTCTCACCCGCTTGTATTCAAAAAGAAATAAGTCGTCTCAAAAATTCACATTCGGTAGGAACTGATAACATTCCAAACTCACTCATCAAACAATTAAGAGATTTCCCACCCTTACTGAGTAAGTTATTTTCAGTGTTTCTTGAGAATGGCTTTTTCCCGGACTACTGGAAAACTTCTATTATAATTCCCGTATTTAAATCTGGTTCCCGATCAGATATTCACAATTATCGCGGTGTTCCTAAAACGCCCTCTCTGGCTAAACTCTTTGAAAAATTAATTGCCAAAAAAATTACAGATTTCTGCATAAATAATAACATTCCCAGCTCCTCACAGGATGGCTTTTTACCGGACCGATCTTGTGAAACTTGCCACATGTCTTTTCTAAATCTACTTGCTTCTCTTCGTAATGATCATCTATCTGTGGTAGTTATCTATTTTGACCTTAGTAAAGCATTTGATAAAGTTCCTCACAGAAGGCTCCTAGCCAAACTAGAGGCCATAGGAATTTCGTAGTCCACTTACTGACTTCATCAGATCTTATCTTTCAAATCGACAACAAAAGGTTTTAGTAGGATCCTCATACTCTACTCCTACCGCAATTTTGAGTGGTGTCCTTCAAGGTACCGTGCTAGGTCCTCTGCTCTTTTTGCTTTACATAAATGATATCTCATTAAGTGTTAAACACTCCCAATCTTATATTTATGCAGATGATCTCAAGTGAGTTTACTCCTTCTCTAACTCTACGGCCGCGAGATGCTTAGAACAAATTCATTCTGATCTGCACGCTCTTTCGACGTGGAGCTCAACATGGCAGATGGAGTTCTCACCTTTTAAGTGCCGATATATGTGCTTTGGGCCTGAAAGGCTGCCACAACCTGTTATTTTTCAAGGTTACCCAATGACTGAATGTTCCAGTATCAAGGACCTAGGATTAAGCTACACCAATAAATTAGACATTTCTCCTCACGCCGATAGAATAACAGCCAAAGCCGCACAGATTTGCGGCTTTATCTCTTATAATTTCTATCTTCCTGAAATGAAATTAAGACTTTATCGTATGTTCGTTCTCCCCATCTTAGAATACTGTTGCCCCTTTTTCGGTCTCATGAATGAAGGTAGCCGTTCAAAAATTGAACAAATTCAAAAAAATTTCACACGAAAACTTCTGTATCCGACAGCTACTAATACTTGCTACTCAAATAGGTGTCAATTAACAAAACTAAGGTTCCTTTGGGTCAGGAGATTGGAAGCAGGCTTTTGTCTCCTTTTTCGGCTTAATAATTGCACTAATTTACCCAGGACTTCTGTCATTACCCCCGTCAGCCGTCCCTACAACCTAAGAAACTCGGCACTTGTTATACCCCCTCCTGCATCTTCCTCATGTAAACGCTCTTTGTTTTTTGCTTCCAGATATAGCTTTCTTTGGAATAACTTGCCAATCGAAATAAGGTCGTTAACTAGATTGTCTGCTTTCAAACAGAGACTGCACATTTATCCTAACACTGACTCTATTAACCTTCTATTCTCCTCATCTTTTCCGAGCAGCTTTCTCCATGACCCCGAGAAAGGACCATTGGGAATTTAGAAGATCCGCTTGAAACTATTCTCTCTGCCTCGTGTCCCCCGAGAACCTAGATGTTTCCATTAACCACCGCTGAATCAAACGCAGCCACGTGGAAGTTCTCAGTCTAAAATGCTGTAGTCTTCGTTGAATACTCACCTTCATCAGGCAACCCACACCTATTTTAGCTCTACTACTATCTTCCTAAGCAGTTTTTTCTCTTGCACACTTTTTGAACATGGAGGCCCGTTGAACACTGTCTCCATTTTCACTCTTTCTCCATGACCCCGAGAAAGGACCATCGGGAATTTAGAAGATCCGCTTGAAACTATTCTCTCTGCCTCGTGTCCCCCGAGAACCTAGATGTTTTCATTAACCACCGCTGAATCATACGAAGCCACGCGGAAGTACTCAGTC
>JAYGXS010000005.1:142170-153752 GCA_036362985.1 Ligula intestinalis
CGAACAATGTTGGTACCAGAAGAGGTCATTTGAAACGCCCCGTTGTATTTTATAATGCTTTGAAATAGAAATTTTTGAGTCGTCGTTATCACCAGCAAACAATGCTTGGAGATTTTCCTGGTGGGTGGGGGATGTTATTCAGTAGAATTTTGCCGTGTGTTTCGCGAGTCCATTTTTTCGCTTACAATGTTCGCAAATTTCCACCATCTTGCCAAGAAAAACCTTACCATCTTTCGCATAACCAAGAATTGGGTCGTAATTGAGTGAGGCATTGTTCCATACTTTATCACTTATGGAAGCAAACAATGAGCCAGAATCGCCAAACCGTGTGTAAATTGATTGAAATCTTGAGTTTTCAGCATTATTTGGGCATTGATCCACCCACCTCCACAAGCGTATTTACATCTGCCTGTCACGTCAGTTGTCACTCGCAGTAGCAGCAGGGGGAATGCCAGCTGCCCATCGTCGTCGACCTCGACGAAGCCAAAAACGACCTACGTAAGGGGCCGGGATGCCAGTGCCATAGCAGGGAGGCGGTGGCGGGCGAATTATGGGATCGGGTGACGGCAACATGATCGATTATCAGTTAGGTCTGCTTGCACAGAAGAAAAAGGCGTTTTCACGGACCACACTGTATTCGTGCTGACGTTTCGAAAACACGCTTGTTTCCATCACATGAGTGGTGAGGTGATTGTTCCTGCGTGCCTTGATTTGGTTTGTCGTTCTGACTGTCTCGTATGATAGGGGTATGTTACGTGCGCACCCTAGTGTTCCTGCTGGTCGTGGATTGGGTTTGGCCCAGTGCACCGAACCTGGTCATTCTGTTGGTCCTGGATTGGCCTCTGCCTCTGCGTGGGCGACGGTAAACTACCTCGTGTGACCCCCGTCAGCCGCTTGGCTGTTGTAGTCCCCGGTGGATCTACCTGCACATCGCGCGCGCACGATGGACGACTGCAACTTGAGTGGTGGTGGCCTCGCGTCTATCCCATCGCCTGCACGGCTGTTGTAGTCATCGGTACATCTGTCCACCCATCGCGCGCGCTCAGCGGGCGTCTGCAATCAGTCTACTGACAGTTACATGCGTCCCCCACCCCCTGCACGACTGATGTAATCACCGCTGGGTCTGCATGCCACTCGTGTGCGTCAGGGTGGCTGCTGCGAGATTTTCCCTTATAGTCTGGTGGATAGTTCCGTTTTGGCCCGCCATGGTAAGCCCGTTCGCTCGTTTGGGCTCGCCGGTGGGTTGATGATTCATGCCGATCGTGCGAACTGCGGTAACCTCTTGCCCCCTGCTGCAGTGGTGGCTGCCATGGATGAACCTGCAAATCGCTCATTGGCGAGGTGGACCTCGGCTGAATCGATTAAAGTCTGGTACGCAGGGCCTGATAGGGTGAATTTAAGTCAATATTTCTATTAATTGTGTCTATGGAGGACCAACGTTCTAGCACCAGTCTGGCCATTTTGTCGTTGGATCGGCCGATGACATCGGCGTTTTCGAAAGCGAATTTGTGCATCTCCCGTTTCATGTGGCCATATACCAGTGACAGTCTGTCCTCGCGGTCAACTGCCAGCTGGTGCTCATGTAGTCTTGTACAGAGGCGTTTTCCCGTTTCACCAATATACTTTGCACTGTAATTTTGGCAAGGTATGCTGTAGACCACTGCTGATTGTTCCGTTTTGTCTGCAGCGGGTCTTTGGGTCACATATTCTGCTGTCGTATAGTCGAATCCGGTTTGTGGAAAATCGCAATTCCAAAAGGATTCAGGATTTCAGCTGTTGCCTTCGAAAAATTCCTTTTATAGGGGATCGCGAGCCAAAACTTCGGTTTTTCGTCGTTCGGCCACGCTCGGGTGGGTTTTTGTCGGCATTTACGCAGGAAGGACCGTGAATAACCATTGGCTGAGAACAGGGTGTGTTCATATTTGGCCTCCTTCATTCTCCCGTCTTCATCACTACAGTGTGTTTGAACCCGTTTAAATAGAGATCTGACACAACTGCGTTTGTGACCAATGGGGTGGTTACTTCCGAATTGTAGGATGTGTCTGGTGTTTGTTTACTTGCGGTTTACCGTAGTTCGTATCCTTCCCTCGGAAGTCCTCGTAACTTGCACATCCAAGAAGGGCAACTGGTTGTTGCTTTCTTCTTCCATCATAAGCTGAATATTGGCGAATATCGAGTTCAGCAAGGTCTTGAAGTCCTGAACGTCCTTCCTTTTGATTGTGACAAATGTGTCGTCGACGTACCTTGCGCATAATTTTGGACAGTGTGATCGGAAGATCAGTCGCTCGAGCCTCTACAGGACCGTCTCGGCAATTAACTCAGACAGAGGGGAGCCCATCAATGTCCCCTTCTTTTGCTCGTAAACTCGATCGTTGAAGGCGAAGAATGTCCTGAGGCATAATTCCAAGAGTTCTGTAACGTGCTTCCGTTTGAGTTGTTGTTTATCTTCCTCGTACTATTCCTGAAGAAGTTCATCGATAGTGCTGACGGCGAGATCGGTTGGAATAGAGGTGAAAAATGACACCACATAAAACGACGCCATTAGCTCATCTACATCTATTTCTAGATGTTTGATGTTCCTCAGAAATTCTTCAGCCGACTTCACTGTGTATTCGGAGCCTTTGGTGAGGAATCAAAACCGCTGGTAGAGCCATTTTGAAAGTCCAAATGTCGGGGTGCCACGTAAGGAGACAATGGGGCGGAGGGACACACCCGGCTTTTGCACTTTTGGCCGACCATTGCGGCATCTGTGGCTTTTTGATCAGCGCATTCTTCCGTTTGAGGGCTCCTGCCTGCTTCAGCTTGTCAATCGCCCGGTTGACGACATTCACATGCGTTTTGAACTCTCCAGCTTTCGAAAGCTGTTAGGCATCTTCGTCTCCCAGCAGACTTTGAAGCTTCACCGTGTACTTGGTCTTATCCATGACCACTGTCGAGCGTCCCTTGTCGGCTGGCAGGGTGATGATATCTTTCATCTTTTGGATTCGCGTAAGCTCTTGGCTTTCTCCTTCGGAAATAGTCGTCTGAGGTTTGTGGTGAAGGAGACTAGTTGAAACTTGTTGCCGCATGGCATTCTTACTCTCATCGCTCCCTTCACACTTCTGAAGAGCCGACTCAAATGATGCGATAAAGTCCACTGGTCGAGCATCTCTCGTGTTTAACTTAGTATTGTAGGATAAAACGGTAAGTTGCTGTTGCGTGAGAGGCCGAGAAGAGAGGTTGTACACCAAGGTACCATCAGTAGAGGACCGACTTGGTGGATTTATTTTTGCAAACTTTTGAAGCAGTTGGCTGTTGGCAGTTGGGCCTCATCGGCTATCTGCTTTTCTTCGGAGAGCTTCTTAGCCTGCTTTAACATCAGTATGATCAAGGGCAGAAGGGAAGTCTCGTTCTGGCGATGCAAACGACGAGAGAGTTTACGCAGCTTACGATGGAAAGGCAGAGGAAGGTACACTTATTCCTTGACATGTATAGCTTTCTTACGAGGCACAAATTGGAGGATGAATGGATCCAGCACTTCGTACAGTGTATCGGTACAAACATTTACAGACAAACATTAGAAAATTTATACCAGTCGAGAGCGTTTAGATATGTCAGAATGTCCGCTTTACTTGCTTGTCGGAAGTCATTGTAAAAACTATATTTTTTGAAAAATGATT
This sequence comes from Ligula intestinalis, assembly GCA_036362985.1. NCBI lineage: Eukaryota > Metazoa > Platyhelminthes > Cestoda > Diphyllobothriidea > Diphyllobothriidae > Ligula > Ligula intestinalis. Next base: position 145,830 of record JAYGXS010000005.1, read on the forward strand.
CGTCTGTTTCCAGTTCTAATGTTTTAACAACTGTGAGATAGTCTGAACTCCCAAATGCGTCTCAAGATTACACTGAAAGTGGTTCGAATCCCTTACAAAAAATAGGTGCAGTATGTTTGCTACTCGAGTGGGAAAATCGACTACCTGAACCCACTTGCCGATATCTAGAGCCTCAAGTAAGTTCTCAATATTTTAAGGACCGGAGGATGGAAACCATTGCACGAAAGGTAGATTAAAGTCAACTACACCCAAGTACTACTTAAGATTCAAGTCAGCTGTGGCATGAAATGCCTGTGAGGGACAAAGATCGTAGTCTGCATTGGCATTAGGTGGATGATAAACACAGCCAACAAATAAGGAGTATTTGTTTTTTAGAACAACTCGTAGCCAGCAGCTCTCCTCCACCACCGTGAATTGTGGACAGTTCAACAGGAGGAATATAAGTGGCTGCTTAATAAAAATGCAGATTTCTCCGCCACGGCCATTGTTTTGATCATTCCGAATACACGCATAGCCTAGAACAGAGACTTCAGAGTCAGCTGCACAGGCCGATGCCCATGTCTCAGTTACCATAACGATGTCTGGGCGGTTGACGAAAACCAGAGTCTGGAGCAGAGGCATTTTATTAATCAGTGATCTGGCATTTAAAACGACCAATTTCAGAGGCCATATCTTAGTTATATCAGTATCAGTATATTGAGGGTATGTAGAAAAAATTCCTTTGAGTGCCCTATTTGTACATACGTGCCATGAGTTATCCACAATTTTAACCTCTGCTAAAACATTTTTATATGCAGATGACTTAAAACTTGCATATGCTTATAACAATAGTTCGATAAGTAGTGTGCATAGAACAATTGAATCAGACCTTCGAAAACTTAACGACTGGAGTGTTCATTGGCAAATGCCGTTTTCACCAACAAAATGTCATCTCATGATTTTTGACCACTTAAACTTTCCCCCATAATGTTTAGGGGCCAAGAAATAAAAGAGCTAACGGAATGAATTCGTCATGGGGCCCTCCAAGTGCGCGCGAAGCGCGCCCAACTCCATGACGGGAGAGTGGTAATAGGGAAAAGTATAGGTGGGGCACATCAAGGAGCAAAACAGGACGTAAATAGGGCAAATAATAAAGAAATTTTTTATATCCACTAAAACTTGTTTTACTGAACTAAGAATTGGGCTAAAGGCTGGTTAAATGCCCGGATAATATTAAAAAAGAAGCGAAAAATCCAATGAAATGTAGCGGAAGTAGGTAATTGGCCTGAAATATGGCGGAAACTGAATATTATTTTTAATGGACTTAAGTATAAATATACAAATTATAATTATATTATTATCATAAGACCAGGTCGCCTGATCTGGCAACCAATGGGAAATTGTTAAGGATTCCTGTAGCCGACAGAAACTTTCCGTAGTAGAAAAAATTTGCCTTCAATCGGCAGCCAGACGGACATTTTCGGAATGCAAAGGTAAGAACCAACAGGCCATGTTTTAAGTGCGGTTCAAAGCAAAATATAACTTTATGTTACACTGTGTTAATTATTATGTTGAATTTTATGGATAAGGAGGAAAATTTCTGGCGAGCATGCCGTCCAGCGAACCGGCGACCATGTGCATTTAATTATTGCGAATCCTCTTGCTATTACAGTGGCACTGTTGCAGATGCAGAAACTATTACCGTACCGAAGGAGACCGCGGATGACAAGATAGGGACGGATACGGTCATCCGTAGCCACGTGGAGCCGCAGCCTTGTTTGCCCTATACGCATCATCGGAGGTAAGCTGATATCGGTGTAAAGGAAGCTTTTGGGGAAGAGCAGCAGTGGGAATAATTGTATGTATAACAATCTGTTTATTCTGTAGCCCAGACCTCAGATCACCAAGGTCCAAGCGATTGGATCCAACCACACTATACACCATATGTCGCCATGGCGATATAAGGGCTATATCGACAAAGCGGACAGAAGCAATAAAGCGGCGACATATGCATGTCGACATGGCGATATACGGGCTATATTGCCGTGGATATAGCCTGTTTTTAGGGAAGCTGGTTTTCTCGCTTAATTCGCCAGGACTGGTGGCTAACCTCCAAGGCACAGGTCTTCTGCCCATGGACCTACGGTGTGCGTGCAGCGGTAGGATGGCCCAACAAATCCTCACCCAGAATGGTGATGGATACGTCTTCCGGTGCGTGAAGTGCCACAGGAAGAAGTCAGTGCGGTCCAATTCCATTTTTTTGGCAGCCGGTTAACATTGCAGAAGTTGGCAAACATGTGCCTGGCATGCGTTGTTGGGAAAAATGTGCAGGAAGCTGCGGCCATTTGTGGATTAGCCAACGAAGCGGCTGTAATTTGGTTCGCTATATTGCGAAATGTGTGTTCGAACACCCTAAATGGGGTACCTTCCACCGTAGGCGGACCGGGTTTGAAGGTGGACATAGAGGATTTTATGATCGCCCACAGGAAGTACAATCGCGGCAGGACCACAAGACAATTGTGGGTCCTGGGAATGTATGATACGGTGAAGAAGAGGGCAGTCTGTGAGCAGTTAAGTAACCGCTCGGAGCAAAGCTTGTGTTCCATAATAAGGAGGCGGGTAAAACCTGGAAGCGGAATTGCAACACTTTGCTGGAGCAGCTACTGCAACCTCGAAACCATGGGGTACACCCACGATACAGTGAACCACACGTAAGGATTTGTGAATAGGTACACGGGTATTCACATACAGGCTGTGGAGGCATTTTGGAGTCGCCTCAAACGGGGACTACGGAAATGTGGACCTATCCCAGGGCGGTCAGTGTGGGCCCATGTGGAGGAAATCCAATACCGCATTTGGTTTAAATTTCGGAAGAACGCCATACCTGAAGCCTGGGATATCTTCTGCGGAAACATTGCTGAACTGTATCCCGTAAACATGTCCCAAGGTAAAGAAATTCCGCTTTGGCACCTATCAACCCACCTATAGAAGCCAGCCAGCACACTCGGAGGCATTTGGTAAATAACAACCTAGATGCCATGGCCGGCAGTCTGTTGCGGCCAGTGGAAGCCGGTGACAGCACTGAGGAGGAAGAGAGCGGAATCCCAGGCCCATCTAACCGTCAACGTAAGTCTCATAAGTAGGAGAAAATTAAAACAAATTTTTAGAACGAGAAGAGGCTTGGCTAATGCCGGCGGAAGGACAACATGTGGCAGGTATCGGTCTACAGGCTAAGAAGGCAAAAGCCTCCCAGGGTGAATGTGAACTCATTGGGGGAACGGAAGTGGACCTAGACAGCAGTAACCAAGGTAAGTAACTCGTAAATGATGGTCACGCTTCATGCTGCAGAGCCGAAACCCCGAAGATGTGCTTCCCCGGTAGCCATTAGTAGCCAATTAACCGCGGACAGTGACGGAAGGACAAGAATGGGACTGCCAAGTCCAACAGAAGGCGAAGGCAAGTAAAATGTTCGTGAATTATTTTGTTGTAGAAAAGGCGACAAGCAGGAAGAAACTAAGAAGTGGCATAGTGTACGGGAAAGCGGAAGAACCTATCGGGAGGCGTATGAGAAAACGGAAGCGGATGTTCCCGGAGGAGGACGGAAAATGATGAGGGTCATTGCTGCTAAAGGAAACAGGAAAAGGTAGGACTACTTGACCGTACATGCAATGTGATACCAAACAGACAGAGGATTGTCAAGGACCTCGTCACACGCAAACGGGATAGACGACAAAGAGGAAGAAAGAAAAACGCCGACTTTAAACTGTGTATTGAAAAATGTTTTTGAATAGTAAAAGGATAGTAAAGTCAAAGGGCTTAATTCTACACGGCATGAAAGAGCGCAGGCTGGGGATGGTTCCGCTGGACGCGATGCCTGTGCCCTAGAACGAGGCGCGGAGGAAAAATGCGGCACCATATCAGCTTTGTTAACTGCAGAAATTGTGGGTAGGACGAATGTGAACGTCGTGCTCAGTCGTAAATCTAGAGAGAAGGATGATCGCGAACACCTCGGTGGCCGTATTTATGAGGCTGAGACCACGGTAATGTGACCATAGGCCCATGGCACCGCGCGTTGGCACGGGGGATGAAATGGACGGCAACCAGGCAGCCGGGATGACTTCGGTACTCCACGTTATCTAGATCAGCCGGTGTAGTGATGATGCCGAAGCAGAACAAATACGTTCGAGCCTACAGCCGGGAAACCACCTCTATCCGATGCCTTTCGAACTTTCAGCCGTAATAATACCGAATCCAGTGCAGGTTTCCGACGAAACTGGCAGTAACTGCAATGCGAAACTGCTGGTGATAAGGGAAGATTCGCAAGGTCAAGGCACAGGGTGGATTGGGCCGTACGTAACCGTAAGGCAAACGATCAGAAGAAGGACGCGGGATCGAACGTTTACGAAAGCTGTGGCTGGCGCAAAATTCGTGAGGAAACGAATCGCAAGGCAGGGGACCGAAAAACCTTTGCCTTGGCTTCCATGCGGTTTAATGTGAACAGATAACTGACAATGCGGATGGGTTATCAAGGTAGGGCGGGCAAAAGGGAGATGTGGTTTAAAGGTGGACGTCTAAACGAGGCCGCAACTAGCGACTTTGAACGCGCGCGAGTCCCTCCATCGAAACGGGGCATGGTAAGGTGAGTCCACGGTAGCCTCCCACTATGAAGCAAGTAGCTGGCGGTTAATTAAGCGGAAAAGGTAACCTATGCAAATAGCAAAAGGATAGCGAACTGGCGGGCCTTATGCCTGCATGGTAGGTAAGAGTGGAAGGCTGGAGAAGGATCTGCAGGATTCGATGTCTGTGCTCTACTGCGAGGCTTGCAAGCAACATGCACCGTACGTAAACGTAATGCGTACGACCAGGCGAAGAAAGTGCGGTATAAAGCCAGCGAAGGATTTAACTAAGTGTAAACTCTGTGAGGAAACCAACTGCGAAGGGAAGGGACCGGAAAAAATTGCTGTGGCTTCCAGGCGGTTTCATGTGCAAATACACGGACACGGCGGAAATGTTATATTGGCACGGTGGGTAACGTAAGTTGCGGTTTGAAGGTTGACGTCTAAACCTAGCTACAAACCGCAGATTTGAATGCGTGGGAGCCCCTCCGTCGAAGTGCGGCGTGTAAAGGGTTGGCCAAAATGTAGTCCGCCACTGTGAAGCTATTAGGTGGGGCAATATCAAGCGAGGAAGATAACCATAAAGCTGCACCTCCGAATAAGATTGGGGTTGATGCGATATCTACTGAATGCCGAAAAAGTCGGTTACCGCAAGAGGTTAGGTCATAAACACAATGCTTGAACGCGTGGTCGACTCTAAGTCATAGTAAGGCACGATAAGGTAAGTCAAAAAGAAGTATGCAGCTATGAATTAAGTAGCTGGCGCGGCGGAAAGTAGAGAAAGGCAAACCGAAGGCAGCACTTCCAGAGCTGGGGAACTGTTCGGCAGGATAGTAGTCAAAGTGGGTAAGGTCGGGAAGACCGTAATTTTGAGCAAGTGGACGGTCCTCTGTGGAAATGTGTTATAACGGGGGTCGGCGACAGAAAGACCCCCCCTCCCCATATATATGCAGTAAAGTGCAAAGGAAAGGCCCGCAAACCGTGAACTCGAACGTGTGCCCCCCTTCCCGTCCCCCGCCGTGTGGAAGGTGGGCACGACTGGGCAAGTCTTAGGTAATTTCCGACCGTGCAATAAGCAGCCGGCGCCACAGCAAGTGGGAAAGATGACCCGAAGACTGTACGTAACGAGAAGGTAGCGTGTGGTGGGAGATTGGCGTATAGGCAAAGGAAGGCTGGGTGCAGCATGAGGATTAGTATTAAGCCTTAGCATTGAACGGGTGGACGTACCGCTGACAAAAGTGTTAGGGTAATTTGAACGCGCGGGCTTCTTTCCTTCTAGATGTGGCATGCTAGTGTTGGACCAACGGTACCTCCCCCATTATGGTAGAAGTAACCCAACGAAACCCAACAAATCCCAAGGCAGGGTGCTCTGAACGGGTGGACGTACCTCTGACAAAAAGTGTTTAGCTCTGAACGGGTGGACATACCTCCTACAAAAAGTGCGATGGTAGCTTTGAACGCAAGGGCTTCCTTCCTTCGAAATGTGGCATATTAGGATTGAAACGGGTGGGCGAACGTCTGACGAAAAGTGCCGATATAGCTTCGAACGCGAGGGCTTCCTCCTGTCGGAGTGTACCATGTAGGGGTCGACCAAAAAGGAATGAAGCCTTACTTTGAAGCCCGTGAGCGTCTCCAAATCAGATAAACAACGAATGAACAGAAAATACAATAAATTTATTAATACCACCTACTTTAAAATCTTCAGTAACCATTTTTCAAGTAGGTGGTTATAATAAATGATCACATATACAGGGCCCCGGGACGAATCCTTACCAAGCTAACATCTTTAAAAGATTTAGGTCTTAGCTATTCTAATACTCTTGACTTATCATCACATGTTAAACAAATCGCACCAAAAGCCAATCGACTATGTGGCTTCATAAGTAAACATTTCACATCAATTACACTTAAGACTAAACTTTACAAGATGTAGGTTTTACCTATTCTAGATTACTGCTAAATATTTTTTGGTACCATGCCATCAGATGACAGACAGAAACTAGAAAGAATCCAGAGTAGGTTTACTAGATTTTTGTGTAAACGCGATGACGCCCGAGACAATAATGTACAATAATGTACAATAGATATGGTCTTAAACCCCTCTGGCAAAGGCGACTCAAAAATGGTTTAACTTTCCTATTTAAAGTGACAGATAATCACAGCATCCTTAGCAATAATATGTTAACAAATCAAAACGGTTCCCGTTCCACTATAAACAACTAGCATACAATTCATAAAGCTAAAGCTAGGACGACCCAGCGATCAAATTTCTACACCATAAGATATGCGATCATATGGAATGCCCTACCCAACGATATTCGCAAAAGCCACAGTTTAGCCGAATTTAGAAGAAAGACCAAGCAGTTTTTCTCAAATGACATGATGCATATATTTCTGAACAAAATAGGACACTTTGCAAACCAGTTCTTTGACATCCAATTCGGACCAAAAGGTATCTAACGGTCCAGGAGAGTTCCCGCACATTTTGAGGGAAAGTGGCCACTGCTGGAGGCTTTCCAGACGACGTTTTCCAACGCTGATCAAATCAAAGCTCAAGCAAAATTGTGCCTTGCCTCCTTTTCCAGTCTTTAAAAATAAACAAAAACTAAAACTAAGAACAATTTATCTATTCTAATATTCTTTGACTAAACTCTCAATGTTTATAAAAAATTATCATGAAAGAAAATAATTTTCTCTACAACTATACTAAAATGTATATTGTTTCCTCTTATAATGTATCAGAAGTATAAATGTTAATCATGTTAATTTCAATCTCACTTAGATATTCGACAAACGAAAGGCCAAGTGTCTTCCCTGGCAGCACAATCCCCGTTTAGCCCCGCCTAGGGCGGGGATTAAACCGGGGTCAACGGGGCCTCTGAAAGTCGTGACATAAATGTAAACCTACCACAAAAAAACAGCGTATTAGGGACTCCCAATGAAGGACATTTTGTTCAAAGCAGCTTTTGAATAAGCAAATGGCAAGATAAGGGGCGGCCCTAACATCCGCGCTAGAAAGCTTCTGATAATGACCTTCTGATTCCGCCCGCCAATCTAAATGAAGCCATCAACCTGTTAGTAAGCAGTAAGCAATGAATTTGAACACAAACGTACCGTTTTTTCTGACTTGAAGCATTGCAGAAAATGAGCCAGGCTGTCTTCTGAGCACTGTGGCAAACTCCCCGGAGCGGCCACAGGGCATTCGGGGATTGAACGGTGGCTGTCAAGGACAGCAGCACCAAGTTTCTCAACTTTGGCGAGCAGCACAGAATACGACAAAAAGTACACCTAAATAAACAGCAGGTGATAATCAGGTCATTTAAGTTAA
>JAYGXS010000005.1:153852-169970 GCA_036362985.1 Ligula intestinalis
ATCTCATAAATCACCATAATACAGACTATGAGAAACCGCTCACCCAGACGATGTCGACTTTCCAAACCACCGCTGTGTTTCTCGACAGAAGGGTCTTCGCTCTCCTGCTTTGGATTGGAAATCTCTGTGAAAGGGTTGTACCGCAAAATAATAGAGATACCTAAGGTTTGCTGATGACCTCAAGGTATGGCATGTTATACGCAGCTCCGAAGATAAAAACGACTTTCCAAAATGATCTTAATGTGATCCATGAATGGTTATTGGAAACCAAGATGCCGGTCAACGTAAATAAAATCACACTTGCTGATAATTGAGAGAAACCGGGACCATCCACCCTATACAATGGGCAACGTTACACTGGCTGCTGTTAAGAGTACTCGTGACTTGGGTGTTATCATGCAAGACAACCTCAAAACTCGAGAACAATCAACGCTGGCGAGATGCAAGGGACTGGCACTACTTTGGATGTTCAAAAGAGCATTCACTTCCTTGTCCATGCAGTTATTCCGTGAGCTTATGGTCACATTCATCCACCCGATCATGGAATATGGACCGACCGCGTGCATCCCGTGTACGAAGAGCGAGATGACCAATATCGAATATGTGCAACGGCTGGGGTGAAGAATGGTGCCCGAAGTGAGGAGGCTGACATATCTGCAGCGCTGTAAAGCACGGGAGCTGTTCACCCTCTAATTTCGACGCTCCAAAGGCGACCAAATCAGGATTTAAAACGTGATCGTTTGCGGCGACATCCCGGAGAAAGCACAGTATTTCAAACTGCCCGTAAATATACCATATAGGACACTGCTTCAAACTGGTGGTACAAAGAACAGATGGCCTCCGGCACATCCATCAACTCTCACCGCGCGCCGTGAAAGCATGGAGCATTTTCCCCAGATCTTTTTTTTCTGCTGACACAGTTGCCGGGTTCAGGGATAAATGCGACGCCTTATTCGAACAGTGATCTGTAACGTTCACGGGAGTTTCATCTGGCCTAATCTGAAAACTCCCATATGGCTGGTGGCTGCAGAGAAGGGGTTTCCATGGATCAGTTCCCTACTCTCTATTGATGAAACATGAAAGATGTTTTGTGGCTGTAATTAATCCTCTAGTCAGCATGTTATTGGACGGAGATAGACCACTTCTTGTATTAGATTTGTCTGCTGACACACCTGAAACAGCCGACGGTGATAGGTTTGGATTCTCGATTTCATTCGACGAAGTTGACGATATCGGAGATGATGGTGGTTGCCATTCATCACCACTACTCGAATAATCACATTGATTGGAGTCGTGTTTTTGGAGAGGAATAAAACACCTACGGTGACGCTGCAGCTGATTAGGGTCAAATACACCTTACAAGTCGAGTTGTCCAGACTGACTCGTTGGCCTGAAAATATATTAGACGAAACAATGTTAAGCTAACCTGAAAACGCCCCAGCGTAACCTGTTCTTTGCCTGTTACTTCTTCCTGCAAAAGGGAAAATATTCAATAAATAAAGCGTATATATATATATATCTAAAACTTTAGATATATATATACACTTAAGTGTCCTGCATAGCATTCGAACTAGGGGGCGACTGCATCACAAAATTAAGGGGCTTGCCTGTTTGATTCCCACAAGCAGTAGGGTAGGAGCAGTTTTTGACATTGAGCACCAAAACCGAAATAACGCGGTTAAACTTTGCGGTCGACCTAGTGAAAGAGAACAACCTAAAAACCACGAACTAGTTTACACATCTACAGAAACTAAAATAAGAATTAAATACAATTAGTAAAAACAGATAAGACCAAAAGGGGTTGACGGCTTGAGATATAAAAAGAGACTATTTTTTCGTCATATTTTACTGATAATACCCATTTCAACCACACTTTTGTACTTAGGTGATCATTGTAGGAGCCGTTATTCAGGTGCCATTTAGAGTTCAACCAATTGATATAAGACAAAAAGCACAGTTGTCATTTCTGATTCAGTAGGCATTGTCTGCCAGTCTTTGGTCACCCCATGTTCGGTGGGGGTTGCAGCTCGGTACCAAAAGCCAATAGAGATTGTGCAACTTCATGCGGTGTTCTATATGCAACTGCGAAACACAAGTTGATAGGTAGTTCATGTAAAAAAAATTAGAAATGGCAGCTGCAGCAGCAACTTCCTCCAGAGAATAATTGCATGCTCCCTATCAATTATTCTTATAAAATAGATTGCCCTGTCATAAGTTAGTGTTCGAAAAATTTAAGAGGCAAATAACAGCTTGTCAATAGTTCCAGTGTGTTATGCCATGTACCCCGAGAAGGATAAATCCGATGGTTCGGAGTGCTTTCGAGACTATCAGGGCACAGTGCTCTAACAAATTGAGACTATTAGAGTAGGATATGCCCAAATCCTCGATAACTCATGGAAAATTTAGTTCGTGGTCGTCAATGCTTAATTCCGGTTGATGATCGTCGCCAACAACCATAACGGAACATTTGTGCCATTAAAGGGTGAGGTGTCATGTGCAACACCACTGGGCGAAAGCCTGAAGATGCTTTTTATCAGCTCGAGCACGATGTTGCGATCTGCAGGTTTATATTGATAAGCAATTTTTAAAACATCAGCGTACATGAAGGGTTTACCATACTGAAAACAATCTGGAACGTCGTTGACAAACAGGCAAAATAAGAGTGGACCCAGTACACTACCCTGTATAACTCCACTCCTCATATGCGTGTGGTTGGAGATAACATTTGAAAGTTGTACTCGTTGTGTGCGAGTATCCAAATAAGAAGATATAAAGTACAGAGGCTCGCTACCTATGCCGAAAGAGGCCAGTTTAAGACGGAGGAGTTTATGATCGACCTGATCAAAGACCTAACTAAAATTAAAATAAACGCTTAAAGTGGCAAAATCACTGTCTATAGATTGCATCACATAATCAAAGAAAGAGAGATGGCAGCTGTCAAAAGATCGTTTCTTGAAAAAACCATGTTGAGCTGTATTGAGCAGGTTGTTCTCTGTCAATTGACACATCATCTTTTCTTTGATCAAGATCTCCAAGATCTTCGAGGTTGCGAGTAGTGTATTTATTGGCCTTAAGTTGTCAAATGACGTCGATCGGCCATGCGTGCGAATAGGCATTATGTACGATTCCTTCCAAAACGAAGGAAAGGTTTTGCTCTCAAGCGCAAGATTTAATACCTAACAAAGTATAGACGGAAAAAATATCATTTGCTTCAGCTTTTAGAAAGCTAACTGGAACGCTATCTGGTCCTGGACTATAAGATTGACGATAACGACGAATGGCTACAGTCACGTCCCAGGGGGTAGAACTTATGGTTTCGAGTACGGCACCCGTCCAAGCCCGGATAGCCGGAGGTGCAGCGAACGAGCTTTCACTAAAAGATTTGGATATAAACGCATTGAAGCTATCGGCGGTCAACTATGGATAAGCTATGGGGTTTCCTAAAGCGTCTTTAAGTTTGGGGTGTTGCGTTTTCTTCTGCGCTTTGATTGTACGCGAAAAGAGTTTCGCAACATTGAGCGTAGGATTCTAAGCAAAGTGGGTCTCATCGGCTATCTCATTTTCTTCGGAGAGCTTCTTAGCCTGCTCAAAGATCAGTGTGATCAAGGGCAGAACGGAAGTGTCGTTCTGCCGATGCAAACGACGAGAGAGCTTACGCAGCCTACGACGGAAAGTCAGAGGAAGGTACACTTCATCCTTGACATTTATTACTTTCTTACGGGGGACAAAGTGGACGATGAGTGGATCCAACACTTTGTACAGTGCATTGGTACAAACATTTACATCCAAACATTGGAAAAATTCAGACCAGTCGAGAGCGTTTAGATGTGCCAGTAGGTCAGCCGTGTTTTCTGATCGGAAGTCATGCTAAAAACTTTACTTTTGGGAAAGTGTTTTATCCGCCTCCAGTTCTAGTTCACTAACAGCTGTAACATGGTCTGAACTCCCAAGTGCGTCTAAGGATGACACTGAAAGTGGTTCGCATCCCCTACAAAAAATTAGGTCGAGTATGTTTGCTCCTCGAGTGGGAAAATGGACTACCTGATCCCACATGCCGATATCTATTGCCTCAAGTAAGTTCTCGAACTTTGAAGGACCGGATGGTGGAAACCATTGCACGTCAGGATGGTTAAAATTGCCTGCAATCAAGCAATACTTAAGATTCAAGTCAGCAGCGGCATGAAATGCCTGCGAGAGACAAAGATCGTAGTCTGCATTGGCATTAGGTGGGCGATAAACGCAGCCAACAAGTAAGGAGTATTTGTTTTTTAGAACAACTCGTGGCCGGCAGCTCTTTTCCAACGCTGTGAATTGTGGATAGTCCAACGGGAGAAATGCAAGCGTCTGCTTTATAAAGATGCAGCTTCCTCCGCCACGGCCATTGTTTCGTTCGTTCCGAATGCATGCATAGCCTAGAACAGAGAGTTCAGAGTCAGCTACACAGGTCGATGCCCATGTCTCAGTTAGCATAACAATGTCTGGGCGGTTGACGAAAATCAGAGTCTGGACCAGTGGCATTTTATTAATCAGTGATCTGGCATTTAAGACGACCAATTTAAGAGGGCATGTCTAAGGTTTCGGTGGCGGGACAGCTAGGCCGTCACTGTTACCTGCTTCGAGAAGAAAGATGTCCTTTTGACTTTAACTAATTGTTGTTCTCTTATTTTGAGATTTTTCTCGCCATTGGTTCTCCGTTTATCCAGTTCTATCATTAGCGGTCTTATCTTTCTCCACTCTTTCAACTTGTAATCCGGCTGAAAACAGAACTTGCAAATGCAGACTCCCTAAGGATGGTTTGCGCTCTAGCAAGAGTTTCGCCTGTGCTTCAGTTTAGAAGTCGTGGCCGAGAAATTGATTCTGGAGCTGTTGGAGCCTTCCCCATTCAAAATGCCTTAAGAATGCGGAAAGACTCGCCTGGTTTTAGCATCGGTTTGGCGTAAACTCGCATAAGACCCACGTCATGGTCAATTCTTTCTTGTGCAATTGACGACTCTGACTCTGGGGCCCCCTTTACAACTATTTTCTGCTTCGACTCAATGGAGCATATGTTGCGAGCTCACGTGTTTCGGCCGAGGGAGCACTTGTATCCAGTACACTCGGTTCTGATGTACTGGCTATTGGGTAAGCTGAGTGCAAACCCGTGAACCTTTTGGCTTTCTTAGGCTTATGCCTCTTTTGAGTTGTGATCTTGTCAACCTCTTGGTCATCGCTTTCTTGTGCAGAGTCGAGCAACGATGTGGTGCTAGGATGCAAATCCTGATAATTGCAAGTATCGCTTAAGCCGAGTGACGATGGTATAGCCCGAGGTCTTGACACATGATTGGCTAGTGCCCGATAGCTAGGTTTATCAATATGGATTCTAGCTGCTGATTTCCACAGGTTTCGTCCAGCGGTATTTATTGGTCATGCCGGAGAAAATATGTGAAAATATCAACGATTAGATACATACGTCATTCAAACTTTGATATTTTTGGGCCTCAGGACCTTTTGCAATGTTTGTATGGCGTCGAGCAATGCGTGCTGTCTGTGCTAATGCTCTTAACTTTCTATGACTTCTGCCAGATGGTCATGGTGGCCAGGCGGTTTATATACTCGCGAGTCGACGAGCACGACTGTTTGCCACGCGGGACAATTTGTCAAGGAGTTTGTGGGTGGAGTTTATTGTGTCACCCCTGTCAATGCACTTAACTTTCTGTGACTCACACAGATCGTTTGAAGAGGCCGAGTAATTTTGACGCTCACCTCCTAAGTTTTTTACTCTAAGTAGTGGGTTGTACTCCGATCACCACAATTATCAGGCCAGGTTGGGAGAAGACACAAGTCACCAGAAGGAGGGATTTATTATGTAAAGAACTCCTAACTGCTGTCCAAGGTGGCAGTGGCCACTGGCTAAGCCAGGGCTGGTGTTGATTGCGTCCAGCCAGACCTGCGAAAGTTGGAGACAGTGGTGACAGCTGTTTCGATAGGATTTTGGAGCGCATGTTCAATTTTAAGTTATTGGCGTCTTGCAATTACCCGAGGGTTTTTCAACTGCAGTTTCCCAAACGCAGCTGTGTGGTCAGCCTCGGCGGACGGGGGCATCAGTACAAGAGAGCATTGGAACAGTTGTTTGTGGAAACTTTGGGACAGCGGGTCTTGGAGAACGAAGGGCACGCATTGTAGCCGTCCACCTCCTGCGTTACAACAGCGGCGCCATGCTAGCTAAATAACAGACGCTCTACTAAAGCACGACAGTCCACAGACGACCTCAGCTTGGCCAAGGTCACGCTGGCAGGCAAGGCTTCCTTACGTACATAGGCCAGCCGGCTTTGATACGTATAATGCTTCGTGTTTATGTCCTCCAGACGAAGCAAACAGTCCATTCGCGAACACTTGCCTTGTGGACTAATACATCGATTCTAACATCTGACTGTTTTCTTTCATCAGACAGATCACACAGCTTTGAACGCTGCACTCTCTCTCATTTGCCCAAAGATGACCTCTGCAACAAAAAGTATGGCGAAAAGAAAATGAGGAGTATCGTACATTTCGGGACGAATAGGTCGAAGAATTCGTCTCTGTGCAGAGAGCAGATTTTGCGGTGTGTCTACTTTGCAATGACAAGATTACATTGATGAAACGGTCGAATATAAAGTGCCACTCCAACACATGCCATGATACGTTTGCATCAATATACCCTACGGAAGATAGCCTAAAGAAAGCTTGCCAAGAGCTAATAAGCAGGATGCAAACCAGCCAGAAGCAATTTCGCGTATGGAACCAGCAAGCTGACTGGATTTTGAGCAATAGTTAGACACGGAAACCCATTCACAGATGGCGAGTTTTCTAAAACGTTCATGCTGGATGTATCAAATAATGTTTTGATGATATTCCGAACAACGAAAAGATAATTAACCGGATACAAGACATGCCTTTGTCAGAAAAAATTGTTCATGAGCGTTCAATTATGATAAAAAACCACGTGGAGGAAACGCAAGTGAAAGACATATTTGCAGCACCGTCCTTTTCCCTGGTTTTGGTTGAGTCAACAGACATAAGCCATTTGGCCAGGTCAGTGTGATCGCAGGATATGCTGCTGGTGGTACACAGCACGAAGAAATTCTTGGGGTTCTGCCAATAAAAGGGTCAACAAGAGAAGAGGATTTATTCAAGTCGCTCATGGATTTCGCTCAAGAAAATAAAATACCTTTGAATAAACTTATCTCACTGTGTACTGATGATGCTCCATAGATGGTGGGGAAAAACAGGATTTGTGGCGCTTCTCTATGAATATGAAAAGAGATCCATCCTACGTTTCCATTGCATTCTAAACCGGGAAGCTCTTTTTGCTCAGATACGTGACGGGCAGCTACGCGAAATGATGTCGCTTATCATTCGTGTGATAAACTTTACTGTTGCACGGGCCTCAACTGATCGACACTTTAACAAACTACTAGATGAAGTTGGAAAGAACGATCATGGTCTGATTTTGCACAGAAAGGATTGTTGGTTGTAAAAAGGGATGGAGCTTAGTCGTTTTGCAGCCTGCCTGAACGAAATCCGGACCTTCCTTGAAATGAAGGCCATTGAGCATTGTGGGCTAGCCGAAACTGAGTAACTCGTCATGTTTTACTATCTCGTGGATAAGACCGAACATCTAAACCAACTAAACGTGAAATTACAAGGCAATGGAAATACAGTGTTATCCCTTCAACAATCAGTGTTTGCGTTTGAAAACAAGCTCGAAATCTTTATTATGGATCTTGAAACAGATCGATTATTACATTTTGAAAAGTCAAGACAATATAAAGATGCATGCACAGTAAGTGAGTCCACTCAACACTTAGATCTCCACCAGCTATTTGGCATCAAATCCAGTCACCTACAGTCATTCAAAGCACGCCTTGGAGAATTTCGAGAGCACACTCGTGTTTTTACGTTCAACACCCATCCAACCGAGTGCTTACTGAACACAGCCGACCTACGTTATATTCCTGGCCTCTCCATAAGAGTCTTCGAAGCAGCATTGACTGACCTTAAGGGCTCAGACATGTTAGTGAATAAGTTCAAGTCACTCAATAAAGATTTAGAAAGGATCGCACGACATAAAGCGGACTTAGCAGGCAAGCACATGCAGACACAAATAAAAAAGTTCAACGCGAAGACCAGCTGATAACGAAAACCTCGAACACTGTTCCGGTCACATATGTGGGCTCTTGGCCCTACTTACGTGTTGTTTAAATTTATCAATAACCAAGTTTGTTAAAACGAAATACAACACTTGCTCACACTTTCGGTTTTGACGCGTGCTAGCAATTATCTTGCTAATCACTCTCCACAGCTCAATTCTCTCCTCACCTGCCGCTGTTTATTTTGCCCTTCAACGACACCTCTCTGGTGATCACTCTCGGGCTCCAGGAGAATCCAGCGACAATTCGCAAACGAGTTTTCTCCCCATTTTGCAACTCACAGCCCAACGAACTTGGATCCAGTCCTCACAGAGTTATCCTTTGGCAAGTCGACTACTTGACTACTGCCGACTAGGATCGTGAAGGATCTAAGTGAGTTGTATCATTTCTAATCTTCATCGTCAATCTCTTTACTGGACTTTACAACTTTTCCACTAGAATAGACTGGTAAATCCCTTATTAGCAGTTAGTGTACCCTTGAAAGTTTTCATCGCGTATTTGCTAAGACGTTTTATATATTTGTAGCGATAAAGCCACTACACATACCACACACGGCAGCGTGTGAGTATGGCTGCATTTACTGTGCTTGGATCTCTGTCTACATGTGAGCAGCCATTCTCACATATAAGATAGATCAAGTCCACAATAAGATCACGTCTAACGGATGCAAGCCTCAACGCTTGTATGAAGCTTGACCTCACCAACTACCGACCAGACTATAAAACCACCAGCGAATCGATGCAATACCAGAAGTCACATTAACATTGAGTATTATAGGAAAATTATTCAAAAGAATAAATTCAGAGGCTTATTTTTCTCGCATTCAGTGCAATTTCATTTTCAAAGACATTGTATGGCCCTGTCTGAAATATGTGCTTTCTTGGGTCTCTGAGTTAAAAAGGCTGCCGACCCCTGTCCTAAGCTATGCCATACCTAATTAAAGCCAAAATCCTGCGGAGAAACCGCGAAAGTATGCACTTGAAATTACCTTTATTAAACTCACGTAGGCGTAAGACGTAAAAATGTCAATGAGACGTGTGTCTTTTTAAGAGAAACCATTTACCACGGCTGAAGAAAATCAATACCCACAATCTCGTCCAAACAGGTATATTAACATTTCCTTTCAATAAATAGAATACTTCATGATCGTAATTGTTTCGCATAAACTAAAAGGCAGGTATCCCAAGAAATGTAATTTCAAGGAAAGGCATCCTTTGGGAAAATGAGTAAGTTTATTCAGGAAATTTTGGACCCTGAATCCCCAGGTCGTCGTCAGACTTCAAAGAAATTTGCAACAAAAAGTTAGCATTTCAAAGTAGTGATACTGTTACATAGTCATCTGGAGTGGGTATAAATTGGGGGTTACAATTTACGTCAAAGCGTAATGGACATGATTATCAGTCGCAGTGGCGTAATGGCTAATTGGCAACTGTAATTCGAGTCAGTCCAGGTTATCCGATGTGTACGCTAATTGCGGTTGATGTTGGTCCACCTTTGTATGCTGCAGTCTCTTCCATCTTTCTTTTAGGTGTTTGTAAACTACGGCCAACTCGATACGCCGGTTGATGCATGAATCATCGGAGCGCATAGCCTCAACAAATTCTCGGCCTTTTTTGGAGGGACGAACTCCGACGATGCGTGTTTTTCCCATGCAAAGTTATGTCCTGTGTCAAGATAATGCATAACCAATTCGAAAAAACGGTCACGCCTCTTCGCTGCCGGTTGGTGCTCGCGGATGCGTGTAGAGACGGATCTTCCTGTTCGGCCACAATATATCTTATGACAAGCTTTACATGGGATGTTGTAGATGGCTTCTTTCTAATTGAGGTAGCCACCCCTATCCTTAAGGTGAGTGCGTAAAGAAGCCATCGGTTTGTGTGCCACTTTTATTTTGTGTTTCAGCAAGTGTCCTTCAACGAGTTCAGACACGTTCCTTATGTAATGAAGGATTCGCAATGTGTTCATTTTAAGTTCAAGTGGAACTATCTGGTTCCTTTTTGTTGGTTTGTTGCTGTCTCATGCATCGGCGTACAGTCTCTGGGGTAACCATTGCGGGAAAACAATGCAAACAGATAATTGAGCTCGTTTCGGTAGGTTATGATAAGGTTTATTGTGGCCAAACAGAAAAATCCGTCTCTACACGCATCCGCGAGCACCAATCGGCAGCGAAGAGGCGTGACCGTTTTTTCGAAGTGGCTATGCATTATCTTGACACAGGACATAACTTTGCATGGGAAAAACACGCATCGTCGGAGTTTGTCCCTCCAAAAAAGGCCGAGAATTTGTTGAGACTATGCACTCCGATGTTTCATGCATCAACCGGCGTATCGAGTTGGCCGTAGTTTACAAACACCTAAAAGAAAGATGGAAGAGACTGCAGCATACAAAGGTGGACCAACATCAACCGCAATTAGCGTCCACATCAGGTAACCTGGACTGAATCAAATTATAGTTGCCAATTAGCCATTACGCCACTGCGACTGATAATCATTTCCATCACGCTTTGACGCAAATTGTAACCCCCAATTTATACCCACTCCAGATGACTATATAACAGTATCGGTACTTTGAAATGCCAACTGTTCTTTGCAAATTTATTTGAAGTCTGACGACGACCTGGGGATTCAGGGTCAAAATTTACTGAATAACCTTACTAATTATCCCAAAGGATGCGTTTTCTTGAAAAAAATACTTCACGACAGTACTGATTATGAAGGACCCAAAAATCCCATCGAGTTATAATAAAAAATACTGTTAAATGTTTAGTAGCTTAACTTTGAAATGTTTCGCTAAATTCTGCCAATATGATGAAGAATTGTCATTTACTTCAAATTCCACCTAAAAAATGGTTGAATATCCTGTAATTTGCACGTTGGTCGAATTTTTTTTTGATTGTAGCATACTATAACAAGCATTATCTTATTAGTTGAACACGTGTGCCTCAGTTACATATTGATTTAAGCACACTAGCCGAGAATTAAATGTTTGCCCACTTTACTTTTTACAACCTTTTACAGCAGTCACTGTATCAGATCTGGCACCTTCAGTGTCTTTCGCTTGCAGCTTTAACGGAAAACTAACCGAAAAAAACTCAAGAAAGGATTGAATTGATTTCTTCTTTGTAAAAAATATAATGACAAATGCGAGTCGGTAAATAATCATAAATTCAGTAAAAACTGGCACCAATAGAAATGCATTTTGAAAGAACGTAGGTGTCGCAGAGCCGGGCCAAGCGTCATTTTTCCGAGGATTCTAAAAAGTAAATAAAAAGGTTATTAAGTTGGTTTGGCAGATTACGATGAAAACGCAACTTTGCGCTTCAAGGCAGGTCCGAGTCACAATTACTGAAAATAAAAATCACATTCCTTCTCCACTGCATATATTGCGTGCATTTAGTAGATGAGCATGATTTAGCGAATGCTCAGATCCCAAAATCTCGACGGATATGAGGACAAGCAAATAAGCGAATGGACCTAACACTACCCTATATTTGAATTGGAGAATACAATGGAATGCAGTCGGCTAAGTGTAACTGAGGCTGGGAAATCCACTGTCAGCATGCCTTACATTCTCCGCAGGCGGATAAATTTTGCCGGAATCACCGAGCTTTTACCACGCAGTAACATTAAAGCTAAGGAGAAAATTCGCATAGGTGATGTATCCCCATTTGAAGCTTATTTTATCCTTATTCAGATAATCAAAACACTATGTTTGACCGAAAGCATAAACACGATTTTGCATACAGCGCAGATAGGGCGAAGGCGAGTTTTTGAAGGCTCGACTTAAAACGTTAGCCTATAATTAAGGATGAGTATTACCTCGAAAGTCGAAGCAAGGACGTTCTTGTGTGCCCTCAAACAGACACCCGAAAATGTAGGATAGTCACTTTACACCCGACAATGTGTATGCGATCACCTACAGACTACCACCTTTTAAAGAAAGTGCAGATTTCCTTATACATGCAGTACAGTTGCGAGTCCGGCGATTGGCAACATGGACAGACGCAACCGGGGACATGGGGAAAAGGGCTGACGAAGGAGCATAATACTAGATTCGAAACTAGCCGCAATATTTCGACTCAAGGGGCCGCACGCGTTGCAGAATGCCTACTTGCCTCCTCATCCGTCATGTCCTGTCGCCACAGAGATAGGGAAGACGTGTGCGTGGACTAACAATCATTTGACATGACAGTAGTAAACACAAAGCACAGATAACTAGTTTATAAAAAAGGCAAACCAGCTGGGAGGAGGGAACAAAAGCCATACCTGGGTGGACACGACCGACATGCCGCTCCAAGGTTTGCTTCGTTACAAAAACCATGCCACAAAACTCGCAGATATGCTTATTTGGATCTGAAGAAAAACATAAAAAGGATTGGTCGTCATCCTGAGAAATTTTACAAAAACAAAAATGTCTAGCCTACGTTTGCAATTAAACGCAGGTATTTCATTGAGTATACATTAAAATTGTTACGAATAAGAAACAATGTGTGAGAGTGCTACTAAATAATCATGATTGTGCGCAAATAGAACACCTTTCGGATGTTTCGGACAGACAGACGTTAGTTCAATGAATACTCCTCAACCAAAAGTTTTGGCAGTTTTGAAGTTAGGTTAGCAATGAAACAGGGCCAGTACAGACGGTGCAGTAAAGAACCGGTACTGGGACCTCTTAATGCCATGGGATACTGTAGGCTGAAAATTCAGCCAACTATGAAACGTTCGGGGAGCCCAGCTGGGGTCACGTAGCTCAGATATTTAGGACAGTTTAATTACGCCAAGCTAATGATAAAGTCAAGCCTTTATTATTAGACAGGTCAACCTCAAAGACAGAATTAGAATATGGGAATGTAATGGACGCCGTTTAGTTCCTCACAAAACCTATTTCAGGTTGGCTAAAAAAACACAAATACCATTTCAAGGAAGGGCGTTCGTTGGGAAAATTTATTGAGTAAATTTTTGACACTGGATTCATACATGACGGCACACGGCTTTTCACTGGCTGTGGAAACGGGTCCACCAGAGACAGACATTTCCCCAAATTAATCGTGCAAACCTTATCAATTTTTTGACCGCCAATCCACCTAGACATTTACATGTTGACTTCAATACCCACAACCGAACCTGACAACACAATACTACATCGTTCCGCTGGCATCTATCCAATGTCAACTAAGTGATCAGATCCACAGGTCAAAACACTATGTTCAATACGTCGATGACATATTCGCAATCGCCGCAACCGAAACTGCCGCAGACGAACACTTATATGCGGACAAACAAGCACATCCATCCATTAAGTAAACGCTGGAGGTGAAAAAGGCAGATTCGCTTCCCTTCTAAGATGTTCTCCTAAGTCGCAGACCTGACGGCAGCGTCCGAAGGAGCGTGTATCAAAAGAAACCCTGGTCAGAACAGTACACGAATTTTAACAGTTTCGAACCCCCTCCAACAGAAGCGAAATCTACTTCGAGTTCTAGTGCAAAGGACTAATACAATTTCATCAGAAGACAGAATTCAGGAAAAGTTCAAGAAATCGAGGACTTATTTCGTGTGAAAGGGTATCCTGAGAGATTTATTACGAGGAATTTGGCTGAGAAACCAATAAAAAATCTACCGCACTTACTGTAGAAAGGAAAACACGATTCCTTAAACTCCCCTTTCGAGGGGACGCAGCAAGTGAACTGCTGAAGAGACGCCTTGACCAAGGCATTGTAAGAACCTTCCCAGCAGCCACATTTCGGGTATTAGATCGGGAAGCCAAGCATAGGTTACCAGCTTATACAACCTTAATGTGCATCGACTCTTTCACTTGAACCGGTGGAGCAGGTTATATTGGTCGCACGAGCTGGCGCCTATCCAAAAGAATAAAGGAACTCCTAAGAAGAAGATGCGATCACTGGAACAAGGACTTTATTTTCCTGACGTTTCGGATTCCGTCGGGAATCCTTAGTCATAGGTAATCGTAAACAGGTCTGAGACATGCGCAGATAGGGGGTGATACATGCACAGCTTGCACGGTATTTATAGTTCACAGCGGTCACCCACATGTGTACTATAATTGTCCGTTCCTGTAGCCACCACTGGAGGTCTTAATTGGTCCGGTGATTGCTCATTAATTGCAACAGCGTTCTTGTCCGCGTCGGATGTAGGTTGGATAATTGCTCGACAATTAGGCCCGCTGTCGTCAGAGTTACGCCCAGTCCTTCCCACGTGACTGATTTTTTTGTTCAGGAAATTTCTCAGTACACCGTATGGGAACGCCAAATCGTTGCGCTTGTTGATGGACTGGGGGCCTGAGAACCATGACTCGAGCAGCTCGCGGCTCACGCGGTTGTCCCCTCTTGCGAGGATTTCGGCCTCGTCAAACTTGAAAATATGGCCGGGTCCCGTTGAGTGAGCTGCAACCTGGGAGTTGACGTCTTTCTTCCTCACCGCCGCTGCATGCTCGGCCATTCGCGTCTGGAGTAATCTCCCGGTTTCTCCGACGTAGTTGCTTTGTCCACAACTACACCAGATCCGGTAAACGACTCCAGCCGTTTCCTGCCGTGGCAGTGGGTCTTTCGGCCTCATGACCCGGCGTCTGATGGTTGCTTCCGGCCTGTGTGCAACTCCAACTCCAAGTGGGGTGAGTAGACGGCTGACCGCTTCCGATACATTTTTTAACGTACGGAAGAGCTCGCCAAACGTTTGGAACAGCTGGACGTGGCTTCGTCTCTCGTTTGCGAATGCACTGGTTGACAAAATTGTGCGGGTATCCATTCGCTCTCAGTACCCGTCGAACGTATTGTAATTCAGCAATTTTGTCTTCCACTTCGCTGCAATGCGTCTCGACGCGCCGGAATAGCGCTCTTACGCAGCTGCGTTTGTGACCGATTGGATGGTTGCTGTTGTAGTTCAGGACTTGCATAGTGTTGGTTGCTTTCCTGAACACTTTAGTTTTAAGGCCACCATCGTCTTTGCGGCAAACGAGGACATCCAGGAAGGCCAGCTGGTTGTTTTCTTCTTCCTCCATCGTAAATTGAATGTCCGGGAAGACGGGGTTTAGACGTTCTTTGAATGTCAGCACCTTATCCCGCTCAATAACGACGAAGGTGTCGTCCACATACCGAGCCCAGAGTTTCGGTCTGTGGTGTCGGAAGGCCAGCGACTCCAGCCGTTGCAGGACCGCCTCTGCTATGAGTTCGGAAATAGGCGAACCCATAGGCGTGCCCTTCACCTGCTCGTAGATAGTTCCGTTGAAGGTAAAGTACGTCTTCAGGCAGAACTTCAGGAGCTGGAGGATTTGAGCGTGCCCGAGGTGATTCTCCGTTTCATCGTATTTCTCTCGAAGGAGTAGTTGGATAGTCTCGACGGCCAGGTCCTGTGGAATAGAAGTAAAAAGGGACGTGACATCAAAGGAAACCATGATATCATTTGGCTGGAGACTTACCCCCTTAAGTTTCTCCAAGAATTGTGTTGACGACCTGACTGTTGTGTCTGAATCAGCGGTCAAGAATTTGAGCCGTCGGAACAGCCACTTTACCAGTCCGTAGGTTGGAGTTCCTTTGAGGGAAACGATTGGCCGGAGGGGTGCGCCCTCTTTGTGCACCTTTGGGAGACCATAGAAGCGGGCCAGGGCCGTTTCTTGCGCTCTCGCCATGCGTCGATCAATTGGTGATATTGCACCTGAGTTCTCCATTGCCAACAGCGTTGTGTTGATCTCGCGTGTCAGCGTTTTCATGGGGTTGGATTTGCACGGGACGTAGGACTGACGATCGTCCAACAAAGTCTGAGCTTTGTGAATGTAGTCTGTCCTGTCCAATACGACAGTAGACCGCCCCTTGTCCGCCGGCACGATAACGAGGTCATTGTCGGCTCTGAGTTCTCTAAGTGCCTTACGTTCGACCTTGGAGAGAGTGTCACGTGGTCGATGTGCCATGAGGAGGGACGACACCTGATGGCGTATGAG
>JAYGXS010000005.1:170070-191497 GCA_036362985.1 Ligula intestinalis
CTCATACGCCATCAGGTGTCGTCCCTCCTCATGGCACATCGACCACGCGAGTCTGAAAAAAAAACATTGAATGACTTAGGGTCATAAAATTGGACATCATCGTCATTAAGATGAGAAGGCCTCATCAACAAGCTCGTTATGAGTTTAAAAAGCTTATAAGGGCGATTAATATTAATGAAAGGCACAATCACGTGATCCAATCACATCCCGAACACTCGCAAACCGTAAAAAACACGACTTGCAAACAGCGTACAGGGTGTCTAGTAAGTGGGTTCTACACATTTCATTCGACCAAAACTCATCAGTACCCAGTCACTGTAGAGAAAAAGTGCGCGCAGACAAGCAGTCAGCTGGTATGACAATGGTAGTAAACACGACATAATGATAATAATGAATCAGGAAACCAGGCCTGGAGACAAGCAGCATACCTTGGTGAATACGAATGACATGCTGCTGCAGTTGGTACTTCGTCGCAAATGCTTTGCCGCAAGATCCACAGATATGCCCCCTGAGCTCTAAACAGCTCAAAAAAACGGTAACCCCTCATTCTGATAAACTCTGCATTTGACACCAACGGCGTCGTCAGCTCAGGTCCAAGCATCGAACTGCGGGGGATAAATGCTTACAGATGCAAGCTAGAAATTAACTTCTACAAAACAAGAAGGAGGCTTCTGCAACCGAAGGGTGTCAGTAAAATGACCTCGTATTCCGTCACTATAACAGGATGAGCGTGCGAACGAACAGTATCTACAGTATAGTGGAGAGTAGCATGACGATTCGAAAGAACATCTTCAACTAGCGTTCTATGGAGTCAGCCAATGGTATGGTAAGTATATCTGTTTGCGTAAAGAAGAGTTGGCAGAAGAAGTTGGAGCGCCGTGCAGTCCATTATCTTCGGGGACGACATCTTAATTTCAAACAGCAGTCAGATTGCTGCGAGGATGAACCAATTGGTCTAGTCCCAAAAGATAGCATTACCTGCCTCGCCTCCGGACATTTCCTTCTCGGCCGATGCTATCCTCACCGCCGTCCAGAAAACGAAAGCCTAAGGACCAGATGGCCTGGCAGCTATCCATTTCCGCCATAAGGTGGTTGCCGATCTGGCTGCCATTTTCAACCTTTCGTTGGCTAACTAAATCATACCCGATTGCTGGCGCCAGTTCATCATTATCACCTTGGTCAAAACTGGTGAGGACCCCAGTCTAGCGACCTCCAGTCGCTTAATCGCCCTCCACAGTCCACTGGCGTAGAATCTGGAACGACTCTTCCCCCCAATTCTGAAGTCTGCAGCGGAGCTGTCTTGCCACCAACATGGTTTCCGATCGGGTCGTGGGACTAAAACGGCACTTTTCGAGCTCAGCGACGCTATCCTCGAGGGCTTCAATCAACAGAAGCCCGCTTGGCGGACCGTAGCAGTCTCAATTGACCTTCTAGCGGGCCTTTGACTGCGTCCGCCACGATCAGCTCCTGCAGGACTTGGTCTCCCTGAACGTCTCGATTGGCCTGGCCCGATGGTGGTGGCTTACATCCATGGCGGTCCCGTAAGCAGACTTGCAGCGTTCCTCAAGGCTCTGGGCTTAGCCCGACGCTGTTCAACATCTACGTGCGGGACCTCCCACTCCCTCCGGCACTTGCCAAGATGCTTTCATACGCGGATGATGTCACCTTCTGCTGCCAGCACTATAACATTGATCAGGCTCTGCAAGTCCTCTCGCTGTCCATGCCTGATGTCTTGAACTTTTTAACTCAGCGCGGGTTGATGATCTCGGCAGCCAAGTCGTCCGTCACTGTTTACACGCTGGACCTGAAGGAGTTCAATCGTCACTTAGCTATCATCATCAACGGTGACTCTGCTCCACTGGTCCGTAAGCCCAAGCTCCTTGGCATCCGTTTAGATCCGCTCTTCATTTTCGCGGACCCTGCAAGGGAGGTCACAGGCAAAGTGAACCGATGCACCAAGGTCCTCAAGGCTTACGCGGGACCAGTCTGGTTACTCACAATCAGCTCCTCCAGCCTCCGCCACCTTCAGTCAGCACAGAACGGTACCCTACGCGTGATCACGGGCGGTTATAGAATGCCACCTTTCGATCAACTTCATGCAGAGGCTTCTGTCCTGCCGGCTGCAGCTCAAGACAAACTCTTAGGCCTGCAGTTCTGGTGGACCTGTTCACAACCTGGCTATCCGAATCACCATCGTTGCCACGCTCCTGAGCCTAGCCGAAACGTTCGGTCGTCTATGCGCGTTCTCTACAAGACAGGTATCGCCTCGTCTCTCTCGGATCTATCCGGCGATCTCTCTACCATTAAGACGGGCTCCCAGCGTGTTATCGATAGAGCTGTTGAGAACGCAAAATTCAGCTACCACCCCCGGTCCTTTTGGGTGGCTATCCACTTCCAGTTGCGGCTACAAAACGACAGCTCCCGAGGGTCACTTGCTGTAACCTGGCGCAGTTACGCAACGGCTACTGCATGCTCCTTTGCCAGTACCAACATCGACTCGATCCGTCCACGCTCGATAACTGTCACGACTACGGCGTCTCGCCGCATGACTGCCGGCATCTGCTCGACTGCAATTCCCCGCCAGTCAACCAACTCACCCCCGTGGACCTTTGGCTAAAGGCGGCTGATTTCGCGGCTTTTTTCCGTCTTCCAACTGCACCCAGTTTGGACTCCAGTGGGGAACTCTGGTACAACAAAAGCTACCAGCCAAGCAACCAACCTCGATTTGCAACTACTTATTCGCCTGACCCTGTGGAACAAGATATATCGGTCACCCGAGCTGAAGGCTGGCAAAAGAATACGAGAACACCTTCCAGCATGGCTAGAGAACAGCAAAGTAAAGGGAAATAAGAGCTCTAGAACTGGTCGCTCAAATAAATTTGTAACGGCACCGAATTTAAGGTGGGCCAACATTTTTAACACGACCGCACACAGCTTATCGCTGGCCTTGGAAACAGGTCCAACAGATATGGGCATCTCCCCAAATTAACCGTGCACACTTTTCTTGGTCGCCAGTCCGCCTAGACACTGGCATTTTGACCTCAGTCCCCACCACCCCAACCCCTACCGAACTTGAGAGCAACAAAAGTACATCATTCGCCCAAAGAGCGTAATCTATTCATTCAAATTCAAAGAGCTAACAGTTTATCTTCTGAAATTTAAAATGGGAATTTTCGCAAAATAATTTATGACGAGATTGAAACAGCAAACCACCTGGGGCGCCGGTGATGGGGGCAAGCAGCATACCTTGGCGGACAGGCAGCACATGCCGCTCCAGTTCCTGCTTTACCACAGCCGTCACAGCTTCGTCAGTGCTGTGCTTTCGCGGGTCTGAAAAATGAAATACAAAAACCATTGAGGTAGTTTGGGCCATCTAATTGGCTGAGTCCACCAATAAGATGAGAAGGCACTCGCCAACAGCCTTTCTTATCAATTGAGAAAGTTTTCAATGCAGATGAACTGGCAAAGAAGGAGAGCAAAGAATACCACGATCGCGAGATCCCATGACAATTCCGAATACTTGTAAACTCTTAAGATCAGGACACCACACACAGCGTAGACGGTGTCTAGTAAGTGGGTCCTACACATTTCATTCGACCAAAACTCATCAGTGCCCAGTCACTGCAGAGATGAAATGCGCGCAGACCATCAAACAGCTGGTATGACAATGGTAGTAAACACAACATAATGATAATAATGAATCAGAAAACCAGCCCTGGAGACAAGTGCCATACCTTGGTGAATACGAACGACATGCTGCTGCAGTTCGTACTTCGTCGTAAATGCTTTGTCGCAAGATTCGCAGACATGCTCAGGTATAAAATATCTGCTGGCCATAGCAGGAGCAGCTGCCATCAAGCTCCACAGACCGGAACTGTGCACCCACAGTACTTTGCAACGGCGCCGAATTTACCATGGGCAAAAATCCTGAAGAGGACCGAACATGGCTTATCACTGGCCTAGGAGACTGGTCCATCAGAGACGAACCTGTCCCCAATTAAACCGCGCACAAATTTATTGGTCACCGGTCCACCTAGATACATACATTACCACATCATTCCACCAACAAGCGTAATCTGTTTATTTAATTACCGTATAAACCTAAAGGGATGACGAGCATTTATGAAAAATAAAACTTTTTCACCAGTTTATCTTGGAAAATTGGCAATGAGATTTTTCAGGAAATAAATAATTAATGACGAGATTGAAAGAACAACGATAAAGCTCCTCCCTGCATAGCTGAGAACAGGTGAAATCAAGAGAATAAATAGCTCTATTCTGGCGCACAATTCCAGACATCGGGTGGACCTCAACGAAGCTTTCTGAGTGATCTAAAAGCTCCGGGGTCAGCGCCTGCTAGCAACAGCAGAAGCTACCGCTATCAGTTTTTATATAAATGTAAGGCCTGACGCGAATTTTTCGAAAGTATACGCGAACTCGCCAAACTAGACTTCTGAGTGGGGGCTGTCCAAACGAATACGAGAACAGCTTCCGGCATGGCCAGAGAACGGCAAAGTAAAGGGAAGTAAGAGTTCTAGAACTGTGCGCTCAAATAACTTTGTAACGGCGCCGAAGTTGAGGTGGGCCAAAATTTTTTAACACGACCGCACACGGCTTATCGCTGGCCTTGGAAAAGGGTCCAACACAGAAGGACATCTCCCCAAATTAACCATGCACACTTTTCTTGGTCGCCAGCCCGCCTAGACACTGGCATTTTGACCTCAGTCCCTACCACCGCAACCCCTACGGAACCTGAGAGCAACAATACTACATCATTCCCCCAAAAAGCGTAATCTATTTATTTAATTACCATACACATTCAAAGAGCTAACAGTTTATCTTCTGAAATTTAAAATGGGAATTCTCGCAAAATAAATAATTTATGACGAGATTGAAACAGCAAACCACCTGGGGCACCGGTGAGGGGGGCAAGCAGCGTACCTTGGCGGACAGGCAGCACATGCCGCTCCAGTTCCTGCTTTATCACAGCCGTTACAGCTTCGTCAGAGCTGTGCTTTCGCAGGTCTGAAAAATGAAATACAAAAACCATTGAGGTAGTTTGGGCCATCTAATTGGCTGGGTCCACCAATAAGATGAGAAGGCACTTGCCAACAGCCTTCCTTATGAATTGAGAAAGTTTTTAATGCAGATTAACTGGCAAGGGATAAAAGCAAAGAATGGAACAATCACGAGATTCCATAACAATTCCGAATACTCGCAAACTGTAAAGACCACGACATCGCACACAGCGCAGACGGGATCTCGTGAGTGGGTCCTAAACATGGAAACCATGTTCAGATACGACCGGAAAGTAACTGCCGATATGGCCACTTAGATAATTTGATAAATTCTCCACCTCCCGCCAAACGGCCAAGATGTCTAATACGTTTACCGAAGTTAGACTGTGAGGACTTCTTCCTCCGCCAGGAGTTTTCGGAGATGAAGCAGGAACTTTACCACGAGTCCAGCTCATTCATGGCTGGACTAAACTTGTCTGGGAGTCACTTGCATGTTACTCATATTCTACTCCTTCTCACCTTATAAAATAATTCATAACACTCTGGCCTTTCACGCCTTATCATAATCAACTAGCTTACACATTTTGGGATAGGTTCTATCGCCTACGGCATAGTGTACTGGGTCCGCTCCTATTTTGCCTGTTTGTCAACGACGTTTCAGATTGTTTTCAGTATGGCAGACCCTTCATGTTAGCTGATGACTTAAAAGTCGCTTATCGATATTAACCGGCAAATCGCAACATCGTGCTCGAGCTGATAAAACAGGATCTTCAGGCCTTCGCCCAGTGGTGTTGCACATGGCGCCTCACCCTGTCATGGCACAAATGTTACGTTATGGTTGTTGGCGACGATCATCAACCGGAATTAAGCATTGACGGCCACGAACTAAATGTCCCAGGAGTTATCAAGGATTTGGACATATCCTACTCTAATAGTCTCAATTTGTTAGAGCACTGTGCCCTGATAGTCTCGAAAGCACGCCGAACCACCGGATTTATTCTTAGAAATTTTAAGACTATCAAGGATAGAACTAGCCTTTATAATATGTACGTGAGACCTAGTCTTGAATACTGCTCGTCCCTATTCAGTCTTCTGCGCACTAGTGAACGGAAGAAAATAGAATCGGTACAGCACTTCTTCACTAGAAGAGTTTTCACTACAGAACACCGTAACTTAACCTACCAACAAAGGTGCGAACTTATAAATCTGGATCCCCTGTGGCTTCGCCGATTGCAGAAGGGTCTATTTTACTGTTTAAACTTTTGAATGGTCAAACCTCTAATCCTCTCAGTACAATAAGTCAGCTTGAGCACTCTCGACGCGCCAGTCATCGAGACGTATTTTTATTTCTTCCTATGGCACGTACAGTTAAGTGCAGGCAATTATTTTCAGTTAATGCCATATCAATCTGGAATAAGCTGCCCAAAAGTATTAAAACCCAGCAAAACTACCCTATGTTTAAGAGAGCTATAACTAGTTTTCTACATTCAGGACAACTTTCACGAATTTCGGGTGCTGACTCGGTGGAATCTCTTTTTCACTCTGATGGCGTTCGTGGACGTTGAACCCCGCCAGGCTTCATGCTGAAGATAGTGCTGCTGAAGCAACAGCCCGCAGTCTGCTAACCTTTCAGCCGATAGCGCGCAACTTTTGCCGACAACCATTGAAGGAAGACTGAGAACACTGTGTTCTTGTGCCAACCCTCTCCATCTCGAACTAATGTCCTTAAGCGATATGAAACATTTCTCCTGCTGATGAGTCAACTCAGCTTAAAACTGTACATTTATTCCGTTTGTATCATACCTATGAAGGCAGATTTTTTTCACTTGAAACAAACTCCCTATCTCGCCCAGTATTGACAAAACACAAAACCTGAAACAAAACCAATACTGGCTGTGACATAGGGAGTTTGTTTTAGGTTTTTTCCGGTCTTCGAGGTGTTGGAAGGCGCCCAGAAGGTGCATTATCAACTCTTTACAATTGCCTGTAAACTGGCATAATAAACATATTATTATAAACATTTCTTTCAGCTAAAATTCATCAGTGCTCCGTCACCGCAGAGATAAAGTGCGCGCAGACAAGCAGTCAGCTGGTATGACAATGGTAGTAAACACGACAAATTGATAATAATGAATCAGGAAACCAGGCCTGGAGACAAGCAGCATACCTTGGTGAATACGAACGACATGCTGCTGTAGTTGGTACCTCGTTGTAAATACTTTGTCGCAAGATTCGCAGACATGCTTTCTGAGACCTAAAAACGAAAACAAAACCGTTACACATTACATTTGCATTTTACATCGACGGCATCGACCGCTCAGGCCTTAATATCTGAGAATCAAAGAAGCATCTTTTACTAGCGCACCGCGGAGTCTCCCTACGTTGGATCAACTATCCCCTCAGCTCAACCGGTGTTTTTAATGACGGAGCAGTTCCTCCCGGGCACGCTGCTCCGACTCCTCCTCCTCGCCGCCGGAATTGAGGCCAACCCCGGACCTCTCTGGTACTGTCCGAGTCCGCCAGGGCCGCCGAGACTGATCTGTGCGCTGCGGCTCCTGCAAGGACTAGTGCCATCTCAGCTGCAGTGGTCTCGCCAAAGCTGCCGATTGGTCGCCCGCCTTCGCATGCCCCAGCTGGCCCGGGGAGCCAGCTGTTTCTACGCCTCCAGACTGCGCTGCCTTCAACCCAATCCTTCCTTAAATCTCTGACCTTGCCAAACCGTCTGGTCTAACGATACTCCCGGTGGACGCCAACGGCCTACTTGGCAACCTTGACTAAATTCTCACGTTCATGCGTTCGCACAGCATAGCAGCTGTCGAGGAGACAAAGTGGACTTACTCCAACAAGGTCCCCTCCTGTGGCGGCTATACGATCGTCCGCCGCGACCACAGTCGCAACGAAGGCGGAGGCGTGGCCTTCATATTGGACAAATCGATTGCCCACAATCAGCTTCCCATGCTTGGTGCCGGTCCCACGGAGGTATAGCCGATTTCCCTCGACATTGGCCGGGGGCCGCTAACCGTCGTGAACATCCACATCCCTCCAACCTCCAGTTATCCCCCTGATTTCACCGCCATGCTCTCTACTTACTTTCTGGAGACAGCTTGGTGTTAGGTGACTTCAATTCCCACCACGACGTATGGTACTCCAACTTGGCGGCCGATTCCCGGGAAGAAGCTCTGGCCGATGAATTAGAACACGCTCCCTTCGCAGTCCTCAACGAGGATGGCCCAACGCAGCTCCCACCTTGGCAGTCTCAGCCTGGTAGCCTCCACCACCTGGAGCATGGAAATCAGTCTAGGGAGCGATTACCTTCCCATGGTGCTCGAATTGGCCATCTCTGCTGACCGTATCAAGGCTCTAAAAAGGTACTTTATCAACTTCAAGAGAGCTGACTCGGCAGCGTTTACCGCCGAATGCGAAGCTAGAATCAATCGGCGGAGCGGGCCGTTCGTCACCTACTTCTGACAGCAGCAGGTCACCACATACCGAACGGTCGCATTCCCATACTCCGCTATTACTACCCTGGAATGAGAGAGAGAGAGACAATATACGAGCGCATGATGCAAATGATTCGCGTGTAGGCGAACTCAACGGCTTGATCTCCAAGACAGTCAACGATGACAAACGGCAACATTAGTATGAAAGAGTTGCAAATTATACTTTCCGCGGCAACTCAGCTACCACCTGAAAACTTATACGCAATCTGACCAAGGCCGGGGCTGACACAACAAACAAGTCCATTAGCTTCGGGGACGGCATCTTCAGCTCGAACAACGGTCAGATTGCTACGAAGATGAACAAACTGTTCTCGCCCCGCTCGATGTCTACTCTCAAAAAACAACATTCCTTGTTTCGCCTACTCCATAAGGCCCCTCATCTGGACATTTTCTTAACGACCGATGCTATCTGCATCGCCGTCCAGAAAACGGAAGTCTCGAAAGGCTGAGGAGCAGATGGCCTGGCACCTACCCAGTTGCGCCATATCGGCACTAAGGTGGCTGCTTACCTGGCTGCCATTTTCAATCGTTCGCTGGTCAGTTCAATCATCCCCGATCGCTGGCGCCAGTCCATTATCCGACTGGTTAAATCTGGCAGGAACCCCAGTCTACCGGCCGCCTATCGCCAAACTGCCCTCTTCAGTCAACCAACGAAGATTCTGGAACGACATATCCAACCAATTCTGACATCTGCAGCGGATCTGTTTAGCCACCAACATGGTTTCAGGTCGGGTCATGGGATAACAACGGCACCTTCCGAGCACAACGCCACAATCCTCGAGGGCTTTTATCAACAGCAGCTCGCTTCGCAGACCAAGGCAGTCTCAATTGACCTGTCACGAGCCTTTGACTGCGTCCGCCACGATCAGCTCCTGCAGGTTTTGGTCTCCCCGAACGTCTTGACCGGCCTGGTCCAATGGTTGGCGGCTTACATGCAGGTTTCCTCAAGGCTATGTGCTCAACCCGAAGCTCAACAAACTTTACATGAGAGAACTCCCACTCCATCCGGCACCCGCCAAAGTGGTATCATACGCGGATGATGTCAGCACATTCGCATGGAGCAGGCTGCACAGGCCCTCTCGGAATTCATGCCTGATGTTGTGGACTTCTTCAGTCAGCGCGGGTTGACGATTTCGGCAGCCAATTCGTCCGTCACTTCTTTCACGCTGAACCCGAAGGAGTTCAATCGTCACCTGGCTAACATTGTCAACGGAGAGGCTTCGCCGCTGGTGCGTAAGCCCAAGCTCCTTGGCGTCCTTTAAGATCTGCCCTTCACGTTCGCGTACCATGCGAGGGAATTCGCAAGCAAAGTGAGCCGATGCACCAAGGTCCTGAAAGCTCTCGCGGGGACATCCTGAGACTGATCAAAACAGACGCTTGCGACCACATTCAAAGCACTGGCCAAGCGGCATCTCACCTATGCGGCACCAGTCTGGTCTCCCACAATCAGCTCCTCCAGCCTCCACCGCATCCAGTCGGCATAGAACACTGTCCTCCGCACGATCACGAGCTGCTATAAAATGTCGCCCATCGATCACCATCATGCAGAGGCTTCTGTCCGGCCGGTCGCTTCGCACAAGAAACACTTGAGCCAGCAGTTTTGGTGGGCCTGTTCATAACCTGGTCATCCTAACCACCATTGTTGCAACGTTCCTGAGCCTAGCCGAAACGTTCGGTCGTCTATGCAAGTTCTCCACGAGGCGGCTGTCGCCTCGTCCTTTTCAAATCTACCCACTGATGGTTCCGCCATCAAGACAGGCTACCAGTGCCTTCATTAGAGAGCCGTTGTGGACGAAAGATCCAGCTACCACCTCTCGGTTCTTCTGGCTAGCTATCCACCTCCGAGTGCGGCCTCAAAACGACATCACCCAAGGGTGACTCGCTATACCCTGAAGGTCGCTTGTAACTGTATGAACCGGCCATTAGTCCGGTTTCCTTTGTTGTGGTAGTCTGGGGATTGCCCAAGTGATAACTGGCGACCGTGTCATCCCAACACCTCCCGCTGTTAGAAGAATGACTTGTCCGGCGGCCGTTTACTCCTGGTTATACTCAAGCAGTCCTGGTAATAGTCTACCTGACTGTACTGCCTTTCTGCTCTGGTCATTGATCTTGGAGCCGGCTGAAACTTCTCCACTAACGGTAGCGGTAAATGGCCGTTTTAACAACGTTATTCGGTGCCGTTGATCTTCTTGTATTGAATCTCGTTCGTGTCTGCAGTCCGGTAGTGTCTGCATCTCGGTCTATTGCCTCTGACGCAACTGCTTCCGTTGCAGTTGCGTCTAATCTTGCTGCTCTTTTCTCTGTTGCTGCTGCTCTAGTACTACAGCTCGGTAGGATCTGCAGCTTCGTTTTGCCTGAGGCCCGGTCTTTTCCGCATATCTGGCTTGTCTGCAACTCTGTCCCACCTGCAGCTCCGTCATGTCCGCTTCTGCGACTGCTGCAACTGTTGCTTTTGCTGCTACGATGGTCTCTGTTGTAGCTTCTCTGATCTCGTTCTCCCACATTGTGATCGCATAACGGCCTGTCTGCTCCCCATCTTCCTGTAACACTGCGAGGAGAGCGATAAAATTGACTTGTCGTGCCTCCAATAACATCCTCATCTCTTCGAAACTGATCATTTTGTGTCTTCCTTGTGATGATCTTGTGTCTTCACCCGGATCTGCAGTGATCGACTGCGCCGCCACTGTTGTAACCTGGTGTGTTCCTGTGTCAACACTGGTTAGCTCACCTGCATCGCCACTGTTGTAACCTAGTGGGTTCCTTTGTTAACACCGGTTATGTTCCCCCAGTACGTGTTATGAAGAGAAGACAGCATAGGATAGCAGCTAGTACTTTACTGTCACTTGTACTAGTACATCAACACTGTTCCGTGTGTCCAGTAGCTTAGTGTCCGTGGTCGGTCTCATATTGGCAGCAGTCTCGGGTCGTCGGCAGCGTGTCCTACGGCAGAGTCCTCTATCTGCTCGCGCCTCGCTATTTAAGGGGCAGTTGTCATAGCTTTTCATTGGCTCTCCATTGTCATCGTGCGCGCGTCTGTGCGTCTGTCCTTAGCGTGACCTCACTGAGAGCAGCCTCTCGGCTCCAAGACAGTCTCATCCACGCATGCCTCCTTTGTCCTAGCCTAATGCCCGCCATTTGAAAGTGGCTCGTGCTCTGTATGCGCCGGACTGGCCTCGTACTGTATGTCTTTCTGCCTGGCTGACGTGCTCGATCATTCCAACAATTTCTTTGTCCATGCCAATGTATCAGAATGAAGAAGAATGAACGAAAACTGTGATTTGCCAAACCGTCTTTTCAATCTTAAAATGAGACGTTTTCCAGAAAACGAGCATAAACGGGCGTCACACAGCAAGCGAATACAAGATTTTATGACGAAATACTAAAGGAAAAGCTACCAACCAGTAGAAAAAGAGGCGCATACTTTTGTGGATACGGTCGATATGCCGCTTCAGCACTTCGTCGCCAGCAAATGACTTGTCACACATATCGCATGTATACGCTACCGAATCAAAAAGATAAACAGGAGAAACAGCGCTGAAATTGGTTTCATATGCGCTGAAATTGGTTTCGAATTTAAACACTTTGCGCTCACGTATTTTTAGCCTCTACCTTAGTGTAGAAGACACATCTGGCTATAAAAACTGAGAAGGGAACTGCTTATTATCTGCCCTTTGGAAATATCCTTGCTCAGTGAGACGAATCCTTCGCGTTCACAATCTATCTGGACAGCGTATTATCTGCCCTTTGAAAATATCCTTTGTGAGTGGGACGAATCCTTCGCTTGAACAATCTAACTGGACCGCGGATTATACCACGCTCTGGAAGTTATCCCTACGATCAGCACAAGTCTGGAAGTTCACTCGCTCCTAAGAACAACATCGCTGCTTCTGAATCTGATTGTTACAGTGCAATGAACTCCTTACAACAAAGGCTGAGTCGTTCACATTACAAATTTTGACTGTTGAAATTAATTGCAGAAGCAAATCTTTTCGCAATCTATATTAGCAAGGAAGGTTGATTGCAGACTTTGAATTAATGCACTCCAATAGAGTTTCCAATAGCATGGGTAACGCACGATCCATCGCAGCAAACTGAAAAAAGTGTTCGTCGACGGCTGGATTTGAACCCCGGACCTCATTTTATAATGTCGGACGCATTACTGACTTCACCACCGGCTCACACCCTGAAGGCCAAGTCGCTAAGATATACTCTAACGGGTGATATCAGGTTAACTTACGTAAGCCGCCTCTTGCAACCTTTGACAAGGTACTCCCAGAAATAGCCGAAGCGCTTTCAATAACACGTACGAAATCCCAGACCACCCACTATGCAAAAACGCATCTTCTTTCACCAACTGTCTTAGAACCGAACACCACCCAGCCAAATAAGCCTGCGCGTTCAGATTGCGATGGATGTCTTAACCTAGCCACGCGCGTAATGCGTTTAGAGGGAAGCCTTAAATTTTACGCGTAGATACTAGCAGTGCTCATAAAGCACAATAAGATAACACCACCGGATGCGGCGCATGCAGAGGACAAGTCAGTGGTTGATGAACCAGAAAACCACGAATTCAGTAGGGCCAAACGCAGACGCATACGCCAGCAGAAGGCGGTTGAAGAGAGACCTGCTAAAGACCGACCAAAGCCCTCAGTTTTATCGCAAGACAGCACCTGGAGCACGCCATGTGAACAAAAAGCAAGGCAACAAATCCAAGAGGAGACTTATGAAGAAAAGGAAGTTGAATTGGACCAAAAGACAAAAGGTAACTTAGAAGAAAATTCTACTAGCAAAATGTACACAGATCTGGACTTCAAAACACCTGCTGCTAATCTGCTTCAGTGCGATGTGACCACGGCCCAAGCTCGAGCCAGCCGTCAGCAACATATAGTGATACAGGGTGCACCAGAATCAACGGCTACAGTTGCTGGGGATAAGGTGGAGCACGATCGAGGTCTCGTTCGGCAGTACGCTAAATCACTGCTAAGGGGCACTGAGTCTATGAAAATTTTCAAAACATTTAGAATAGGCAAGGATCAGTCGCCGAATGGTTCAAGCTCTCGGCCACGACCAGTAGAGGTCAGTTGAGACCATGAAGCGCAGGCACAGCTTATGCTGGAAAGAAAGTCGTCTCTGCGGACCATGCATGCTGGATTTTTCTTTCAGCCGGATTATGAACCAAAGGAACGCAGGAAAATGCGACTTTTGAAAAACGATCTGAACGACCGAAAGAACAAAGGCGAAATCGGCCTACAAATAAGAGGAGGAGAAATAGTCCACATTGAAAGAAATTTTCTTTGGCCGGAAATAGTCAGGCGGAAAACTTAACCAAGGTCAACCAGCCTGTTCTAGAAGATGCCACAAGCAATATTGGCCGCTGCTTCGAGATCTATTATACCAATTGTCAAAGTATCTTCAATAAACTTGACGAACTCAAAACAAAAGTATCTGAGCAGAAACGGCATATCATTGCATCAACAGAGATTTGGTTGACCGACGCAATAGGGATCAGCAAAGTCAGCATTGAAGGCTATCAACTGTTCCGCTGTTCCGTTAAATCTACAAGACCATCGTTGGGGATGTCTGAGATGTGACCAAATATAAGGCCCTGATGACGGTTGATGACCAGAGAAACGAGAGCCGTCAAGACTGCGTCCTGATTCCGGGGGACAGGAGTCAGAGGAAGGTAGTTTAAAGCAGGGATCCTAAATTCCTGATGGTCCTTTCTCGGGATCGTGGAGAAAGTTGCCCG
This sequence comes from Ligula intestinalis, assembly GCA_036362985.1. Taxonomy (NCBI): domain Eukaryota; kingdom Metazoa; phylum Platyhelminthes; class Cestoda; order Diphyllobothriidea; family Diphyllobothriidae; genus Ligula; species Ligula intestinalis. The sequence continues at coordinate 184,338 of JAYGXS010000005.1, forward strand.
GTACATATACCATCCTTCATGCAAGGCCTGTTGGGATTTATCTGACCGCAAGGGTCATGCACCATTTGAGTTTTGATCGTTTCAAGCAGAACAGGGTCAACGGTCCGGTAAGGCAACTCTAAGCATATTAATTTTTAGACATCAGAAGAGTGCAGGTTTTCATGTAGCCAGACCAAAATGTGAGCATGGAGCATTTCTCTCTTTTGCCACTCTATAGTGTACATATGACACTGAACGTCACCGAAAAAATTGAATTTTAGGATGAGTTTCATCATGGTCTTCAACTTAAGCTGGAATACCCGCGCGGACCAATCATGGTGATCCTTTGGCATTTGACCGGGGAACAGCTCATCAGTAAGTCCAGGCCATGATGGGTTGCAGGTAGAAGTAATAATAGATCCGCGCGTCCAAAATGTCTAACGTAAACCAACGCATCCTGACTTCTCTCATGCATATAGCGAGGTAGACGGCGTTCTGCAGACCTCGAGATCTTAGCGGCCTCGCCCTTTCTGCTCCTCCACCCCACCCCTTGCCCACCCCCCGTGATGTATTCACATCCGCCTGTCACATCATATGTCAATCGCGAGTCTGAAACAGCTGACTGCCACCAATGATAAAGGGGACAAACACATACACAATGACACCGGCACTGTCCCCCGTGTGATCGATGTACGGACTGCCGCGCAAAAGCGGGTGGCGCGTCGCGTGTGACCGACATACGGACAGCCGCGCATGCCCGCGTGCAGGAGGCATTTTAATCTGACCCCTGGGATTAATGATAATGAAGGTCCACACAAAGGCAGGCAAGACTTTTATTAAGTATAAAGATATCAAGGTATCCGAATGACGAAGAAGGAACGAAAACTGTGATTTGCCTAACATTCTTTTCAATCTTAAAATGGGACGTTTTCCAGAAAAAAAAGAGCATAAACGGGCGTCACACAGCAAGCGAATACAAGAATTCATGACGAAAAACTAAAGGAAAAACTGCCAACCAGTAGAAAAAGAGGCACATACTTTTGTGGACACGGTCGATATGCCGCTTCAGCACTTCGTCGCTAGCAAATGACTTGTCACACATATCGCACGTATACGCTACCGAATCTAAAAGAGAAACAAGACCTTCAGTGAACAAAGAGGGAACTGCAAGTAACTTAACCAGGATTACGTTGATTACAAAGGAAAAACTGAAGTTCCGCATACCCATTTGCAATACACAACAGATGAACATCATCGGAGTGTGTCCCTCTAAATGAAACCCGGAGACTTTCTTGAGGGCTTACACGCCGATGAATCAGGCATCAACAAGTCTTCAACATTTGAAGCCAGAGACAAATAAAGGGACTAGAAGTGATCGATACACAATGACGCAAACTGTGGCGGCTAATTAGCGCGCGCACCCACTGACAGATTGACTTATGAACTATTTTAATTGACCTTTATAGATCTACTCACGACTATCGACGACATGTAGAACCAGTGCCGAAAGCTTCAAGCTTAGGCATTCAGGCGCTAGTTATTCCGAAAAAAGAAGTAGGACTCCATTATGATACGGAATGCATACTATTTCACGAAGAGAACACCGTGAGTATTTCGACGTGGGTGCATAACTGAGACCACATTGATCCAATATCCTTTGTTACTCAAACAGAAGTGATCTCGGTTGGGTGCGGGTACCCATCTTCGTCTCAACCAAATCCTCTTGATGATCACCACGACTCATCCTGCTCTGCACAGCGACGGCTTGCATAGGGTGCGAATTCCAGTTAACATGCAAACCTGACAAATATCCTTCGGAAGAAGGTTTCACACAAACACTAGGCAGACTGGACTGGGCATTTCTGATTGATTAGATCGTTCTAAGATCTCCAAAGGATGTTGGACCTCTAAATTCTTAAAGTAACATTCTTAAGTAGAAGCATTCTTGTTTAGATGGGTGAAAATTGTACATTCTACACATTTGAACATCATATTTGATGCCCAAATGTCCTTCAACTGGAATTCCTATCTTTCCTTGGGCCCACTTGTTTTGTTTCCATGCTTATTATGAGAGGACCTCAATATACAAAAGCTTCTGGGCACAATTTGTAGAACGCAGTAAATGTCGTATCTTTTGGATTCTAAAGTTGATCTAAGACGGATTCTTCCGTAAAATAAATCCGTTGGCCTTTTTCCAGGTGGAGGCTTAAGTATTCAATGGTCGGGAATCGTTAATGGATATTAAGACCAAATTTTCTCAAGAATGCGTCTTTAATGCTGATATATCTGCCCATTTCATACTGGGTAATCTCACCATCGTTGTTTTTACGGTCGTTGATGGAATACACTGCAGCATCGGATCCCTTGTTGATGTTCTTGCAGACGTACTTGATGGACTTCACAGAGTTGCAAAATTCAACATTGATGTAGGCAGTGGACAATACAGCAGAATACCACACCACCATTTCGCCTTTCATTAAAAACAGCTTCGAATCCACCAATCTCAGGTCGTCTTCATCTGTACATATGGTAACCACCTCCATCAGTCTCCAACACACCGACTCTGTCATGGAGGCGCCATGGTAACATATAAATTGCTAGCCAGCCCATTTTCCTATCATCCCCGAGATGCATTACATCCATTTTAGCTAACTGACTATTTTATTCTCCATATCAGTGTATCGACCAGACGATGAATGCGTGTTAAACTTACTTTTCAAACGTAACATGGGCATTTTTGCAGAAGAAAACAAAACAGCAAAAATAGACATCACACAGTAAGCCAACGTGACATTTAATTGGGGAACACTAAAGAAAATCTGTTAGCCAGTAGAAAAAGAGACACGTACTTTTGTGGATACGTTTGACGTGTAGCTTCAGAGCACAGTTGCGAGTAAAAGCCCTGCCACACACATCGCACGTGCATGGTCGCAAATCTAAACGGGAGGCAATATCTTGAGTGAATAAAGAGGGAACTGGGAGTAACTTCATTAGGAATAAGCTGATTATATAGGAAAAGCTGAAGTCCTGAATCCGTATTTGCAATGCGCTTCACATGAACATCTTCCGAGTTTGGCTGTCCAAATGAAATCCGGAAAAACTTTTCAGGCCTTGCACGCCAATGACTCAGGCATCAACCAAACTTTTAAATTTCATGCCACAGAACCATGGAAGAGACTAGAAGTGATAGATACAGATTGACGCATGCTGCGGCCACTAATTAGCGCTCTCATCCGCTGAATATTAATTCTGTGGAAATTATGATTGGGTTTCGCAGATTTACTCACGTCTACCGACGACATGTAGAACCAGTGTCGAAAGCCTGATGTTTGCGCATTCTGGCAATTGTAATTCCGACGGTAAAAGTCCGACTCCGTGATAATACGAAATGCATATTACTTCACGAAGATAAATTTGAGGCTATTTCAACGAGGATATAAAGCTAAGACCGCACTGACCCAATATCCGATGTTAATCAAAAAGAATTTACCTTGATTGGATGTGATTACCCACCTCCGCCTCAACCAAATCGTCCCAATGGCCCTAGGGCTCATCCCGCTCTATATAGCAACGGCTTTCATGAAGACTTACAAATTCCTAGAATAGACTGTGAATTCCTCTTGCCATACAAACTGCACAAGTAACCTTACGAAGAAGATTACTGACAAACACTAGGCAGACTGAAGTTATCATTTATGATGTATTAGCCATCGTCAGCCAGCCTTTGGCAACCCCAAGGTACGGGGGAGGGGGCGGCAGCTGGTTATTAAACGCTAGCAGCATTTGCACCACTACATACAGCATTCTATACCCAAATGAGAAGTAAAAGGTTAGGTGCAGTAAATATAACGAATCGGTGAAGGCATCTGCAGCATAAACTTCATCCAGAGAACAATTCTGCACACCCTATCGATAGCCCTTGTGTAATCGACGGACCTGCTGGAAGGAACATTTTGCAATACTCGAGAGGCAAGAAGCAGTATATCAGTGATGCTGGTGTGTCATGCCGAGATAACAGAGACCGGGACGAGCACTGCAGACTTGCAAACGTTCCCAACACTTTAGGCAGGGGTGGAGTCAATTACGTCACCGGGAGCATTTCAACGTGGGTGTACAGCTGAAACCGCATTGACCCAATGCAAATCAAAGAGCATTTAACTCCATTGAGCGCAATACCCAGCTACGTCCCACTCAAATTGTGCCGATGACCTTCAGGACTCATATGCAGTAAACCACAACGGCAGAATGAAGTGTTCGATATTCTTCACAAACGATGTGAAATCTTGTTGACACCCAAACCTGAGGAGTTTCCCTCGGAAGAAGACAACTAACAAACGCCAGGTAGACTAGAGTGGTAATTGCCAATAGAGGAGAATATACGAGTTCCAGGCAGCAGTTCCGAAGAAGAAGAAGATGCGATCACTGGAACATGGACTTTATTTTCCTGACGTTTCGGATTCCGTCGGGAATCCTTAGTCATAGGTAATCGTGAACAAGTCTGAGACATGCGCAGATAGGGGGTGGTAATTTCTGATTTATTCGCTACTGTCAACCAGTCTATGCAATTCCAGGTTCTGCGAGGAGGAATCGGTGTTTGCAGATCACCTCCTCTCGCTTCCAATCGACAGAACTGCTAGAAGGAACAGTTCCAAAAACTCGAGGGGCAAGCAACAGCGCATCAATAGTGCCAATGGGTTACGCAAAGGCCACCGAGACCCGGAAGAGTACTGCAGAATTTGAAAATTCCACTACACATATAGACAGAGGTGGCGCCTACTATGTCCCAGGCAGTTTCTTTTTGACTCAATATATTTTGAAGCAGAGGAGGCAGTTGATCCGGCTTTAAGACATGCCATGGTGAAGCACCTGCACGTTTTCTCGCCTAATATACTGGTCCGATTATCATTAACAGCGGTGGGTAAAAAAAAATAGCACGTCGAGTCGGGGAATTTTGTAAGTAACGGTCTCGAGGGGTGAAAATTTGGTATAAAATATGCTGCGATCGTATTGAATAAAGCAGCCCATAATCTCGGATTTTCCTTTAACCGCTGCCTTAACCCTCGCTTCCGTGGCATTTGGCGGTAAGACCCTCGAATTTCGTGCCTAGGCACGGATGAATTTTGTGCGGGAAAAAACAAACTAAACATGCTATGTAGAGCTCGAAGAAATTAATATAAGGCACAAAACAGAATTTTTTAAGCGACGTAAGTAAGTTACTGAACGAAAAGAGGCGTACTTTCGTGAAGGCTATCGATATGGGCTTTCAAACAGCGCAAAAATCCATATCTTTTACCACAAATGCTATAAGCGCGCGAGCGTAGGTTTGAAATAAAAAATTTCTAGAAATGTATGTTGTTTAGGTCTTTTGATCCAAATACGATATTGAACGTGGAATGAGGTCACTAAAATACAGTAAAATGGCCTCTAGAGAAAATATCTCCCGAAGAGGACGGCAGGCCTATCGCATAAAAAGAAGGGAATCGAATGAGCAGTCTTCTGTGTGCACGACGGTTGCAAAGCCTCGAATGAACATTTTTGGGCAAGCGCACGAGGTTAGCTAGTCTTACCGTCATCATCCCTATATTCTAGAGAAGATTTAATGGTGTAACGGCACCGCGCTAATGTCCAAAGGACGGGCCCCGAATGCGCGGTCGAAAACGTTAATAAAAAATGGCCAACAGTTTGAACAGCCACCGAATGATCTAAATGACAATATATCCAACCAATCAGCATACTAATTCACAGATGAGAAACCTCAAGGGTCTCTGAGCCTAACACAGAGAGTGCCTTCGTGGTCATCTCAAATACAGTAGGCCCATGAAATGAATGCCAATGTGAACATTATGTAGATGTGATTTTGCACAACAACAACAACGGCAGCTGTGAGACACTTAGCAGTAAGTGTTAACCTTTGAGGGAAAATGCACGTACTTTTGTGGACACTATCGACATGCCCCTTCAGTGTACAGCTTTGAGAAAATGCCCTGCCGCAAACGTCGCAGGTATACGGTCGCAAATCTAAAAGGGAGGCAAGACTTTACTGCGAGAATACAGAGAGTAAGTCCACCAGTTTGCAGGTGGCAAATCTGACAACCTGGTGTCAAATCATTGATAGGCTGACGTCCACACAGACGCAACCACCACAGCTGCGGCGGCACTCTGTCTACACAAAACTGTCTTTTCTTCGAGTAAACGATTTTGCTAACGCGAGCACCGGAGTAGCAAAACTAGTCAAACGTAGAAACATAGATGCAATCCAAGCAAGAAAGCCAAAGAGGAAGATAACATGCAGAATGACATAGTCAGTTATGCAAAGATGCAGTGCATCAGTTATAATGCACAGAAATCAACCACAGTTTACCCTTAGTAACTACTTCTCCTCAATTGCCACCCCCCGCTTCGACCCCAAAGACTCTAGCACACCGACTTTGTCATGGAGGCGAAGTGAGAACATATAAATCGATAGCCAACACCTTTTTATCATCCCCGAGATCCATTATATCCATTTTATCGAACTGACGATTTTATTCTCCATATCAGTGTATCAACCTGACGATGAATGTGTGTAAACTTACATTTAAACGTAACATGAGCATTTTTGCAGACGAAAACAAAACGGCAGATGAACAATAGCGAAGATCTTTGCAGCAACACCAAGAAGACTTCTCGCATCTTGTCTTATCTCCCTTCCTGTGGACAGGTACAAGGGTGCATTAGACCCAGTCATCGGGAACGGCCTCTTCTCGCCACGCTTGTACAATCACCTCATCAAGCTGAGGAGCCAAGCTGTCGACACAGGACTTGTAGATTTCTGCTGAAAAACCGTTTTGGCTGCACGCCTTGTTGTTGCGTAGCCTCTGTATTGCATCGGTAACTTCGTCTTCGGAAGAGAGGTCACACGATACTGCGTAGGCTGAAGAGGGTTGAAACTCCGCTGTGGACGAGAGGGAGGGTGTGATGGGTTATCCATCAAAGTTGAGGAGGCGCTCGAAGTGTTCACGCCAGCGATCAACCTTGGCCGAGTCGTCATCTTGTAAACCTCCATTCAAATCGCAAAGAGAATCACACCATGTCGGGGGCTTACCATTAACTTGGCAGATAATTTGGTACAATTCTCAAGTGTGGCCAACATTTGAAGTAAGCTACATAGAAGTCGTCGTTTCGGACCAATACTTCTGCCG
>JAYGXS010000005.1:242431-259602 GCA_036362985.1 Ligula intestinalis
CAAGTGACCTTGATGTTTTGGATCGATTTTTCTGTATGAATTTAATTCTGTAATTTATCATCCGTTATTCTGTTTATGCAGCGAGTGGAAGTGGCTGATGATCTGCTACATACGCTGTCTTCAAATTTGTGCCTGGGAAAACGATGTTTCAGATTATACTGTCATCAGCCTTTAGTGAGAGTGGCCACTGTCCCTCCTCGGTAGCTAGGTTTTCATGTTGTTTGCTCTGCCGGAGGATACCTGTTGCGCAGCTGCGTATGTCCGCACGCATATCGTTAGGGACCGTGGGGGCCAGTAGGAGGGACTCGAGATATGCTAGAAGGTTAGCCGGTGTCGCATCGGCATGACTGAATTTTCTTCCTTTTGACAGGAAGTTTAATTCAGCAGATGTCAGGACCGTTCGCGATAATTTGATGACTCTTCGACGTGTTGCTTTCATTAGTAGGAAGGATGAGTGATCCGAGTTCCTCTTGTAGATTGGCTCGCTTCTTCATTCTGGCTTCCTTCGTGGTGACATATATTCTTTTCAGTATCTCTTCGAAAAGATTTTTAGGCAAACACGAACCACACTGGCTTCTGAGGTCGTTGATGATTGCTTGAAAACGGCAAATACGGTGGTGAACATAAGATATAATAACTCTTAAAACACGGAATCCGTATTTGTGTGCGAGTAGACTTCCGGTCTCATTAAGTAGAGTTGGCTTGAATCGGAAAGATTTCGGAAGGATGTTGAAGTCGCGACAGCGGTGAAGGAAGTAGAGTTGTTTGTAAGTCATTGCCAGCCTGTGATAATTTTTTCTCAACGTCTGGTTAAGATAAGCGTTTGCAACCCAGAAAGATTTTGGATGAGTGAAGTAAGTTGCATTCCGAGATGATATGATGATATGCTAAAATATAATAAAATTCGACCGACATGAACTTCTCTTGCGCAGGGTTCGAATGCCAATTATGAGACATTCGGCCTTTCTAAGCGGAATTTAAAGAAGAGGACAATTCTTCATCCCACTGATGGAATTTAACGAAAAATTTCAAAGTTGGGCTACTAAACGTGCGAAAGTATTTTTTCTTATAACTCGAGGGGATTTTTGGGTCCTCCATAATCAGTCCTGTCGTAATGTGTTCTATTTATTGGAAGGTAATGTTAAAATACTCGTCTGGACGAGATTGGGGGCTTTAGTTTTCTGCTGCCGTGATAACTGGTAGATCTACAAAAGTCACACATGTAACTGATAATTCTTACGTCTCTAGTATGTCGGATGCCTACCTGAGATCAATAAAGGTAATTGCAAGTGCATACTGTCGCGGTTTTTCCAGAGGATTTCGGCTCTAATTAGGTATGGACATACCTTATGTACTGTGTGTTGTCCGAAGACGTTGAGAAAGGCACAGTACCTTGAATAAATTTCAGCGGAGACGTAGGTGAACAGGATTATTAAATAGGCTGTGGTGTAGCTACTTGCACTTAGTGCAATCAGCTCCTGTTGTCGGATAAATCGGCTTCATGGACAGCAGGGGCCCACTGGCGGTGATCGGAAGCGAGCTCCTCACAATCATTAACCCATTGTTTTTTCCAGTGTATAAAGCCGTAAGCGGTTACGAGATCCATCCTGTCGAAGTCCGACCTGATGGTGTTGAGCAATGTCAGTATCTGCAGTTTGCACTACGGAAGAGGCTCACAACCAATCTGCAGAGGTCCGTCGGTGACTTGCGCAGGACATGGCCAAACCATTGCAGTCGCCGATGTTGGATGTATGATGCTAGACTTGGTAGTTTGAAACATTGTGATAAAGCTCAACTTTCGAAATTCGATGCTGCCAGAAGATTCGTAAGAGGAGTCGTATGCACCAACATTTAAAGACTTGAGCGATAGGCTGTCTGCCTTTATCACTGCCCATGTTTCGCAGGCATATACTATCAGCAGTCTGATGGATGCTTCGTATACAGCAACTTTATGCGTAAGGTGATGTCTGAGCGAGACCAGAGTGGACTGGCTAGCAGCCTTAATGCATTTCTAGCCTGCCCGATGCGATTCTTGATTTCTTCTTTGGCTTGTCCATTGGCTAGTTTATTCGGACCCAAATAGCGGACGCAGCTAGCTCCTTCGATGGGCTGACCCTGGATAAACGGTGGTTGTGCTGTGCCGAAATGCTTAGTCAGAAGCTTCGTCTTGCGTACATATTGGAATAGAAGACTATAATTATTTAACTATAGGCAACCCTATATTTTAATATCTTTCCTGCTATTTTCAACCCAAATTGGTTCCAAGTAGTAACTATTAGACTACACTATCTCGGTTGCTGCTTCGTCTACTCTGACCAACGCCGCAATGGTTTGTACGTATAACCTTTTGAGCTCGACACTTGAGCATGGGTAACGTAAATATTTACGACCCAAATGTCCTGCGTGACAGAAAGCTCGTGTCCGGAGCCAGTGTCGATCCGCCGATCTGTGACTTAGCGGGTGAGCATCTAAGCCACTCGGCCTCTTCAACCGATCTGGGTGACTCACAGAAAGTTAAGTGCATTGACAGGGGTGACATGATAAACTCCACCCACTAACTCCTTGACAAAATTGTCCTGCGTGACAAACAGTCGTGCTCGTCGACTCGCGAGTATATAAACCACCTGGCCACCATGACCATCTGGAAGAAGTCGCAGAAAGTTAAGAGCATTGGCACTGATGACACGCATTGCCCGACGGCGTACGAACATTGCAAAGAGTCCCGCGGCCCAAAAATATCAAAGTTGGAGTCACGTATGTATCTAATAGATGATATTTTCACATATTTTCTCTGGCATGACAAATTAAAGCCGCTGAAAGGAACAAGTGGAACTTAGCAGCTACAATCAACATTGTCGAAGCTAGTTATCAGGCACCAGGCAATCGGTGCAAGCGCGACTAAAACATAGGAGAAGCATACACAAACATGTACAAACCTATTGTTCCAGTGAAGTTCAGGTGCTAAGATCACCAAAATCGCCAGGAGTCGAGGGAAGCGTCCACCTGACCAACCAGCCTCACCCTCTTCACGGGCAAGAACTAGTAAAATCGCACGGAGGGGGACCGGAGAAAAGCCGAGAGAGGCAAAGGATACAGCGTTTGCACCGAGACAGCTGCGGTCCGATGCAAGGAACGAAATTACAGTTAAGACTGTCGCGGAAAAATGTACGAGGTTGCCACACTTACAGTTAAGGCCCACATAGTTTGGCACTCAACCACAGTTGACGCGAGTTTGAAGAATCTCGCAGTAGAAAAGAAAAAAGCGGCTGTGTTATCATGTAACGTTCAGGACACCGCAAAAATAGATAAGAGAGTGCCTTTACAGTTAAGGCCCCCGGAGGTTCCACAGTTGAGGCAGCAACAATATCGACCAGCCAGAGCTCGGGGCTCACGATAGAAAATGAGGCTTGTAATGTACCCATGGACTCCGGTCGTCGACAGGATGGTCATAAGAGAGACGCAAGTTTCATTATGAGGGACTACCTGAATCAACCGCAACCACTGTCGTGGACCGGCATTCCAGAGACGTTCAGCACTTCGATGCACTTATGAACAAAATTCTGGGACCCAATTTGTAAGTCGAGTGTGATAAGGCCATTCGTCTTGGAAATGGGCCAGAGAGCCCAACTGGATCGACACGCCCCGAGCTCTGAAAGTGCTCATGACCAGCAGCCAAGAAGCCAGGCTCGTTTTGTCTAGTCGTTTTAGGATGGACTGGCGCGGAAGCCCAGCTTCGCCTTGAGCTTCCCTACTTGTTGTTGTCCCTTATGTAGGCAAACCTTATATGAGAACTTCTTACAATAATTATGTTCAGTTCAGTTTTATTAGGGAAATATAGGTAAACACCTCTGAACTCCCTCTTTGTACATAACTGTGATGCAGAACATGTGGCGTTGCCAGTAATGAAACTGCCTTAATGGGGGCAGAACCTTTGTTGATGTACTTGCAGACGTACTTGATAGACTTCGCTGAGTTGCAAAATTCAACATTGATGTGGGCGTCGAAAACGTTTGACAGTAGGGGACAATAGGGTACAATCCAACGGTTATCAATTACAACCCCACCGGTTTGCCTTTAATTGATAACTGCTTCGAATCCGCCAATTTCAGGTTGTCGCCTTCTGTAGAGAGGGTAACCATTGCCATCAGTCTGAGTTGCACCTAGGAATCACTTGGGATATCTCTTGGTAAATTAACCATTCTTCATGCAAGGACCGTTGGGATTTATCTGACCGCAAGGGTCATGCACCATTTGAGTTTTGATCGTTTCAAGCAGAACAGGGTAAGGCAACTCTGCGCATAGGAATTTGCAGACATCAGAAGAGTGCAGATTTTCCTTTAGCCAGACCAAAATGTGAGCGTGGGGCTGTTCTCTCTTTTGCCATTCTACCGTGTACATATGACACTGAACGTCACCGAAAAAATTGAATTTTGTGATGAGTTTCATCATGGTTTTCAACTTAAGCTAGAATACCCGTGCGGACCAATCATGGTGATCCTTTGGCATTTGACCAGGGAACAGTTTATCAGTAAGTCCAGGCCATGATGGGTTGCAGGCAGAAGTAATAATAGATCCGGGCGTCCAAAATGTCTACCGTAAACCAACGCATCCTGACTTCTCTCATGCATATAGCGAGGTAGACGGCATTCTGCAGACCTCGAGATCTTAGCGGCCTCGCCCTTTCTGCTCCTCCACCCCACCCCTTGCCCATCCCCCGTGATGTATTCACATCCGCCTGTCACATCATATGTCAATCGCGAGTCTGAAACAGCTGACTGCCACCAATGATAAAGGGGACAAACACATAAACAATGACACCGGCACTGTCCCCTGTGTGATCGATGTACGGACTGCCGCGCAAAAGCGGCTGGTGCGTCGCTTGTGACCGACATACGGACAGCCACGCATGCCCGCGTGCAAAAGGCGCAGAAAGCATTTTAATCTGACCCCTGGGACCAATGATAATGGAGGTCCACGCAGAGTCAGTCGAGACTTTTATCAAGCATACAGAAGACTCTAACTCAGGAGTTTTATTTTTAGCAGGATTTTTCAGCTACGGAACGGAATTAACGTCCTCAACTTGTCACCGAACTGAGAAAGTGGCTCAGTCAGGGGAAGAAACTTGGTTATTTACAGCAACCAAGTGATTCAGCGTCCACTCTTCTCACCCTGGACAGGCCCGTTCCGGATAACCACGCAGTCGACCCAGTAAGGGGAGGGTTGTGCCCGAACATACAAACTTCCCGAGCAAGCCGAGAAATGAAACTTAGATGCATGTACGCCAATGCACCAAGCCTACTCTGTAAATTAGACGAGCTTAAGATTAGTATGTGTCAAGTGGAACCAGATGTCGCCCGTATAACAGAAACTTGGTTATCCACGAAGGTAGATGATCGGGAAGTTGCTCTCCCCGGTTTTCAGCTGTTCAGAAAGATAGAGCCGGGCACCAAGTTGGGGGGTGATCTCACCTATGTTAGACATGGCCTGCTCGTGTCAGAAAAAACTGACCAGCTCGCGTCCGACATGGAGACCCTTTGGCACACCGTCGGAAAGCCAAGATCACGAGCCTTTGACATCCTAGTGGTTAATCGACCACTGTCGAATGACCCACAGTCAGACACTAGCCTGATAGAGGAAGTTTAAGCATTTGTCGTGCGATTGAATTTCATGATTATGGGCGACTTTAACGCTCCGCATACGGACTGGAGCCCCAGTTCTGCGACCGGGTAAGAACTAAGCCTCGATCGCCGACTCCTACGCATGGTACAAAAAGCCTTTCCATCATAACGTGTCTTATCTCCGACCAGGCCGCGTGAAGGACAACAAGCCAACTGCCTGGACCTTGTACTGACAAAAGCGCCTGGCAGCGTAGATGTCGTAAATAAATATGCGAAAAAATTTGAGATCTAGATAAAATATTCTTCACATCATCCCTAGAAGAGGAAGAAGAAGTAGAGACGATTTCTGGGACCAAAGTGTATTCTGGCTGACGTTTCAAAAGCTCGCTCGCTTGCATCGTCAGAGCGTGTTGTCTGTGCTCCTGTTCACGTCAGATAAATGTGAACGACCATTCGCCTTGCTCAATGTCCATGTGTCAATCGATTGCGCCGAAAACTTTTCGTGGCTGTTTGAATTGCTTGCGCCTTCACGAGCGTTTTCCTTAGCTTCAGCAATCAGGCCTGATAGAGAGGAACCCATGGAAGTGCCTTTAATTTGCTCATACATTTGTCCATTGAATGTGAAGTAGGTTTTAAGGCAATATAGCAGAATTTCGAGCAAATGTTCAGACTTCAGGGGTTTTTCACTGTCGTCGTAGCGTTCGTTTAGAAGTTGACTCGCAACATCAACCGCTAGTTGCTGTTGGAAAGAGGTGAAGAGTGAAACCATATCGAAGGATACCATTGATTCATCTGGCTTCAATTGTAGATGTTTTATCCGGTCAAGGAACTGTTTAGCAGACGCTAGGGTTGTTGGTGAGCCTTCTGCCAAGAACTTCAGATGAGTAAACATCCATTGTGCCAAACCGTATGTAGGCGTGTCACGAAGAGAGACGATTGGCCTGAGTGATATGTTTTCTTTGTGAACTTTCGGCAGGCCACAGAACCGTGCTGGGGCTGTGTCGGTTGGCTTCATGCAAAACCAGTCGCTGGGCATGATTGCGCCGTTTGCTTTCAGTTTTGCCAAACTCTTGCTCATTTGGGTGAGCAACTGTTTCATTTCACCGCCTGGACATGTCTTGTAAGAAGTGTGGTCGTCAAATAGGCTCTGAGCTTTCGCTTGGTAATCAGATTTGTTGAGCACTACTGTGGAACGACCTTTGTTAGCCGATAGAATGACTATTTCTTCATCAGTCTTTAGACTTTTAAAGCTCTCTGTTCTTCTCGGCCAGGAGTTTCACACCTTTTGCGTTGTAAAAGCAGCGATGATCTTTTATGGCGGATTGATTTTTTCATATCGTTCATGACCCCTTGCTCCACGGACAGCTAATAAGCGTACACCACTTTAATTGCCCCCGACTCCACTGACAGCTAATTGCCTCCTTCCCCCATCCCTGCTGACAGCTGTTTTTAACGCCCTTACAACTTGATTATTTCTGACAGTTTATTGGCCTATGGCCACTATAATTACCCTTGTGTTGTTGCTACTTTTCACCTCTGAAGATTGTTCGAAAGCTCGGGACAATAAATCTATTGATCCGGTGCTTGACAAGTCTTCTTTCTTATCCATATTTTTAGAATGTGGTCATTGACTGAGTGTATATCCTGTGGACAACATTCTTAACGTTGCAGAGAAGTCCCAAGCGCCGGAACCAAGGTTCATCCGTCAAGCTGACGGTGTTCTGAACAAACCACGGATAAAGTTGAGAAAAAATACTATCTAATTCACTAACTCAGAATTGGACAGGGCTACTCCCGAATGCTAATGAATTTATAGCCCTTCAACTCATTGACAGTATATTCTCTGGTCTACTTTTCAAAACGTGGGGAAAACCCCGAAGCGCGGGACCTTAGGCTCGGAAGTCGAGTTGATGGCTTTTCTAGTTGGGGTATTCCCATAAACGCGGGAATTCGCGTGGCGAGCAAAAGGTAAGAAGACTAGTTTAACAAATGTATTGACACAGAATTTGGCAAAGCCCACCCAGGTGCTACTGAATTGACAGAGAGCCGTTGAGCTCTCCAACTAAGAAGTAAAAAGCAATGATGTTGATTGTGGGAGAGCATTTAGATAATCAAAACCATTATAGCCTCTGCTACATCATATAAAGTAATGTATCCTAGATAAAGATAGGATACATACTAGTTTTCTTGGCAAGAAATCATTTTGTAACCTCCTTATTAAACAGAACCCGTATATGGCATTCAGTGTCCAGCGTCAAGGCGCGCAACTTTTCTTTCCAAGCTAAGTGAAATAGATATTTTTTTATTAGATTTCATCGTTTTTTTGCTTAATTGTTGTTATTTATTTGTATCTCTAACCTTTTAGCAACTGCACTTACCGGTAGTTGTCTTTTTTACTGATAGGTGAAAATATGCATTTTTATACAGGTCAGGTCAGGTTTTATTGAGGAAAATAAAGGTAAATACCTTTGAACTCCCTATCGGTACAGTTTTTCATCGAACCGCAGTTCATCAGCGTCTCGCCACCTGCCATTTGCTGTCACTGCTGATTGGGTATATATTCACTCATATGAAGTGCTTATGACCCATCTGATAGACACCAATGATGGACCAACTGCGCCGTCTGTGAGTGCGTTTGTTTGTGTTGTCCGACCAGCTGGTGCTCAGGGTTATACTTGGCTGATGAAGGCTAATAAGCCCGAAACAGTTCTGTATAAAGTTACCCCCCAAATGCTGTCATACCCCCTTACTGCTATTATGACTTGGCCGGAATCGGCCTGGCAGGTGGTCACCCGTTGGGGACCTCTGAGCACCACATGAACTTTGTTTAGTTCGGAAGCCTATTCGATCGGTGTTCGCACATTTCTGAGTGAATATATAATTTAAGTCTCGCCAGGTCTAATTTTAGTGGGCATTTCGGGTATGAAAATCTAAATTTCTCTTGAATGCATCCACAGATGGGGACACAACAATATCCTCGGGGAGAGCATTCCAAGCTTCAACTACTCTATTACCGAAGAAGAACTTGTGTGTGTCTAGTCTGGCCCCTGCTATCCGTAGTTTGAAGAGATGCCCTCGTAAGTTCTTCGTTGTTGCTAACTCGAAGAAGTCGCCAGGTAGAAGACAGCAATCCTGCCCGCGCATTATACGAAATGCTTGTATCAGATCGCCACGTAGCTGTCTGTAACTTAACGGAAATAGATCGAGATTAGCTAAACGTCTTTCGTAGGGTAAAAAGCTCTGACCGGTTACCAGTTTGGTCGTGCGCCTTTGGACCTTCTCGAGGGAATTTAGGTCTTTCGCGGTCCAGGGTTTTCGTGCTTGGATTGCAAACTCCAACTTCGGCCGCACAAATGTTCCAAAGACTAAGCAAAGCAGTCTTTATCGAAGGCACAGAAAGCACTTTCGACAAGATACAGGACGGACATCACAGACTTGGATACTTTTGCGCAGTGCAGCGAGGGCTTGAGATACGTAGAGATCCATACTCCCATACCTTTCTGCACGTCCACTTCTTGCAGTTGGATGCCATTTAGGCAGTTAACCATGGGGTTCTGAGAGCTGGGTCGGTCAACTCGTAGGAAATTTCATTTGTTCTCGTTAAACGACAAAAGCTAGTCTTGAGCCAAAGTTTGAAGATGGTTTAGGTTTATCTGCAAACACTCTTCGTCAGCTGAATTTCTGATGACGTTCCAAATCTTCATGTCATCGGCAAACATAGCCACATCGTAAATTTGTACATTTGCATTATGTACTATTGTTACGGTGGACCTATTATGCGATTTTGGTTATGAATAGGGAGCTCAAGGGCGAAAGCCTTCTTCCCTTAATAAAGTGACTTATCGTAGTCCAGTTCACGGACGGAGTCATTGACGTATATAATGAGCAGTATAGGGCCAAAAACAGAGCCTTGGGGGACACCGCTCTCGAATGCAACGTCTGCTGACTGCTGGTCACCAATATGGACAGTTTGGGAGCGGACAAGCAAGAAGCTTTGAATCTACTTCAGCAGATGTCCTCGAACACCTATTTGGCTGAGTTTGTGCAGAAGTCGTTGATATGGGACGCTATCAAAAGCCTTCTTGAAGTCGATGTAGATTACACGAAGCGGATTTTTCTCCATCAACTGCCCGAGTCCAGCGTTCCAAACACTGGAGCAGGTTCGTCACGCAGGACCTGCCTCTGCGGAACCCATGTTGTGCATCCGATAGAAGGTTATGTTGCTCTAAGAAACGTATCAGCTCCCGCTTTACTACTTTTTCCATAATCTTGCAACATATCGAAGTGAGGTTGATTGGTCTTTAACTGTTTGCAGAAACCTTTCTGCCGCCTTTATACAACGGTGTGATCCGTGCGAATTTCCAATCGGCGGGTAAACAACCTGCTTTAAACGAGGTACTGAAAAGCATAGAAAGTGGTTTGGCTAGCTCCTCAGCAAGTTCTTTCAGTAATTTAGGCGGGATGTCATCGGGACTGGACGAGTTCGAGTCGTTTAGTGCCATTAACTCTTTGGACCGTCATCTAAGCCATATTTTGGAGGGATGAATCCGATTTCAGTCGTAAAGTTCGATTTGAAAAATTGTGAAAGATGCTCAGCTTTTGCTCCATTCTCACTCATTTCTGTTCCGTCGCTTGCCTTCAGAAGGGGAGCTGGGTCCCGGTTGCGTGTGGTCTTTCTTCAGAAGCCATAAAATAGCTTCGGATTTTTAACTGCCCGGTTTAGTCAATCTTTTTAAAAGTCTTTGCGCACTTTGAAGATGAATCGCTTCACGAGGTTCCTCTGCGTTTTGTATGCATTTAGGGATACCGGATTTCTATCTGCTCTATACTTTTGAAACAATCTCCCCTTTTTATTTACATCTTTCCTCAGCACTTGAGTCAGCCAGTGAGGTTTGTTGTTTAGATTCTTCCGTGTAATCGGGCAGTAGTTTCTCAGGAGAGTATGCAATAACTCACTGAACCATCCCCAATCATCAGCTATATTGCCGGAAAAAAAACAATTCCCAATTTATGTTGTTTATTTCGGCCTTCATTCGATTAAAGTCACCACGCCAATTATTCCTTCTTACCTTAGTGGGTTTTTCGGGTACCGAAAATATAGAATAGTCCCAATTTAGTAGATGTGATCACTTTTACCTAGAGGAGACAGAGATTGCACCTCGTCGATGCTGTCCAGGGATTTCGTAAGTACCAGGTCTAGGCAGTTTGATTGCTGCCCCTCACGCACCCTGGTGGGAAATAGAACGTGTTGACTGACAAATGCATTAAGTGTCATAGCTAGTAAACGCCAGTCGAATGCTTGCTCTGGACCTCGTGAGTATGTTGAACCCCGATCGATATGCGGGGCATTGAAGTCTCCCATAATCAAGACGTCGGATCGAGCAGCTGATCTCGCTAACTCTTCTAGAAGACCAGTGTCAGCCTCGTGATCATGTCTAGGCGGACGGTACATGGTCAGAACTTCCAGGCTGGGTGATTCCAGTACCTTTATAGTAAGCCAGATGGCCTCGGTGCTGCAATGAAACCGCTCTGTTTTTTCCGAGACTAGCAGTCAATGTTCGAAGTTAGTTATAATTCCTCCTCCTTGGCGCCCTCTTCTATCTCTCCGGAACAGATTAAAGCTAGGTAGTGCCACTTTGCGGTCATCCACGTTTTCAGACAGCCAGGTTTCTGTCAGAGAGATAATGTCGGGAGAAAGGTCATATATCTGCATTTTCAGTTCATCTAACTTGGACAACAGACTCTGTGCGTTGGTGTAGAAGAATTTAAGTGATATATTTTTGGCGAATTTTGTCTCGGTGAAATTTAAACTTCGTTTGACATCGGCTGTGTACGCCACGCTCAGGCCATTGTTCGAAGTATTATCGGTTGGTTCAAGAACCTCATATTCCTGTAAATAATCTTCCCGTTCGAGATTTCCAGGCTAGTCTCGCCATTTTTTCTTTTCGAAAGTAATTCTGCCACAAGTTCCCGACATTTCAGCCGTTCCGCTAGAGAGTACTCCGGCTGAAATAAAACTTCTTTGTATGACTGGCGAAGGCTGGTCTTTTTTGATAAGATCAGTTTAACGTGGTTGCCATTTTGCATCACAATTTTTAGAGGTCGTGGTCGTGGCGTACCTGTGGCCTCGTCAGGTTTTTTTTCCGATCCGAAATGATTTCAGAACTGGAAATTCCAAACCTGGCTCGAACAGATCGTTTAGAACACGGTTGAAGGATGCCATATCCTCCGTGTTATGGTCTGAACTGACTGAAGTACATTCTTCTAGGTCCTGGACAATAATACAGTGCTGTCGTCCCTGTGGGTGTTGGAAGACTTTTTCTACAGTTTTTGTCATATTGGCCTCTGTGTGACTCGAGCTCGAGATGGCCGATGTAGATGGTTCCCCAGCATGTTTCACCTGACATAGCCTCATCCTAGATCCGGTAGATTCACTTTAAAAGCAAGTAATCTATTGCGTGAATACTGAATAAGATCTGAAAATTTGGTAATCTATCAATTTCCAGCAAGAAATAGTTTGTATTACTCGATAAACTATTTGAGATAATTTTCATCCTGTGTAGCCTTTTCGCCAATTCCAATTTTCTGTCGAAATTGTGTGCATAACTTTGCTTAGAACATATCATATCACTCATCTCTTATTCAATATGATACCTAAGCCACAACTGAGACGTAAATCAACACGTCATGCCAATCCTTCTAACGATAAACCCATCTTAAGCATGAAAAACTTTATCTTGATGCTTTAGACAATTTTAGTAAGTTGTATAACCAATATGCTTGTCTGTTTACGGGCCTTGGTGCCATCTTTGATGGAAAGGTGTCCACGCTCACTTCTAAGAAATGTGAGAAACTAGAACCTTTCGTCAATATGGTGTCTACTGAGACCCGTGATCGGCAAAAAAGAAATTTTAATTTTCTTTTGAAAAATGCTTCAACAGATCAAAAACCTATAGATGTTGCTGTTCAGTTTCTTTACTCTTGCTGCTTTAATTTTAAAGTTGCAGGAGCTAAAAGACTCTCATCTCAAGTAAAAATCCACCGATTCTCTTAAAAATTTTTTCGGCAATAGAAGTAGACGTTTTATTCTCTCAACGTGAGCGGTCAGCCAAATATTTAAAGGAAAATAAACTTGACGTATGCAGGCATAAAACGCCAATGGAGCGTCGGTTTTACCCAAAGCTGCAAATGAGAACACTGGCTCTGCTTCAACAAGACCAAACGTTTTCTCTGAGGCCGGCCCTCCCGCTCATGTATGGATCAATGTCAGTTTCACCTGATATTTCTCCCATTCACATTACATTTGATTGGAGTGAGATTGTAGCCTCGTCAAGTCGTTCTCCCTTTAAGTCAACCACGTCTGTGATAGCTTTAAATTCCGATAAACCTACGAACGTCCCTAGTAAATCTACGTCAGTTTTCAAATTCAGCAATATGATTATCGATAACAACTCAGTATCTAACAAAGACCCAAACGCTCAAGCTAGTGCTTTTCCCAACCCAAAAACTCATCAAAATCCTTAAATATTTCAGCCAGCTAAAAAAATTAACCGTTTTTCCAAACCAGTCATGCAATTTCCGAAGGCAAAATTTCCGTCAAAATATGATGTAATGCCTCAAAATCCTATTTTATGCCCCCTCCTGGATTTCCCATGCCACACTTCAGCCGTCCTTTCTATGGATCCCCCTTTACTATGCCTTTCTGCAATATTCACCGTTCATTTGATAATAATTACTCGCCAAACTGTAGACCAGGGCTAGTTTACTTTCCACCTTTTGTTTCTACCATGCCGTTTCCCTTTCCGCCACCAAGTTATCCGTTTTTATAAATGCGGACTAGCGTAACCTGCATCTGAAGGATACGCTCAGTATAGTCTCACTCAATGCGAGATCAATTGTTAATAAAATGACAGAACTTAAAACAGTAGCAATTGAGCTTGATCCAGATGTGCTCTGCGTCACTGAATCTTGGACACACTCTCCTAAATAAATAAATAAATAAAATTTATATTTTAGGCCCAGAGGGCCTCGTCATTGCAAACTTAGTGCCGTGGAAAAATAAATACAAAGTTGATAAATGCTGCTCTCCATTAAACAACCACATAGACAGCAGGAACGTTTAGTAGTGTGGGTAGATTATTTCATATTCACCAACATATCGTCATTTTAAAATATTAGTCAACGCATGGTGAACTAAGGAGGAAGCAGTGAAAGAAACTCCTACTATTTAAGCTGGGGCGGAGTTCAGCGAACCCCCGCTTAAAAAAACAACACGTAGGAGAAAAAAACTGCTTCAAAAAATTAAGGGGGTTGGTTGAGAGGATTGATTGTTGTGCAAATTAATTAATTAATATTAATTAATATGTTTATTATGCCAGTTTACAGGCAATTGTTAAGAGTTGGTAATGCACCTCTTGGGCGCCTTCCAACACCTCGAAGACCGGAAAAAACCTAAAAAAACTCCCTATGTTGCGGCCAGTATTGGTTTTGTTTCAGGTTTTTTGTTTTGTCAATACTGGGCGAGATAGGGAGTTTGTTTCAAGTGAAAAAAACCTGCCTTCAAAGGTATGATACAAACGGAATAAATGTACAGTTGTAAGCTGAGTTGACTCATCAGCAGGAGAACTGTTTCATATCGTTTAAAAACATTAGTTCCAGACGGAGAGGGTTGGCACAAGAACACAGTGTTCTCAGTGTTCCTTCAATGGCTGTCGGCAAAAGTTGCGCGCTATCGGCTGCAGGGTTAGCAGACTGCGGGCTGCTGCTTCAGCAGCATTATCTTCAGAATGAAGCCTGGTGGGGTTCAAAGTCCACGAACGCCATCAGAGTGAAAGAGAGATTCCACCGAGTCAGCACCCAAAATTCGTGAAAGTTGTCCTGAATGTAGAAAACTAGTTATAGCTCTCTTAAACATAGGGTAGTTTTGCTGGGTTTTAATACTTTTGGGCAGCTTATTCCAGATTGATATGGCATTTACTGAAAAGAATTGCCGGTACTTAACTGTGCGTGCCATAGGAAGAAATAAAAATACGTCTCGATGACTGGCGCGTCGAGAGTGCTCAAGCTACCTTATTGTACTAAGAGGATTAAAGGTTTGACCATTCAAAAGTTTAAACAGTAAAAATAGACCCTTCTGCAATCGACGAAGCCATAGGGGATCCAGCTTTATAAGTTCGCACCTTTGTTGGTAGGTTAAGTTACGGTGTTCTGTAGTGAAAAATCTTCTAGTGAAGAAGTGCTGCACGGATTCTTTTTTCTTCCCTTCACTAGTGCGCAGAAGACTGAATAAGGGCGAGCAGTATTCAAGACTAGGTCTCACGTACATATTATAAAGGCTAGTTCTAACCTTGATAGTCTTAAAATTTCTAAGGATAAATCCGGTGGTTCGGCGTGCTTTCGAGACTATCAGGGCACAGTGCTCTGACAAATTGAGACTATTAGAGTAGGATATGCCCAAATCCTTGATAACTCCTTGGACATTTAGTTCGTGGCCGTCAATGCTTAATTCCGGTTGATGATCGTCGCCAACAACTATAACGGAACATTTGTGCCATGAAAGGGTGAGGCGCCATGTGCAATACCACTGGGCGAAGGCCTGAAGATCCTTTTTTATCAGCTCGAGCACGATGTTGCGATCTGCCGGTTTATATCGATAAGCGACTTTTAAATCATCAGCGTACATGAAGGGTCTGCCATACTGAAAACAATCTGAAACGTCGTTGACAAACAGGCAAAATAGGAGCGGACCCAGTACACTACCCTGTATAACTCCACTCCTCACATGCGTGGGGTTGGAGATAACATTCGAAATTTTTACTCGTTGTGTGCGAGCATCCAAATAGGAAAATATGAAGTTCAGAGGCTTGCTACCTATGCCGAAGGAGGCCAGTTTCAGAAGGAGGAGGTTATGATCGACCCGATCAAAGGCCTTAGTAAAATCAAAATAGTCGCTATAAGTGGCAAAACCGCTGTCTCTAGATTGCAGCACATAATCAAAAAAAGAGAGCTGGTAGGTGTCACAAGATCGTTTCTCGATAAAGCCATGTTGAGCTGTATTGAGCAGGTTGTTCTCTGTCAAGTGACGCATCATCTTTTCTTTGATTAAGGTCTCCAAGATCTTCGATGCTGCGGGAAGTGTATTTATTGGCCTAAAGTTGTCGAATGATGTCGATCGGCCATGCTTGCGAATAGGCATTATGTGCGATTCCTTCCACAACGAAGGAAAGGTTTCGCTCTCAAGAGCAAGATTAAATATCTTACAAAGAATAGACTGAAAGATATCATTCGGTTCAGCTTTTAGAAGGCTAACTGGGACGCCATCTGGTCCTGGACTATAGGATTGACGATAACGACGAATGGCTACAGTCACATCCCAGACGGTAAAACTTATGGTTTCGAGTATGGCACCCGTCCAAGCCTGGATAACCGGAGGTGCAGCGAACGAGCTTTCACTAAACGTTTTGGATAGGAACGCATTGAAGCTATCGGTGGTCAACTAAGCGTCAGCTATGGGGTTTCCTAAAGCATCTTGAAGTATGGGGGCTTGCGTTTTCCTCTGCGCTTTAACTGTACGCGAAAGGAGTTTCGAAACATTAGAGGAAGGTTTTTCAGCGAAATAAGCCTCATCGGCTATCTGCTTTTCTTCGGAGAGCTTCTGAGCTTGCTCAAAGATCAGTGTGATCAAGGGCAGAACGGAAGTGTCGTTCTGCCGATGCAAACGACGAGAGAGTTTACGCAGCCTACGACGGAAAGACAGAGGAAGGTACACTTCATCCTTGACATGTTTTACTTTCTTACGGGGGACAAAGTGGAGGATGAGTGGATCCAACACTTTGTACAGTGCATTGGTACAAACATTTACATCCAAACATTGGAAAAATTCAGACCAGTCGAGAGCGTTTAGATGTGCCAGTAGGTCAGCCGTGTTTGCTGCTCGAAAGTCATGATAAAAACTATACTTTTGGGAAAATGTTTCATCCGCCTCCAGTTCTAGTTCACTAACCACTGTAAGATGGTCTGAACTCCCAAGTGCGTCTAAGGATGACACTGAAAGTGGTTCGCATCCCCTACAAAAAATTAGGTCGAGTATGTTTGCTCCTCGAGTGGGAAAATGGACTACCTGATCCCACATGCCGGTATCTATTGCCTCAAGTAAGTTCTCGAACTTTGAAGGACCGGATGGTGGATAGCATTTCACGTCCGGAAGGTTAAAATTGCCTGCAATCAAGCAATACTTAAGATTCAAGTCAGCAGCGGCATGAAATGCCTGCGAGAGACAAAGATCGTAGTCTGCATTGGCAGTAGGTGGGCGATAAACACAGCCAACAAGTAAGGAGTATTTGTTTTTTAGAACAACTCGTAGCCAGCAGCTCTCCTCCACCGCTGTGAATTGTGGATAGTCCAACGGGAGAAATGCAAGTGGCTGCTTAATATAGATGCAGCTTCCTCCGCCACGGCCATTGTTTCGATCGTTCCGAACGCATTCATAGCCAAGAACAGAGAGTTCTGAGTCAGCTACAGAGGCCGATGCCCATGTCTCAGTTACCATAACAA
>JAYGXS010000005.1:268324-288212 GCA_036362985.1 Ligula intestinalis
TTCTCTATTCTCCGTTTTACTACCCTGACGATAGGCTTCATGGTCCTCAGTCATGCTCGTTGCGGTTCTGCTATTTTCGCCAGCTCGTCGCTAAACTCCGCAGTCTACAAGGTCACAGCTCGGACGTTTCGTTGATGATCAGGTGACCTCTGCCGTTCCCTCATCTTCCTGACTCTGTTGTCCGCGATGGTCTCCTCCGGTCTCATCTCCCTGATGGTTGATCATGAAGCCAGTCGGGCGGTGTAACAATGGTGAAAGACAGCCTCTGCTATTATATGATGTCTCCAATCACAAGAAGCGTTTCCCACCCTCATTCGTTCTCATCAACAGTCCTGTCTCATTTGCACTACAATCAATCCTCTCAACCAAACCCCTTAACTTTTTTGAAGCAGTTTTTTTCTCCTACGTTTTGTTTTTTTTTAAGCAGGGGTTCGCTGAACTCCGCCCCAGCTTAAATGGTAGGAGTTTTTTTTCACTGCTTCCTTCTTAGTTCACCATGCGTTGACTACTATTTTAAAATGACGATATGACGAATTTATCTACCAACACTACTAAACGCTCCCGCTGTCTATGTGGTTGTTTCATGGAGAGCAGCATTTATCAACTGTGTATTTATTTTTCCACAGCACTAAGTTAGCAATGACGAGGCCCTCCGGGCCTAAAATATAAAATTTATTTATTTATTTATTGAAACATGCCACATGTCTTTTCTAAACCTACTTACTTCTCTTCGTAATGATAATCTTTCTGCGGTAGTTATCTATTTTGACCTTAGTAAATCATTTGATAAAGTTCCTCACAGGAGGCTCCTAGCCAAACTAGAGGCTATAGGATTTCGTAGTCCTCTTACTGAATTCATCAGATCTTATCTTTCAAATCGACAAAAAAAGGTCTTAGTGGGATCCTCATACTCTACTCCTACCGCAATTTTGAGTGGTGTCCTTCAAGGTACCGTGCTGGGTCCTCTGCTCTTCTTGCTTTGCATAAATGATATCTCATTGAGTGTTATACCCTCCAAATTTTATATTGATGTGGATTATCTTGGGTGTGTTTTCCCCTTCTCTAATTCTACGGCTGCGACATGCCTAGAACAAATTCATTCTGATCTGCACGCTCTTTCGGCGTGGAGTTCAACATGGCAGATGGAGTTCTCAACTTCTTAGTGCCGATACATGTGCTTTGGGCCTGAAAGCCTAACACAACTTGTTATTTTTCAAGGTTACTCCATGACTGAATGTTCCAGTATCAAGGACCTAGGATTAAGCTACACCAATCAACTAGACCTTTCTCCTCACGCCGATAGAATTGCAGCCAAAGCTGCACAGATTTGCGGCTTTATTTCTTAAAATTTCTATCTTCCTGAAATAAAATTAAGACTTTATCGTATGTTCGTGCATTCCATCTTAGAATACTGTTGCCCCTTTTTCGGTCTCATGAATTACGTGAGCCGTTAAAAAATTGAAGGAATTCAAAAATGTTCACACGAAAACTGCTGTATCCGACAGCTTCTAGTACTTCTTATTCAAATAGATGCCGATTAACAAAAATAAGGTTCCTTTGGGTCAAGATATTGGAAGCAGGCTTTTATCTCCTTTTTTGCCTTAATAATAGCACAAATCTCCCCAGGACTGCTGTCATTACACCCATCAGGCGTCCCTACAACCGAAGAAACTTGGCACTTGTTATACCCCTCCTGCATCTTCCTCATCGTAACGCTCTTTGTTTTTGCTTCTAGATATAGCTTTCTTTGGAATAGTTTGCCAATTGAAATAAGGTCGTTAACTGGAATGTCTGTTTTCAAAAGAAGACTGCACACTTATCTTAACACTGATACTGTTAATCTTCTATTCTCCTCCTTTTTCCCCGCAGCTTTCGCCATGACTCCGAGAAAGGACCATCGGGAATTTAGGAGATCCTCTTGAAACTATTCTCTCTGCCTCGTGCTCCCCTAGAAACTAGATGTTTCCATTTAGCACCGCTGAATCAAACGAAGCCGCTCGGAAGTACTCAGGCTAAAATGCTGCGGTTTCGTTGACTACTATCCTTCATCAGACCTCCCACTCCTATTTCTGCTCTACTTCTATGTCCCTACTATTATCTTCCTGAGCAGTTTTATTCTCTAACACACTTTTTGAACATGGAGGCCCGTTAAACACTGTCTCCATTTTCACTGTAAGAGTTTTTTTAAACTGCCACTGTTAGAAAGATATAGGGTGTTACTTACACGAATAAGCTTGCATCATTCCAGAACTGAAGTTCAAACTATACCGCATGTTTGTTCTCCCTATGCGAAAATACTGCTGTCCGCTTTTTGGGCTCATGACCCAGAATGACCTTAGTAAGATTGAAATGGTTCAGCGAGTTTTCACTCGTAAAATATTTTCTGTTTCTGGGTCTGGTATGTGTTATACAGATAGATGTCAGTTAGCAAACAGTTAGACAGTTAGACAGTCAATATTTCCCCTCGCTCCTCCTAGGACAATTCTACATTGATATCCCCCATCAATTACGATCTAGGATATTGTGGCTGCAGCCGTTCGTAAACAATTTTTTCTACACTGCTGGAATTATTTTTCTTGCGTGAACGATCTTTTGAAGTCGGAATTTAAGAAGATTTTGTTTTCCAACCAATTCTACCGAGACGCAACCTATTTAAACCGAACACAACCTCTTCAAACCAGCAATTTCGCGGCCTAGTAAAAGAAATCGTCAAGATCAGAATATTCTTGAGACCTTCAAAGGCTGAGTCGTTTCCTAATATTGAATACACTTTTTCAAATAAATTTAAATTGCTTATTAAAAAAATAGCTACAGTATTTGTCAAGTTCCCTCTGATTATTTGTCGTAAGTCATAATCTGCAAATCATATCAACTGTTTTTTTTCTGAACGTAATAACTAATACAGTTTGTTAAGCAATTTTAAGAGATTTTAACAACCAGCTGCGGTAAAAGCATAAAAACTGAATTTTTATAAATCATCCTACATTTAAAGCAGATTTTTAGCAAAATTATGAGCACGAAAATTATAGCTCATCTTAAGACACCTGCTCCCAGACCCAAGCGGTGCCTGACCACGCATTTAGTCAATGCCTTGATATCAACATGCAGCCCATTGTCAAGGCTAAGCAAATTGATTTATCTGCATTACAGAACTGTAATGATTTCATGATGAAGTTTGGTACTGTTTTGTCAATACTAGGCAATCTGTTTGATGGCAAGTTATCAGATGTGCCGTCGCAAGATTGTAAAAAGTTGATTTCCTCGTCCATCTTATAACCACGGAAGCTTTTGATAGACAAAAGCGAAGCTTTAACTTTATGCTAAAAAATGCCTCCATATTAAGTCGCCCTTTGGATATTGCAAAAGATTTTCTATGTTCCTGTGGTTTCAACTACAAAATTGCAGAAGCCAAACGCCTCCAATCGCGTAGCAAAAACCCACCCATCCTAGTTAAATTGTTTTCACCGATCGAGGTGGACTCAATCTTTGCTCAACGAGGTCGCATTTCCCGATATTTAGAAATGACTAAAAGTTTCCTCTGTCGAGATCTTACACCAATGGACCGAAGAAATATGGCTCTCCAGTCCAATAGACCAATGACTTCTCAGCCTACTAGTCCTAAATCTGTTCGTAGTCTCGATAGGGTAAATGCACTTGCTTATCCTACCCCCCCGCATAGCTGACCATACACCCACTAAGGTCAGTGCACCCGTTATCTCTGCCTCCCAGATGTCTATTCATAGTCCCATAACCGTCAGTGTACCTGCTATCCCTACCTCCCGAATATCTAGTCATAGGTCCATAAACATCAGTGCACCAGTTAGCCCATCCCTCTTGATATCGGGACCGTTAAGGCCCGCCGCTCCGTCCTCTACTACGATTAATACTAGCCTAAATACATTCTCTGTCCAACGATCGATAAATTCCGCCGCCTCTAACGCGGCAACAAGTTCATTTAGAATGTCGCCAACACCATCGAAATCGATAAGGCCGAGCGCTTCCCCACCAAAACCAAGCTCCTCTTTTGACCGTGGGAGTCATATTATTCCCCCGTATAATGCGTTATTGAACACGCCGGGCCCGAACCAAGAAAAATTTAATTTGCACGGCAGTAACCCTAACTGGTCTAGTTTTAAATCTAATCGCATTTGCCGTACAGGACATTCACTGATTAAGACCACTATTCCTTACGCGAGCGGCCCTAACACTTATTATGTGTCAACGTTTTCCCCTATCAGTTCCTTTACCCATCCTCTACCACCCAAACCTGCTAACTTCTACATGTCTTCTCACCTCCCCCCATTAGTCCCAAACGCCCCAGAAGCTTATTTTGGTTTACCCTCTCCTTATTTTTCCCTGCCAGAAAGCGAGGCCCCTAGATATCTCAGACCTTATCAGCCATCGATTTTCGGCTACCCGTATGCTAACAGCTCCATACCCGTCAGTACTTATTCCACAAATAATAACGGCCTACAGTGTGTCTACCCACCCTCAAATTCTTTTTTATGAATAACGATAGCCATAGTCCTGTCACTCGAAACACACTAGATTTCATAGTGCTTAATGCCAGGTCCGTTATAAATAAAATGGCTCAACTTCGAGCTATCGCTTTCGAGATGATGCCTGATGTTATATGCATAACAGAATCTTGGACCCATCCAATCATTTCTGACTCCTCCCTTATCATAGACGATTATGATTTCTATCGTCACGATCGCATTAATAAGCGTGGTGGTGGTTGTCTTCTCTATATTAGAACGTCATTTAGGCACTTTCCGTTTTATCTAAATAGCACGCCCTTCTCTGGAAATTACTGTTTCGCCTCTATTATCCTGTCGCCCCGGCAAAAGGCGATTATCGGATGTGTATACAATCCTCCTAACTCTTCATCTGAAGAAGATGCAAATTTGTGTGAAATATTCAAGTTTATTTCAGAATCCACTTTTGAAGTTAAAATTATTGCTGGAGATTTTAATTTTCCTGAAATCGACTAGCTTTCAAACTATTGTCCACCTAGATTTTAGCCTTTCCTAGATGTTATTAATTTTTCTAACTGGTCTCAACTGGTTAGTTCCCCAACAAGACAGAATCATATCCTCGATCTGATTTTCACTAATGGTATTGCCCCTCTCTTCGTTGATTTTAAGCAGGACATCTTCCAAAGTGATCACACATTAATTCACTGTTGCCTTCCACTTCCTTCTACGGAAAAGGCTAGTGCTAGTCGTACCTATCATGCGTATGACCTCGCAGATATTAGCTCAATTAACAATTTTCTTGATTCATTAGATTGGCAGAGCCTCTCTTCTATTAACGACCCTGCATATCTTTCTGAACTCATGTCGGTCGTTTCTACTAAAATTCTGGAATTTGTGCCCACTAAAATTGTGAAACCCTACGCACCAGAATCGACCGTCCCTCATTTTCTTTTGCCCAGACTAAAGAAATTGAGGAGGCAGCTGAACGAGAGATCTATTAGTTCGCTGTCTGTGCATCTAAGGATCGCAAAGATCTTCGAATTAGCGTCAAAGATTTGTCTTGCACGTGACCAGCACAGGGAATCTTGCGCCCAGAGCGAGTCAAACTCTGCAAAATCGGTTGCACAACTGTTTCGTCGTAGGACCTCCGCAAAACGAGGAATTGAAATACCCCCATTGCTTAATGAAAACAAAACATTTGTACTAGATGAGTCTGATAAGGCTGAATTATTCAATTCTTTCTTTGCGAAGCAGTTTACGACAGGATCCGAACCGGTCCCGTCGTTTCAACCATACTCAGACAATACTCTCGAAAACATTGATTTCTCCATAGAATTAATTCGTAAGCAGATAATTTGTCTAAAAAACTCGCACTCTTTGGGAACTGATGGTATCCTTAATTCAGTTTTCAAAAGAGTGTCGACCATTCCCAAATTACTTAGCCATATATTTTCAGTCTATCTCCTAAATGGTTCCTTTCCTGACACTTGGAAGACATCAATTATTCTTCCAGTCTTTAAATCAGGATCTCGTTCAGACATAAATAACTACCGCGGTGTTCATAAACCCCGGCCCTAGCTAAACTTCTGGAGAAGATAATTTTCAATCAAATTCTCGATTTGTGCCTAAAAAATAAGCTTTTAAGTGACTCGCAGCATGGTTTTCTACCCGGAAGATCATTCGAGACGTGTCATTTAGCTTTTCTTAACCACGTCACTTCCCTCCGTAACGAGCAGCAATCCGTGGTTGTTATCTACTTTGACCTGAGCAAAGCCTTCGACAAGGTACCGCACAGACGGCTTCTGGTAAAATTGGACACCATTGGCATCCGTCCCCCTCTCCTCGACTTCATCGGTTCTTCTTGTCTAACCGCAGCCAGAAGGTCCTAGTAGGTAATAGTTACTCCACTTTTCAGCTGATCACGAGTGGCGTTTTTCAAGGCACTGTCTTGGGTCCATTACTCTTCATTCTATACATAAACGAAATTTCGACTGTTCTAAAAAATTCACACACTCTCATTCATGCAGACGACCTAAAATGCATATACTCGTTTTCTAAGGACACGGCAAGCATATGCGTTGATAAAATAAATGCGGACCTACTTACACTCTCACGTTGGAGTGCTACCTGGCAGATGGAATTCTCTCCATCCAAGTGTAGTTTCATGTGTTTTGGTCCCGCCAAGCTTCCTCGTCCCCTAGTCTTTCAAAATACTCCAATTTTAGAACGATCCACTATAAAAGACTTATGTCTAAGCTACACAAATAAACTAGCATTGTCGCCTCATGCCGATCGAATATCTGCGAAGGCTGCACAGATATGTGGTTTTATATCACACAATTTCTTCCTGCTGGAAATAAAGTTAAAACTTTATCGCATGCATGTTCTACCCATCCTAGAATACTGCTGTCCCCTCTTTGGTCTAATGAATGCTTCAGACCGCAGTAAGATTGAAAATGTACAGAGGGTATTTACTCGCAAAATATTCGCTCTTCCTCGATCCACGCTTTCTTATACGGAGAGATGTCAGTTAGCGAACATGACATTTCTTTGGGTCAGAAGACTCGAAGCGGGCCTCTGTTTCCTCTTTCGCGTTAACTCTACCCCTAACCTTCCACGAATCAATGCTCTCATTCCCGCAGATAGACCTTATGCCACCCGTAATTCCTCCAGGATTATTGCACCCCCCTTAAGCTCCACTTCGAACCATTCTCACTTCTTTGCCTCCAAATATGCCTTCCTCTGGAATAATATTCCCCTCGAAATTAGGCTGTCGTCTAACTTAGCAGGTTTTAAAGTCAAATTACGTAAACACTTAACTTCAGAAGATATAAAGTCCTTGTTATCCGTCTCCTTCCCAAACACACAACTTTTGGACTTTGAAAAGGGTCCCCCTGGTATCTGAGGTTGTTATGTTTATATCAAATTTTTTCCATACATGTCTATTTCTTCATTCTTTCAGTGATATTTACAACGATGTTTCGTCCACTTCTCTGTCCAGTCATCATTGCCGTTTTCTCTATTCTCCGTTTTACTACCCTGACGATAGGCTTCATGGTCCTTAGTCATGCTCGTGGTGGTTCTGCTATTTTCGCCAGCTCGTCGCTAAACTCCGCAGTCTACAAGGTCACATCTCGGACGTTTCGATGATGATCAGGTGACCTCTGTCGTTCCCTCATCTTCCTGACTCTGTTGTCCGCGATGGCCTCCTCCGGTCTCACCTCCCTGATGGTTGAGCATGAAGCTAGTCGGGCGGTGTACCCAGCGTTACCCACCTTCATTCGTTCTCATCAACAGTCCTGTCTCATTTGCACTACAATCAATCCTCTCAACCAAACCCCTTAACTTTTTTGAAGCAGTTTTTTTCTCCTACGTTTTGTTTTTTTAAGCAGGGGTTCGCTGAACTCCACCCCAGCTTAAATGGTAGGAGTTTTTTTTCACTGCTTCCTTCTTAGTTCACCATGCGTTGACTCCTATTTTAAAATGACGATATGTTGGTGAATATGAATTAATCTACCAACACTACTAATCGCTCCCGCTATCTATGTGGTTGTTACATGGAAAGCAGCATTTATCAACTGTGTATTTATTTTTCCACAGCACTAAGTTAGCAATGACGAGGCCCTCCGGGCCTAAAATATAAAATATATTTATTTATTTATTAAATTTCTTTGCGTAAGAAGACTCGAAGCTGGTATATGCTTTCTGTTTCGCGTTAACAATAATCCTAATCTCCCACAAATTATCGCTCTCCTTCCGGTAGGCTGACCTTACGGCACTCGTAACTCTTCCATGATAATTCTCGCTTTTTTACCTCAAAATATACTTTTATTTGGAAAAACCTTCCACTCGATATTAGGCTGTTTTCTACACTATTGATTTTTAAAGGCAAATTACATAAGCATTTAAATTTAGAGGAAATAAAGGCGTTACTGTCCGTTTCCTTTCCAAACACGCAAGTTGTAGATTTTGGAAAGGGTCCTCCTGGCATTTGAAGCAAAGTTAAGCATCATTTCCAAGGGCTGCGAACTCTTTTACGCTTTTGCAACCCTTTCTGTAATCTTCGAGGTCGCTCTTAATGGTTATCGCCTACTTTTCGATGGGCGCTGGAGTCAGGTAGGTCGCATCTCGGTGATGTTGCCTTGACTTCTACTGTCTTCCCCTGTTGTCTCAGATGATTCCTTCTTAACTCAACGATATATTATTTTTCCCATGACCATAAACGTCCCGAACCCTAAACATCAGAAACCCTGTTACCTTTTAGGGCAGGTTTTTCTCCTTTAGTTTTTTGGAAATCGGTTACCCACTGAACTCATCCACCGATTTAGGAGTATTTTAACTGCCGATGACAATTACTTTATAATAGTTCACTGATTATCATTATTATTTTTATTTTCAGGATAGCACTAAGTTTGTAACCACAGGGCCCCTTGGGCCTTAAATATACTATAATAATAATAATATGTTTATTTTGCCAGTTTACAGGCAATTGTAAAGAGTTGGTAATGCACCTCTTGGGCGCCTTCCAACACCTCGAAGACCGGAAAAAACCTAAAACAAACTCCCTATGTTGCAGCCAGTATTGGTTTTGTTTCAGGTTTTTTGTTTTGTCAATACTGGGCGAGATAGGGAGTTTGTTTCAAGTGAAAAAAACCTGCCTTCAAAGGTATTATACAAACGGAATAAATGTACAGTTGTAAGCTGAGTTGACTCATCAGCAGGAGAACTGTTTCATATCGTTTAAAAACATTAGTTCCAGACGGAGAGGATTGGCACAAAAACACAGTGTTCTCAGTCTTCCTTCAATGGTTGTCGGCAAAAGTTGCGCGCTATCGGCTGAAAGGATAGCAGACTGCGGGCTGCTGCTTCAGCCGCATTATCTTCAGCAGTGAAGCCTGGCGGGGTTCAAAGTCCACGAAGGCCATCAGAGTGAAAGAGAGATTCTACCGAGTCAGCACCCAAAATTCGTGAAAGTTGTCCTGAATGTAGAAAACTAGTTATAGCTCTCTTAAACATAGGGTAGTTTTGCTGGGTTTTAATACTTTTGGGCAGCTTATTCCAGATTGATATGGCATTTACTGAAAAGAATTGCCGGTACTTAACTGTGCGTGCCATAGGAAGAAATAAAAATACGTCTCGATGACTGGCGCGTCAAGAGTGCTCAAGCTGCCTTATTGTACTAAGAGGATTAAAGGTTTGATCATTCAAAAGTTTAAACAGTAAAAATAGACCCTTCTGCAATCGACGAAGCCATAGGGGATCCAGCTTTATAAGTTCGCACCTTTGTTGGTAGGTTAAGTTACGGTGTTCTGCAGTGAAAACTCTTCTAGTGAAGAAGTGCTGAACCGATTCTATTTTCTTCCGTTCACTAGTGCGCAGAAGACTGAATAGAGGCGAGCAGTATTCAAGACTAGGTCTCACGTGCATATTATAAAGGCTAGTTCTAACCTTGATAGTCTTAAAATTTCTAAGAATAAATCCGGTGGTTCGGCGTGCTTTCGAGACTATCAGGGCACAGTGCTCTGACAAATTGAGACTATAAGAGTAGGATATGCCCAAATCCTTGACAACTCCTGGGACATTCAGTTCGTGGCCGTCAATGCTTAATTCCGGTTGATGATCGTCGCCAACAACCATAACGGAACATTTGTGCCATGAAAGGGTGAGGCGCCATGTGCAACACCACTGGGCGAAGGCCTGAAGATCCTTTTTTATCAGCTCGAGCACGATGTTGCGATCTGCCGGTTATTATCGATAAGCGACTTTTAAATCATCAGCGTACATGAAGGGTCTGCCATACTGAAAACAATCTGAAACGTCGTTGACAAACAGGCAAAATAGGAGCGGACCCAGTACACTACCTTGTATAACTCCACTCCTCACATGCGTGGGGTTGGAGATAGCATTCAAAATTTTTACTCGTTGTGTGCGAGCATCCCAATAGGAAGATATGAAGTTCAGAGGCTTGCTACCTATGCCGAAGGAGGCCAGTTTCAGAAGGAGGAGGTTATGATCGACCCGATCAAAGGCCTTAGTAAAATCAAAATAGACGCTATAAGTGGCAAAACCGCTGTCTCTAGATTGCAGCACATAATCAAAGAAAGAGAGCTGGCAGGTGTCACAAGATCGTTTTTCGATAAAGCCATGTTCAGCTTTACTGAGCAGGTTATTCTCTGTCAAGTGACGCATCATCTTTTCTTTGATTAAGGTCTCAAAGATCTTCGATGCTGCGGAAAGTGTATTTATAGGCCTAAAGTTGTCGAATGATGTCGATCGGCCATGCTTGCGAATAGGCATTATGTGCGATTCCTTCCACAACGAAGGAAAGGTTTCGCTCTCAAGAGCAAGATTAAATACCTGACAAAGAATAGACGGAAAGATATCATTCGCTTAACCTTTTAGAAGGCTAACTGGGACGCCATCTTGTCCTGGACTATAGGATTGACGATAACGACGAATGGCTACAGTCACATCCCAGACGGTAAAACTTATGGTTTCGAGTATGGCACCCGTCCAAGCCTGGATAACCGGAGGTGCAGCGAACGAGCTTTTACGAAACGTTTTGGATAGGAACGCATTGAAGCTATCGGCGGTCAACTTATCGTCAGCTATGGGGTTTCCTAAAGCATCTTGAAGTATGGGGTGTTGCGTTTTCCTCTGCGCTTTTACTGTACGCGAAAAGAGTTTCGCAACATTAAGGGAAGGGTTTTCAGCGAAATGAGCCTCATCGGCTATCTGCTTTTCTTCGGAGAGCTTCTTGGTCTGCTCAAAGATCAGTGTGATCAAGGGCAGAACGGAAGTGTCGTTCTGCCAATGCAAACGACGAGAGAGTTTACGCAGCCTACGACGGAAAGACAGAGGAAGGTACACTTCATCCTTGACATGTTTTACTTTCTTACGGGGGACAAAGTGGAGGATGAGTGGATCCAACACTTTGTACAGTGCATTTGTACAAACATTTACATCCAAACATTGGAAACATTCAGACCAGTCGAGAGCGTTTAGATGTGCCAGTAGGTCAGCCGTGTTTGCTGATCGGAAGTCATGATAAAAACTATACTTTTGGGAAAATGTTTCATCCGCCTCCAGTTCTAGTTCACTAACCACTGTAAGATGGTCTGAACTCCCAAGTGCGTCTAAGGATGAGACTGAAAGTGGTTCGCATCCCCTACAAAAAATTAGGTCGAGTATGTTTGCTCCTCGAGTGGGAAAATCGACTACCTGATCCCACATGCCGATATCTATTGCCTCAAGTAAGTTCTCGAACTTTGAAGGACCGGATGGTGGAAACCATTGCACGTCAGGAAGTTTAAAATTGCCTGCAATCAGGCAATACGTAAGATTCAAGTCAGCTGTGGCATGAAATGCCTGCGAAAGACAAAGATCGTAGTCTGCATTGGCAGTAGGTGGGCGATAAACACAGCCAACAAGTAAGGAGTATTTGTTTTTTAGAGCAACTCGTAGCCAGCAGCTCTCCTCCACCGCTGTGAATTGTGGATCGTCCAAAGGGAGAAATGCAAGTGGCTGCTTAATATAGATGCAGCTTCCTCCGCCAAGGCCATTGTTTCGATCGTTCCGAACGCATTCATAGCCTAGAACATAGAGTTCTGAGTCAGCTACAGAGGCCGATGCCCATTTCTCAGTTACCATAACAATGTCTGGGCGGTTGACGAAAACCATAGTCTGGAGCAGAGGCATTTTATTAATCAGTGATCTGGCATTTAAAACGACCAATTTAAGAGGGCATGTCTGAGGTTTCGGTGGCGGGACAGCTAGGCCGTCACTGTTACCGGCTTCGACCGGAGCGATGTCCTTTTGACCTGAACTATTTTTCCCTCTCTTATTTTGAGATTTGTCTCGCCATTGGTTCTCCGTTTTTCCAGCTCTATTATTAGCTGTCTCATCTTTCTCCGCTCTTTCAACTCGTAATCCGGCTGAAAAAAAAACTTGCGAATGCAGACTCCGTAAGGAGGGTTTGCGCTCTAGCAAGAGTTTCGCCTGTGCTTCAGTTTCTAAAATAACTTTTAGAGGTCGTGGCCGAGAAATTGATTCTGGAGCTGTTGGAGCCTTCCCTATACGAAATGCCTTAAGAATGCGGAAAGACTCGCCTGGTTTTAGCAACGGTTTGGCGTGCACTCGCATAAGACCCACGTCATGGTCAATTCGTTCTTGTGCAATTGACGACTCTGACTCTGGGGCCCCCTTTACAACTATTTTCTGCTTGCGACTCAATGGTGCATATGTTGCAAGCTCACGTGCTTCAGCCGAGGGAGCAATTGTATCCGGTACACGCGGTTCTGATGTACTGGCTATTGGGTTAGCTGAATGCAAACCCGTGAACCGTTTGGCTTTCTTAGGCTTATGCCTCTTTTGAGTTATGATCTTGTCAAACTCTTGGTCATCGCTTTCTTGTGCAGAGTCGAGCAACGATGTGGTGCTAGGATGCAAATCCCGATAATCGCTAGTGTCGCTTAAGCCGAGTGATGATGGTATAGCCTGTGGGCTTGACACATGGTCCGATATGCAGGTTTCAGGCGTGTCGACAGTCATGTCCAAATCCAAGTCAATATCAGCGTCAACTCGTTCTTGTGCAATTGTTGACGATATCTCTGGAGCCCCTTTTACAACTATATGCTGCTTGTGACTCACTGGTGCATCTGTTGCGAGCTCACGAGTTCCGACCAAGCGGCCATCTGTATCCGGTACTAAAGGTTTGATGGGTCCTGATGTGCCGGTTTTTGGGTTAGCTGACTGCACATTCCTAGCCCATTTAGACTTTCGAGCCTTTGTAGCCCTATGCTTTTTTGGCTTCATGATCTTATCGACCTCTGTATCATCGCTTATAGTGCAGCATCAAGCAACGATGTGACGCTAGGACGCAAATACAGATCATTTTTAGTGCTGCCTGAGCAGAGTAACAATGGCGTAAACTGCGGATTTATTTTAGTTTCTTTGCGATCGAGTGAGACGCCCGCTGGTTTACTTGGTTCGGCAGATGATATGCGAGTTTCAGGTTTACCGGCCTAGGCTATCTGAGCATATGTACTTTTATTTATCCCCGGTTTTTGGCCGACAAGGGCTGTTTTAACCGCTGTATAACAAATATGCGTTTTTAGATAGGCTATCTCTTGTTTCAGTTTATTTACCTCGTTGTAAAGTTCCTACTTCATCTCCGAAAACTCCTGGCGGAGGACGAAGTCCTCACAGTCTAACTTCGGTAAACGTAGTCGACATCTTGGCCGTTTGGCGGGAGGTGGAGAATTTATAAAATTATCTAAGTGGCCATATCGGCAGTTACTTTCTGGTCGTATCTTAACATGGTTGTCAAGGGCCCGTGTCGAAGTGGCCGGGCTGCCTGAGGTGCTAACACCGCTTATAACCAGATTTGGCTACCCGGGTTCGCGATCAGGCGGAGGCGAAGCGTTTCGTGCTAACGGACTTGTAGCATCTAAACTCTCCATACTATGCAAGATTTTTTTTGTGTTACGACCTGCGTCTGATATTGCCAAGTAAGTCGGAAGCCAAACCCAAGAGCCCGTAGGAGTGAGGCGGAGAGAAGATCGATTGGCCAGATAGTGCAGGTTTACTGAGACAAGCAGGTTACAGCAAGTCAGAGTGAAATATTGAGTTCCTGACAGACACAATGAAATGTGTTTGGTTAAACAATTTCCTTAGGAATAACGTGAGAGTCACTTTTATCCTAACGTGAGAGTCACTTTTATCCTAATAATTATGACTATATTAGGATAAGGGTATATAACAAAACAGCGATATAAAGACTCAGCCTCAGCGTGAAATTCGGAGATATGCAGATTTTTGTGGCACAGAGGAGTTTTTCACAAAATCGACATGTCCAAGAAGCAATTTCCAAACTTTGGAGATAATTCACAGCGGAGGAATTTTTCAGAGCGACCGGATTCACATTTCCACGTAGAAAATTCCAAACTTTGGAAATATATAGTCAACGCTTGAAAAATTTCCAAGAAGCGTGTCTTCTATACTGAGATAGAGACTAAAAACACGTAAGCTCGAGAGACTTGAAATTCGCAAACAATTTCGAACTTCGCGCCATATTATTATTATTGTTCACAATAACCTGCAAAACATTGCTAAATGTAGCCCCAAAAGGACAATTTCCGCTGACATTATTACGACTTTCTACCTCTACTTGCACATATTGTCAAATTCTTTTTTGAATTTTTTTTTCGAAATTAATTTTGTACAGATAGTGCCGTACCGGCGCTCAAAAATATAAATTCCAAATTTAGTAAAGAAATTGGGCCATTCATTTTTCGACCTTGCTTCCTGGGGCACCATGAGTAAGTTTCAACTATGCATCGGTTTTGGGTAAACGCAGTTTCTTTACATTGCTAACTACATATTTCGTTGTAGTAAGCTTGTCTTCAGCCTTAACGAATCCAAAGGGGTGAAAAGTGTCGCCAAAACACAGTTATTTTATCAATGACACCGCATTAAAAGAAGTTGATACGCACAAAGATCTGGGTATATGGACAACCGCGAACTTGATGCCAACCGAGCACTGTTGAAGGGCCGTCCAGAATGCAAATTCACTGGATCAGACGAGCGTTCAAAATCTTTCCACCTGAACTCTTCGGGAAAATATTTGGCGGCTTTGTGAGACCACATCTTGAATACAGAATGCCAGTTTGGACACCGTGGTTGAAGAAACATATGGACCTTGAGCAAGTGCAAAGCAGGGCGACAAAGATGGTCGATGGTCTCAGGGACTTACCATATCAAGAGAGATAGATAAAACTTGACCTTTTTCCTTTGTCTTACAAAAAAGTTCAGTGCAGCCTGCTCTGGACATTCCGGATAATCCGGGGCCACAGTTCCTGCCTAAAATTGGAGGATTTCTTCGAATTAGCCACCGAAACTCACCTGCGTGGCCATTCTTACAAGGTCACAAACGAACGCACTCGATTTAGCCTCCAAAAATATTTCTTTGACAAAAGGCGGTTTTTACAACACGATTACCTACTGCCAGCATTCGAAACAATTTTTTCTCTCTCTAGACGTTTTTCCTTCTGTTCCGTGAAAATTCATTCGAAATTCTGTCATGGTATCATATGTCCTCCGCCAACTGCACATTGAGTCACTTTAAGTAACCAAAATCGCATAATAGGTCCACCGTAAGAATAGAACATAATACAAATGAACAAATGAAGGCTTAACATCAGTGGTAAGTGTGAGCCAGTTGCAAGGTGCTGCTACTGACACTTTGTTCATTATATCTGCCACAGTTTCTCAGCAAACGAAAATCAAGTTTGTGTTTAAAAATGTCAACAGTATCTGAGAGGACCACATCTTCCGGGAGTCCGTTCTACGCTCCAATGACCTTCTAAGAGAAGGCGTTCCGTCGAACGTCAATACGGGCCGGTTTCCTCTGTAGTTTAAAAGGATGACCTCGCAGATGGTCAGTTTGAGCCAATTCGAAGAAATCATCAAATTCTAGGGCACAGTATCGGCCTCTTACAATACGGTAGGTTTGTATGAGGTCCCCGTGGAGTTGCCTATAATTGAGAGGGAAAAGATCGAGTTCGGTCAGTCTGTCTTCATAAGGCAGATGACCAAGATTATTGACCATCTTCGTAGCCCTCACCTGCACTCGTTCCAAGTGCAGGTAATCCTTCTTGAACCACGGACGCCAGGCCCGGACAGCATACTCCAAGTGGGACCGAACAAACGCTCCGTAGGTTTTCCCGAAGAGCACATTGTCAATTTTGACGAATCCCTGCTAATCACAAACAGCACCTGTGTCACGCGTTTAGCTGCCTTTACACACTGAGTAGATGGTTTAAGGGAGGAATTCATTAGAACACCGGATCCTTTTGTTCGTTCACATTTGAAAGCGTGTGCCCATCGAGGTAATATTGGAAGGAATCGTTCTCCTCATCAGTCCTTCTAATAAGGAGTCTTAAAACCACACACTTACTAGTGCTGAAGTTTAAAAGACAACGAGCAGACCAACAGCTAAGTCGATTGAGACACTCTTGAACCGCTTTCATATAGGCGTCAGACTTGATGGCTCTCCAGAGTTTGACGTCGTCGGCAAACATGATAGCGCTTCAACCCAGGTAGTTGACACAGTCGTTGATATAGATAGGAAGAGCAGTGGCCCTAAGACAGAGCCTTGGGAGACGACACTCAGCACAGATGTAGGGTTTGACTTTGAGTCACTGATGCACACAGTTTGCGATCGCCCTGTGAGACAATCTGTGATCCATGCCAGCAGGTTTCCTTTTAGGCCAATTTCTGACAATTTATACATTAGACGTTTATGTGGGACGCTGTCGAATGCATTCTTGAAGTCCATATGGATGATTCTTTGAGGTTCTGCTGCTCCCTCTCAACCACAGATGTTGGAAATAGTAGAGAATGAAGTGCTGGACTGGCATTTACAACAGCACTGTTGGCATTATCAAAATGAAGCTCGGTTTCCCTAGTGAATACCGAGGCAAAAAACCAGCTACAGAACTCGGCTGTCTCGTCATTCTCAATGACTTCTCTGCCATCATCATTCTTAAAGACTGTGTTAGGATCCTTGTTTTTTAATCTACTGTTAATATAGCGGAATAGAATTTTGGGCTTTTCTTCGGCCTGTTGGAGGATTCTTGATTCATAGTTTTTCCTGGCCTGGCGAATTGATTTTTTTACTACATTTTTTGGCGTCGGAATTCCTCGAGGTGTACTGGCGACCCAGTTTTCCTGAATAACTTCCATGTCCTATTTTTCTTCTTCAGTTGCCTGTTAAGTTTTCTCGTCAACCAGGTAGGACGACTAGTCGTCTTGTGTACCTTCACCGGACAAAAGCGTTTAATCAGATCTAATGCAAGCCTCTTGAGTTATCTCCAATCCTCCTCCGGATCCTCCTTGAGTAGGCAGTCCCAATTCACGGACGATAGTGCATTCTTCATTGAATTGAGATCTGCCTTCCATATGTTTGGCATGTCCTCCGTTTTCCTCAGCCGTTGAGTATGGAGAGAGTAATCCCACATAAGCATCGTATGGTCACTCTTACTGAGCGGAGCACTTGAATGCACTTCATCTATGTAGGATGAATCCTTTGTGAAAATGAGATCCAAACAAGTAGCCCGCTGGTTTTCTCGAAATCTGATTATGCCCTTAACCTTCTGAACTAGAGATAGGTCAAGCATCAGATCCATTAATTTGGAACTAAAGGACGTTGATGCTGCCTCCACTGTCAGGTTGTTCCATTCAATTGCAGGGGGGTTGAAGTCACCAACGATGAGAACCTCCTGGTGGCTAGCAGCTTCTTTCACCAGACCAAGGAGCGAGTCGTCGGCTTCACTCAAAAGGTTTAGTGGCCGGTAAATTGCCAGGAATTCAAGGTTCTGTAAATTCGCCTTCTTGATCTTTAACCAGACGGACTCATACTCCAGGGCTACAGTGTGCTCTCTTTCTTTAACAGAGATTTCAGTTCTGACATACACGACAACCCCACGTCCTTGTCGGTTTTGGCGG
Source organism: Ligula intestinalis (assembly GCA_036362985.1). Lineage (NCBI taxonomy): Eukaryota > Metazoa > Platyhelminthes > Cestoda > Diphyllobothriidea > Diphyllobothriidae > Ligula > Ligula intestinalis. The sequence goes on from JAYGXS010000005.1 coordinate 286,309, forward strand.
TCTTTGCGAAAAAGTTGGTATGCTGGAATCGAAATCTCCGAATCTGCGATTTCTGTTTTAAGTCATGTTTCCGTACTGGCAACTACATCAGGTTTTCGCTACGAAAGAACTGCCTTGAGTTCATCACTTTCTGAGGGAAGTCATTGGGCATTAGTGTAAAGAAAGCTCAATTTAGACTTAGTCACCACTTTATTCAGGCGGTTGCCTCTTGCGTGAGATTGCATGCAGGGAGCTGTCGGTGCTGATGGAGACGGACTGTTGTCCATCCTGACTAGGCTTTTAGTGCTATCGGCTTTCTCCAGAGGAGTGACCTCGGGACATGGATGATCTCCCCGTTCAGAATTCGAAGATTGCTCTCGCCGAGTTCGCATTTCCTGAGGAATTCTACTTTTAGCAATCTCCATTTCTCTTCCTCCGCGGGGAAAAATCCCGCTGAAAAAAAAACTGTCGGGTGTAAGTATCTAAGTATTCTATTCCTGCTTAACAGTAGCTGGACCTCAGCCTTACTCTTCAGAACCACCTTCAACGGTCTTGGTTGGCGTTGTTCATCTTTTGATTCTTTTATCCGGCCCATTCGGAATGCATTTAGAACTTCGACTTCCTCCTCACCCTTAAGGAGGAATTTCAGATATTCTTTAAATAACTTCTTGTCCTCTTTTTATCTTGATTTCGGGGTATCGAAAGTACTTTCTGTCATGCCTTTTATGATTATGCAGTTTATACGAGTGGTACTCACCTTCCGACTGTCGTCCCCTTCTGCTTCTCTAGGATTTGTTAGGACAGATTTGCTTCGAGTTTCCATGCTCCTGTTTGTTTCGGCCTGCAAAGGTGCCCTTTTCGTTTGGCTCGTGCTCAAGCTCGCACAACTTATATTAGCGCTTGGGCTTCGTTGGCCTTCTTTGGGAGCCCTAGAGCGCTTCTTCGTTCTCTGAGAAGCCAGTTGGTTGACCTTTTCTCCTGTCCATGGCAGACTACCAACTCCGTCAAGCACCCTGGCTGCCGGATCACTTTTGTGCGTAGACACTTCGGCGAGGGATGTTACCTCTCCGTAGGTTAGGATTCCTCGCTCAAATTCACGCATCGCCGGTTTCTCCTCACGAGGGAGAAATAGAGAAAAAATTTCGGCTCCTCCATCTCCACTCTAAAACTATTAACCACGTTCTGAAGGTTTGTAAATTTGTTTAAAAGGGTAAAATATGATACGGAGGCTTCATCTTCATGAAATTCATCCCTTAAACTTTTACGACTTCTAGTTCGCTTGGCATGAGGAGATTTGAAAGAACTTCTAGATTGAGTTAGAATTTAGAAACTAACGTAGCATCCTATCATGGCGAAGAAAGGTAGGCGGTCGACTTCTACGCGGGGGTCCAGGGTTCGAATCCGGGTGGTGGCGTGACTTTTCTTATTTAGTGCGATGATGTCGGGATTTCGAATGCAGGCACTGGCGAACATTCCTTCCCGTCTTCCAAAGCAGTATGGCATATAGTATCATTTTTGTCACCATCTTTTCACAACAGACCGTTAATGAATCATAAGCAAAGTTGCTTGCTTTTTGACTGTAAACCGATTTTGATTACTGTCATCCTGTGACTTCGTGGTAGAGTTGATTAGACGCTCAATTTGGTGTTCGTAACTTGAGTCTTTTGAACTCGAGAGACTTTTAGCCCTTTCAGCGGGGGGTGATTTCGTCGCATCAATCTTGTGACTTCTGCCCTCGAAATTACGACTGGGGCTTTTAAACAAAATTAAATTAAAGTCTACAGTCGGCCCCAATGGTGTGGTGGTAATGACTTAAACCGGCGACCTACAGGTTTTGAGTTCGGGTCCCTCTTGCGCCGCGACTTTTACAAACTGATCTTGTAGCGAACCGAGACGACCGATGGGCGATTTCGTGCGACTATAAC
>JAYGXS010000005.1:288222-319425 GCA_036362985.1 Ligula intestinalis
TAATTTATACAATAGCCAATAGCATAAGCTCGCCGACATAAAATAGCTGGTCAGTTAGCCAACAGGATTATGTCCGCTTGAGATAACCAAGTCGTGACACGGTTCGCCGCCATCTTTAATATAGTGCAAAATGAACAAAAATTGAGGCCATCTTAAAGGTATTTGCTACAATCTACACGTTTATTCTTGCCTCCCATAATTGATCAGACTGACGATAAACGATATCAAAGCTCTATGCAATATCTATAAAGCATTCAACTGTATGAAAAAAGGTTATTGAAACGACTCAGCCATTTGTAGGTAGCTGGAATCCGGGAGCATCGTTGACAAAAGGCAGTGACGGAGATGATGCTCGTTTTGACTAATGTCCTGTCGTGTCTTCTGAGGCTGCAGTTATTGCGAAAGCGAATTCAATAGCTAGCCACGAAAGTCCGCCAGAGGGCTAGGTGAACCGAAATCCCGCAAATAATATTTCCAACGGAGGACGAGAAGTTCAAACCGCACTTTACTGTAAGAATAACATTGTTTGCGTTACATTAGTAGGATCCTCAAGGATATTTCTTGCCTGAAACCCTTAAATATATATATTTAAGGAATGCATTGTATATGTATACATATACAATGCACTCCTTACACAAAATTCTTGAGTGCTCTGTGGTTACTTTTAGTTTCATTTGAGTCTTAGTTAAGGTAATTGTGTTTTTATCTTAATCAGGTTAGTTTGCTTAAGTTTTTAGCACACCTTCAATTACCATGCGAAAAAACCTGCTCCCAGCGGCCGCGGGAAGCAAATTAGATTTTGCTCGTTGACCTTACCTTCGCAGAGTTTAATTTACACTCAAGTTTTCGTTTATATTTAGTGTTATTAACTTAGCTTTCATGTTTCTTACTTTAATTTTGAAAATTAACAGTTTTCTGCGCAGTTCCTGTTTCTTCTTGTTTGCGTTTCTCATTCAAATTATCGCGCGCAAAACACAAGTGTACTTAGATAATTATCACGATTAGTTTTTTTATGAAATAGGTAATTAATAAGTTACATATTCTAGGCCCGAAGGGCCTCGTCATTGCAAACTTATTGCTGTGGAAGAATTATTACAAAGTTGATAGATGCTGCTCTCCGTGAACATCCACATAGGCAGCGGAAGAGTTTAGTAGTGTTGGCAGATAAAATTCATGCCCACCAACATATCGTCGTTTTAAAATAGAAGTCAACACTCTCTGAAACACATGGAGAACTAAGGAGGAAGCAGTGAAAAAAAACTCACACCATTAAGGCTGGGGCATTGTTCAGCGGACCCCAGCTCAAAAGGAAAAAAAACGTAGGAGAAAAAAATGCTTCTGCAAATTAAGTAGGTTGGTTGATAGGATTGATTGTGGTGCAATGAGACAGAACTGTTGATGAGAACGTATGAAGGTTGGAAGCGCTTCTTGTAATTGGAGAAATCATATAACATCAGAGGCTGTCGTTCACCACTGTAACACTGACTTCATTATCAACCATCAGGGAGGTGAGACCGAAGGAGGCCATAGCGGACAAAAGGGTCGACAAGATGAGGGAACGGCACAGGTCACCTGATCATCACCGAAACGCCGGAGATGCGACCTTGTAGACTGCGGAGTCCAGCGACGAGCTGGCTAAAATAGCAGAACCACCGTGAGCATGATTAGAGACCATGAAGCCAATCGTCACGGTTGTAAAACGCAGGACGGAGAACGGCAATGATGACTGCAAAAAGACGGAGACGAGACATCGTTGCAAGTATCATTATATAGAGGAATAAATGGGCATACATGGAAAACAATGGGTCCGCTCATATTTTGCCTGTTTGTCGCCGACGTTTTAGAGTGTTTTCAGTATGGCAGACCCTTCATGTACGCTGATGATTTTAAAGTCGCTTATCGATATAAACCGGCAGATCGCAACATCGTGCTCGAGCTGATAAAACAGGATCTTCAGGCCTTCGCCCAGTGGTGTTGCACATGGCGCCTCACCCTTTCATGGCACAAATGTTCCGTTATGGTTGTTGGCGACGATCGTCAACCGGAATCAAGCATTGACGGCCACGAATTAAATGTCCCAGGAGTTATCAAGGATTTGGGCATATCCTACTCTTATAGTCTCAATTTGTCAGAGCACTGTGCCCTGATAGTCTCGAAAGCACGCCGAACCACCGGATTTATCCTTAGAAATTTTAAGACTATCAAGGTTAGAACTAGCCTTTATAATATGCACGTGAGACCTAGTCTTGAATACTGCTCGCCTCTATTCATTCTTCTGCGCACTAGTGAACGGAAGAAAATAGAATCGGTTCAGCACTTCTTCACTAGAAGAGTTTTCACTGCAGAACACCGTAACTTAACCTACCAACAAAGGTGCGAACTTATAAAGCTGGATCCCCTATGGCTTCGTCGATTGCAGAAGGGTCTTTTTTACTGTTTAAACTTTTGAATGGTCAAACCTTTAATCCTCTTAGTACAATAAGGCAGCTTGAGCACTCTCGACGCGCCAGTCATCGAGACGTATTTTTATTTCTTCCTATGGCACGTACAGTTAAGTACCGGCAATTCTTTTCAGTAAATGCCATATCAATCTGGAATAAGCTGCCCAAAAGTATTAAAACCCAGCAAAACTACCCTATGTTTAAGAGAGCTATAACTAGTTTTCTACATTCAGGACAACTTTCACGAATTTTGGGTGCTGACTCGGTGGAATCTCTCTTTCACTCTGATGGCGTTCGTGGAATTTGAACCCCGCCAGGCTTCATGCTGAAGATAATCCTGCTGAAGCAGCAGCCCGCAGTTTGCTAACCCTTCAGCCGATAGCGTGCAACTTTTGCCGACAACCATTGAAGGAAGACAGAGAACACTGTGTTCTTGTGCCAACCCTCTCCGTCTGGAACTAATGTTTTTAAACGATATGAAACAGTTCTCCTGCTGATGAGTCAACTCAGCTTACAACTGTACATTTATTCCGTTTGTATCATACCTTTGAAGGCAGGTTTTTTTTCACTTGAAACAAATTCCTAATTTCACCCAGTATTGACAAAACAAAAAACCTGAAACAAAACCAATACTGGCTGTAACATAGGGAGTTTGTTTTAGGTTTTTTCCGGTCTTCGAGGTGTTGGAAGGCGCCCAAGAGGTGCATTACCAACTCTTAACAATTGCCTGTAAACTGGCATAATAAACATATTATTATTATATGTATAACCACCTCAAATACCAGGACCTTTTTCTAAGTCCAAACGTTGTGTGTTTGTGAAGAAGACTGAAAACAAGGACTTTATATCTTCCTGATTTAAGTGTTTATGTCATTTGACTTTAAAAACTGCTAATTTAGACGACAGCTTATTTCCAGAGGAATATTATTCCAGAGGAAGGCATATTTGGAGGCAAAGAAGCGAGAATGGTTCGATGTGAAGCTAAAGGGGGTGCAATTATCCTGGAGCAATTACGGGTGGCATAAGGTCTATCTGCGGGAATAAGAGCATCGATTCGTGGGAGGGTAGTGGTACAGTTTGCGCGAAAAAGGAAGCAGATACCCGCTTCAAGTCTTCTGATCCAAAGAAATGTCATGTTCGCTAACTGAAATCTCTCCGTAAAAGAAATAGTGGATCGAGGAAGAGCATATATTTTGCGAGTAAACACCCTCTGTACATTTTCAATCTTACCCTGGTCAGAAGCATTCATTAGACCAAAGAGGGTAAAGCAGTATTCTAGGATGGGTAGAACATACATGCGATAAAGTTTTAACTTTATTTCCAGCAGAAAGAAATTGTGTGATATAAAACCACATATCTGTGCAGCCTTTGCAGATATTCGATCCGTATGAGGCGACAATGCTAGTTTATTTTTGTAGCTTACACCTAAGTCTTTTATAGTGGATCGTTCTGAAAGTGGATTATTTTGAAAGACTAGGGGACGGGGAAGCTTGGCGGGAACGGAACACATGAAACTTCACTTGGATGGAGAAAATTCCATCTGCCAGGTAGCACTCCTGGACCCAGTGCAGTGCCTTGAAAAACGCCACTCGTGATCAGTTGAGCAGTGGAGTAACTTTTACCTACTAGGACCTTCTGGCTGTGTTTAGACAAGTAGGAGCCGATGAAGTCAAGGAGAGAGGGTGGAGGCCAATGGCTTCCAATTTTACCAGAAGCTGTCTGTGCGGTACCTTGTCAAAGGTTTTGCTCAGGTCAAAGTAGATAACAAATACGGATTGACGACCGTCACTATGGGAAGTAACGTGTTTAAGTAAAGCTAACTGATACGTCTCGCATGATCGCCTGGGTATAAAACCATGCTGCGAGTCGCTTAAAGCTTGTTTTCTAGGCAAAAATAGATAATTTGATTAAAAATGATCGTTTCCAGAAGTTTGGCTGGTGCCGGGGTTCATGAACACTGCGGTAGTTATTTATGTCCGAACAAGATCCTGACTTAAAGACTGGAAGAATAATGGATGTCTTCCAAGTGTAAGGAAACAAACCATTTGAGAAATAGACTGAAAATATATGACTACGTTACTTGGGAAAGGTCGACATTGATTTGATATATGAGTTGTGAATATCATCAGTTCCCGAAGAGTGCAAGTTTTTTACACGAAGTATATGCTTACGAGTTAATCCTATAGAGAAATCAATGTTCCCAAGAGTATTTTCTGAGTATGGTTGAAATGACGGGACCAGTTCGGATTCTGTCGTAGAATGCTTTGCAAAGAAAGCATTGAGCAATTCAGCCTTGTCAGACTCATCGAGTAATTGTGTTTTATTTTCATTTAGCAATGGGGGCATTTCAATTCCTCGTTTTGCGGAGGACCTACGAAAAAACAGTTGTGCAACCGATTCCGCAGAGTTTGACTTGCTCAGGGTGCAAGATTCCCTGTGCTGGTCACGTGCAAGACGAATCTTGGACGCTATTTTGAAGGTCTCGGTGATCCTTAGATGCACAGACAGCGAACTACTAGATCCATCTTTCAGCTGCCTCGTGGCAAAAGAAATTGAGGGACGGTCGGATCTGATTTGTAGGGTTTCGCAATTTTAGAGGGCGAAAATTCCAGCATTTTATTAGAAACGACCCGCATGAGCTCAGCAAGATATGCAGCGTCGTTAATGGACGAGAGACTCTTCCAATCTAATGAGTCAAAAAATTGTTGATTTAGCTAATGTCTGCGAGGTCATAAGCATAAAAGGTACGACCAGCACTAGCCTTTTCCGTAGAAGAAAGCGGAAGACAACAGTGAATTAATGTATTATCACTTTGGAAGATGTCCTGCTTAAAATCAACGAAGAGGAGATCAATACCGTTTGTAAATATCAGATCTAGGATATGATTTTGTCTTGTCGGGGAACGAACCAGTTCAGACCAGTTATTAAAATTAATGGTATCTAGGAAAGGCTGAAATCTAGGTGAATGACAGTTTAAAAGCCAGTCGATTTCAGGAAAATTAAAATTTCCAGCAAAACTTTTAACTTCAAAAGTGGATTTTGAAATAAATTTGAATATCTCACACAGATTTGATGAAGAGTTAGGATGATTATAGACACATCCGATAATCGCCTTTTGCAGGGGCGACAGGATAATGGAAGCAAAACAGTAATTTCCAGAGAAGGACGTGCTATTTAAATAAAACGGAAAGTGTTTCAATGACGTTCAATTATAGAGAAGACAACCACCACCACGCTTGCTTATGCGATCGTGACGATAGGGATCATACTCGTCTATGATAAGGAAGGTCAGAAATGATTGGATGGGTCCAAGATTCTATTATGCATATAACATCGGGCATCATCTCGCCCAGGACACACTTGCCTCACGAGTGCTCTTTGCTGATAGAAAAAGTGGACAAAGACCGCGTATAAAGGCTATCCAATTGATGTCATATTTTTCGACTTCAAAAAGGCCTTCGATAGTGAACCAAACAGGCTTCTTCTGCAGAAGATTTGGGACGATAGAATTGTCTCTCAGAGAACAGAGGGTCGTTGTCGGAAACGCAACCCCAGAATGGACAATGGTCGAGAGTGGTGTACCACAAGGCTCAGTTTTGGGTCCGCTGCTATTCCTGATTTACGTAAACGACTGTCTCAATGAGCTTGATTGCGCAGCTGTAATGTTTGCGGATGACATGAAAATATAGGCTGAAAATAGGTGCGCCGAGGACGCAAAGAGATTAAAGTCAAACATCGATAAACTGGTTATCTGGTCGTCCACGTGGCTTCTTAACTTTAATGTATCCAAGTGTCTTGTTCTACATATAAGCCCGGGGCGAAAAGTGTCGCCTAAACACAGTTTTTGTATCAATGGTACATCGTTTAAAGAGGTTGACACGCACAAAAAGTCTGTTTGTAAAAGGTCCGTCCAGAAGACAACTAGTACCCTGCACTGGATCAGACGAGCGTTCAAAATCATTCCACCTGAACTCTTCGGAAAAATATTTGGCGCCTTTGTAAGACCACATCTTGAATATGGAATGCCAGTTAGGAAACCGTGGTTAGAGAAATATATGGAGCCTCTTGAACAAGTGCAACGCAGGGTGACAAAGATGCTCGATGGTCTCAGGGACTTACCATATCAGGAGAGATTGATCAAACTTGACTTGTTTCCTTTGTCGTACAGGAACGTTTAGTGCAGGCTGCTCTGGCCATTCCGGATAATCTGGGGCCACATTTCCTCCCTAAAATTGGAGAATTTCTTCCAATTAGCCACCACTACTCACCTGCGTGGTCATTCTTACAATGTCACAAACGAGCGCACTGATTAGACCTCCAAAAATATTTCTTTAGTCAGCGCATGGTCCGGATTCGGATCTTGGTGCAAGTGAGACGGTTTTCGCTGACACAATTGCGGCGTTTATAAGAAGACTCGATGTGATTTTATTTGAAAAAAAGGCGACTTTTACAACACGATTTCGTACTGCCAGCACTGTGAACAACTTTTCTGGCTTTAGACCGTTTTCATTCCTTTTCGTGAAAATTCATTCGAAATTCTGTCATGGTATCATATGTCCCCCCCCCGACTGCACATTACCTGTAAGACTAACCTTGGTTGCGTTACATGTATGGGGTCCTCAAGGGCATTTCTTGCCTATAACCCTAAAACAATGCACATATATATCTCGAAAGCAATAGCTCGAATTTTAGCCATTTTATTTATGACGTACCTGGCATAAAGCACTATGACATCTAGTGTGTTTCGAGTGGCGGGACTTGGGCTTTCGTTATTTATAAAAAAGAATTTGGAGGTGGGTAGGCAAATTGTAGGCTATTGCTATTTGGGGAATCAGTACTGACGGGTATGGAGTTATTTGTATATTATGTATTCTTCAAATTTTTATTTATTCTTCCTTTCCCCTGGTATGAGCCACCCATTTAACCCTATTGACCAACGGTCCCGTACTACATAAACCAGGGGATTTTGTTTCTGTGTTGATGTGTGAACTGAAGGCTTACCATGTTTTCAAACAAGTGAGGACTGTCACATTCGTAATAGAGCTATTTTCTTCTTTATTCAAGAAAAAAAGAAAAGACTTTTCCGTAAACGTTGAGGAAGGAATCTGCAAAGGAGAAAGTTCAGCGAAAGCCTTCAAACGCAATTTCGAGACATGTAAGTGAACAACCCTTTTTGGTCGCCAACGGTTTTGCAACGCCTGTGAAGATAAAACAGTTTCCAGTTAATAAAAAAGCTAAATTTTGTTCATTATTGCATGAATATTCACAGAAAGGAATGTTTCATATCTCCATATTTTACCTGACACTTACTATGCACTTCGACTTTTCTTAGTTAGACATCCTAGCTAATGGTGTTCTTAAACTAAATGCTCCAAGACGTTTTGCCTTTTTTTAAATTCCGAATAAAGCAATTTGGGGTGTACTTGTGATGTCATGCCTGTGCTTTCAATGGCACCGTTCTCGCAAATAACTGTTTTGCTACCGGAAATCAAAAACATCAGCAGGGTTTTAATTGAGCAAGAAATGCAGATGTACCAGATTGCACCTACTGGATGTCAGTTAAACATACATTGTTGCTTCATCTGAATCTGGACAATAACAAATATTTTGTTTTTATTTAACCTTCTAAAGGTTAGGTGCTTTGTCAGCTATTTATCATTGTACCGAGATTGCCTTTGCGGCCATGCGCACATGAGCAGGCGTTATTTAACTTGAATACTTCATAGTAAATGCCAGAGGATAGTACATACACTTTGGCAGGACATTTTTGCAAGTAAGGTAACAGATAATTTTATTCAGTTCGTGTTAGGACCTGCGCCTGGTACTAGTAATTAGCATGAATAATGAGTTAGCCAGACCTGTACCCAAGACCCGTACGAGGGAAGCAAAAGAATATGAGTGACCACGAGACATCAGGTATTCATAGAAGCACGTTACAGCAAGTCGTTCTCGTACAAAGGCTGAACGTATTTAAGGAGCCGTAAGAGATACAATGCGCCAATCAGAATTGATTAGACAATGCTGGCCGCAGCGATGGAGCTCGCGACACCTTCGTGTGTGTTGACTCGTCCTGGGAATAGCGGCACTCCTAACAGTTCAAAATATGGAAATTTATTTTACCAAGGAGACCATTTATTGGATGTTGCAGAAGGAAGCATGCTGGCTGATGCGATGGAGGCGAGCAAAGAGGAAGGATGGCGCGGGGACGTGGAGGAGCACAGGAAGGAGGAAAACTGGAAAGGAGACCAATGGTCAGGCTCCAGGCACACAGCTGGATTTTCAAAAACTATGTGAAATCTTAAAGTTTAATAGATGCCTTTGTTTCTTGTTGAAATGATTGATCTACGTTTTGATGGTTAGTTGCATTTCTTACTGTGAAGAAACTGCACACGTCTGTGGTTTTTGTTTATAATTATTTGTAAGAAGGTTCACGTAGAAAAAACAGTATTCTTAACCGCAACTATAGAACAAGAGCTGCAATTTGGGAAAAAGACTCAGTTTCCAATAAGAAATAGTTTCAAGTAGTCGATATATTGTAGTGGGTAACTGTACACCGATATGTCGATTTATTCATTGAAATAATTTTCATCTTGCGTAATCTTTTCTCTAAATCTAAATTTCAACGAATGTCTTCGTTTCCTACTGAAATTATTGGCTTAATTGTTGATAATTAGTAGAAAATGTTCAAAAATTTGGATAGTTCTAATTCAATGTTAAATCTCGATTACAGCTTACACGCGTAAAATTAGCGCAAATTTCCTCATCAGCACCCCACCTTAAATATAAAGGCACTTGACCTTGACACTGTATAAAATTGCAATAGTTTCATGCCTCAATATGGGTCTCTGTTTACTATCCTCGGTACCATCTTTGATGGAAAGTTATCTTCACTCACTTCTCAGGAATATGAGGGACTGGAGACTGACATAGTACTCTTTGCAGATGATCTCGAATTGTGGAGGGAAAAAAAGACGAAACTAACTCCCAAATACTACAAGAGGATATAGACCAGCTGCATTCTTTGAGTAACAATAACAAGATTTAATGTAGTTTATGGTTTTTTAGGATAAAACTTGTCGGTCGTGGGATAAAAGGTTTGAAAAATGTGCCACGATGCAGCTGTAAATGTTGGCGGCAGGTTAGTGTGTCCACCACGACCTATATTCTGATCGGAAGTGCCATACGGGGACGAGGACGAGACTGCAGAGTCACGAGAAGCTCCCGAAAAATCGGAGCTGCGACCATGATAGGTCTGCGTCAATTTCCACGGCCGTCATCAACGCGACAAAAATAGGAGAAGCTGCCACGATCGCAACTAATCGCTAATGGTCGACATAAGCCAGCTGCATGAACAGGGATAAATTTAGTGGAAAGAACAATTTCATGATTAAATGTAACTCAAACGAAGTGAGGTATACTATACGAAATAATATATTTCCTTCGTCTGATGTTGGTCTGCAGAGGTTAACTGGTGTTAGAGTGAGCGCTACTATAGCAGTCTAGTTTCCTTTTAAAGACTTCTACGGAAGTGAACATAACAATCTCTAGGGGCCGAGCATTCCAAGCTTCAACCACTCTATTACAAAAGAAGAACTTTCGTAGGTCTAGTCTGGCCCCTGTTACGCGTAGTTTGAATGAATTTCCTTTTAAGTTCGTGGTTGTAGCCAACTCGAGGAGCTCGCCAGACATTATACGGCAGTCCTGATCACGCATTATAGGAAATGTTTTTATCAGATCGCCATGTAGCTGCCTGCAACTTAAAGGAAAGAGGTCAATGTTTGCTAAACGTGTTTCATAGAGTAATGATCCTTGGTCGGTCACAAGCTTAGTTGCACGCCTTTGTACCTTTTCGAGGAGACGGAAGTCTTTTGCGGTCCAGGGTTTCCATGTTTGGATAGCAAACTCCAGTTTCGGTCGTACAGGTGTTCCAAAGACCTAAGTGAAGCAGTTATTATCAAAGGCGCAGAAAGCCTGTTTGACAAGGTACAGGACACACATCGCAGACTTGGCTGCTTTTGCGCAGTGCAGCGAAGGCTTGAGAGATGTAGATATCCATACTCCCAAATCTTTCTGTGTTTCTACTTCTTGCATTTGGATGCCATTTAGGCTGTAAACCATGGGGTTCTGAGAGCTGGGTCGGCCAACTCGTAGGATACTGCATTTTTTCTCGTTAAACGACAAAAGCCCATCTTTCGACAAAGCTTGAAGATGGTCTAGGTTTATCTGCAAACGCTCTTCTTCAGCTGAATTTCTGATGACGTTCCAAATCTAAATGTCATCGGCAAACATAGCCACATCGCAGTCCAGTTCACGGATGGAGTCATTGACATATATAATGAACAGTATAGGGCCAAGGGCAGAGCCTTAGGGGACACTGCTCTCGACTGCAACGTCTACCGACTGCTGGCCAGCAATATGGACAGTTTGGGAGCGGCCAAGTAAGAAGCTTTCAATCCACTTCAGCAGATGTCCTCAAACACCTATTTGGCTGATTTTGTGCAGAAATCGTTGATTTGGGACGCTATCAAATGCCTTCTTAAAGTCGATGTAGATTACATGAAGCGGATTCCCTGCATAAACTGCCCAAGTCCAGCGTTCCAATTAATACAGGAAGTTCGTCACGCAGGATCTAACTCTGTGGAATCCATGCTGCGCATCCGATAGAAGGTTTTGCTGCTCTAAGAAACGCAATATATATGTGTGTTTTTTATGTCAGTTTACAGGCAATTTTAAAGAGATAGTAGAGCAGCCGTTGGGCGCCTTCTAAAACCTCGAAGACAGGCAAAAACCTTAAATAAACTTCATCTTTTGCAGCCAGTGTTGGTTTTATTTCCATCTTGTGTTTTGTCAATACTAATAATAAGGTTTATTTGTAAAGCACGTCTTTGGCGCCGTCAAAAACCCCGGAAGGCAGGAAAAAACCTAACCCAAACCCCTTCTTTCGCAGTGACCATTGTATTTGTTTTGGTCTTTTGCTAAGTCAATAGTGTACGAAATAAGGAGTTTGTTTTAAGTGAGAAAAACCTGACTTCTAGGAAGCAAATCTAGAAAAACATGAAATAAAATATCTATACATTGTAGGTGTTACGGTTTTATAGTAAGAATACTTGGGGTCTGGAAAAAACTGTCATGTCCTTTAACTGAGGTATACTTAGCCGCGGTCAGTTTGAATGTGAAAAAATCAGCTGAGGATATGGCGTCTACCATATGCATGGGTCTGCTCGATACGGAGATTACAATCGGTGTCCAGTGGCACAAGTTTGCTAATTAGATGGGACGTTGCAGATGTCTGAGGTGGGTCGAGGCAGCTGCGAAGCACCATCGTCATTCAAGTGTATCGGCAGAAGACATTCGGCCTTTCGTTTGTCGAATATCTAAGTGAGATTGAGATTTACATCATTAGTATTTATACTTCTGATACAATATAAATGGAAACAATATCTATTTTAGTATAGTTGAAGAGAAAATTATTTTCTTTCATAATAATTTTTTATAAACATTTAGATATTAGTAGAGGAATATTGGAATAGATAAATTGTTCTTAGTTTTTGTTTTTTATTTAAGGATTGGACAAGGAGGCAAGGCACAATTTTGCTTAAGCTTTGATTTTATCAGCGTTGGAAACCGTCGACTGGAAAGCTTCCAGCATTTGCCAGTTTTCTCCAAAATGTTCGGGAACTCTCCTGGACCGTTAGATCCCTTTTGGTCCGAATTGGACGTCAAAGAACTGGTTAGCAAAGTGTCCTATTTTGTTCAGAAATATATGCGTCATGTCATTTGATAATAACTGTTTGGTCTTTCTTCTAAATTCGGCTAAACTGTGGCTTTTGCGAATATCGTTGGGTAGGGCATTCCATATGATCGCATATCTTATGGTGTAGAAATTTGATCGCTGGGCCGTCCTAGCTTTAGCGTTATGAATTGTATGTTGGTTGTTTCTAGTGGGACGGGAACCGTTTTGATTTGTTAACATATTATTGCTAAGGATGTTCTGATTATGTGTCACTTTAAATAGGAAAGTTAAACCATTTTGGAGTCGCCTTTGCCAGAGGGGTTTAAGGCCATATCTATTGTACATTATTGAATAGGAGTCTCGGGCGTCATCGCGTTTACACAGAACTCTGGTAAACCTTCGCTGGATTTTTTCTAGTTTCTGTCTGTCATCTGATGACATGGTACCGAAAAATATTGAGCAGTAATCTAGAATAGGTAAAACGTACATTTTGTAAAGTTTAGTTTTAAGTGTAATTAATGTGAAATTTTTACTTATGAAGCCACATAGTCGATTGGCTTTTGGTGCGATTTGTTTAACATGTGGGGATAAGTCAAGAGTATTAGAATAGCTAAGACCTAAATCTTTTAAAGATGTTAGCTCTTTTATTTCTTGACCACTAAACATTATGGGGGGAAGTTTTAGTGGTCCAAAAATCATGAGATGACATTTTGTTGGTGAAAACGGCATTTGCCACTGAACACTCCAGTCGTTTAGTTTTTGAAGGTCTAATTCAATTGTTCTATGCACACTACTTATCGAATTTTTGTTATAGGCATATGCGAGTTTTAAGTCATCTGCATATAAAAATGTTTTACCAGATGTCGATATCGTGGATAACTCATGAATGTAAATGAGAAATAAGAGTGGACCTAGGATAGTGCCTTGAAAAACACCACTGCTTATATGAGTTGGTTCTGATACTATATTTCGAAGTTGTACTACTTGAAATCGGTTGTGAAGATATGATTTGAGGAAATCAAGGAGGGGGGGCCGAATCCCGTGACTCACTAGCTTCACGATCAGTCTTTTATGTGGACCTTTGTCAAAGGCTTTTTTTAGATCAAAGTAAATTGTAGCTACCGTGTTCCCATCATCTCGATTTCTGGAGACGAATTCCAAGAAAGTGAGATGGCAGGACTGACATGACTTTTTAGGTAAAAAGGCATGTTGAGAGGGAGGTATGAGATTTACATTCGTCAGATGGTCTAACATTTGGTTATAAATTATTTTTTCTAAGATTTTTGCTAAAACCGATGTTCGGTGAACACCACGATAATTTTGGGCATTGGACCGATTTCCGTTTTTGTAAATTGGGGTGATACATGATTTTTTCCAGATTTCTGGATAAGTACCATTTGACTTCAGTAACGAGAAAAGGTTAGACAGAAGTATTGGGGCATATGTCATATGTCTCAGTATGCAAGGAGGTATTCTATCCGTTCCATATGATGTGGAATTGGACAGTTGGCGGATAGCTTTCTCTACAGTTTCTTCGTTAAACAATATCTCTTTTAATACTAGTGCCGTCATTTCTGTTGGTTGGGGGATTGGTTCTTCCTCGACTGAATAGTTGGTTGAGAAATACTCGTTGAAAAGATTTGCTATTTGGTTGTCATTTGTTATTACCATTCCTTGGTCATCAAGTATGATTTGGGGGCCTTGTTTTCGATGATTATTTATTTGTTTCCTGAAGATTTGGGCTGTCCCTTCTGGGGACTCGATTGCCCGAAGTTCTGCTGCTATCGTCTTATTTGTTTCAATGTTCTGGGCTAACTCGTGAATCTCTGTAATGCGTCTTAGCGTAGATAGATAACTAATACATGGGTCGTGGAGTTGTTTTTTAAGTTTTTTTAGCCGTTTGGAAAGGAAGTTTGGGATTAGTGATTTCTTACATGGGGATCTCTCGTCAATTAGGGTGTCTCGAATTAAATTAAGGGTGGCATATAATATGTTTACAGCTTCTAGAGGGGATGCTGTTAGGAGGAAAGAGCTCCAATCCAATGACCTAATGTAGTTATTCATAGACTCAATGTCAAGATTTTTGGGGTTTATAGAAGTGTAACTAGGATCAGGTCTTATTTTAATGCTAAGAGGGAGCACTGCTATTATTGTCTTATGATCACTATCAAAGGTTAAGCTGTCGTAGTGCGTATATAAGGGCCAGATATCATTGGTGAGAATAACATCGAGTATATTGTTTCCCCTGGTTGGTTTGCTTATTATTTGCGTCCAGTTATGAAACACAATTGATGATAATAATTCATCATGTCTGGATGGGGCTGATAGTTCTGTCCAGTTTATTTCTGGACGGTTTAAGTCTCCTGCGATTATCTTATATTCGGTTTGGATATTCGAAAGAATATCTAGTAGATTTGTAAGACCAGTGTCATCATTACTATATTCCAAAGGGGTGTACAAACATCCACTTAGAATGCTTTTAAGGGTCTTGGATGTTATTATAGCAAAGCACGCTTCGCCATTGAACGTCTCCTGGAGAACCTCAAAGCCACTCTGTTCTATGGTAGATCTAATGTAGATCATACAACCTCCTCCTCGTTTATTCGCACGGTCCTGTCTATAGAAGCTGTAGTTTGCTATAAAAAGTGAAGCATTGGAGGTTGATTCGTTTACCCATGTTTCTGTTAAAAAGACTATATCGGGATTGTGTGTGTCAATAAAAGTCCTAAGTCGTGGAACTTTGTTTACTATCGATCTAGCATTAATAAGAGCAACACTTATGGTGTCGGATACAAAAGCTGGAATCTGTTGTGAAAAAATGGATTCCTATTACTTGGTTGATTGTGTTGAGGGCTCATGTGCGGAAATTGTGTGATTGGTGGATAATATGGTGGTGTTGGACTATTTGTGGCGAATTGTGCATTATTGGGAAAAATTGGTGATGAGAGTGGTGGAATTCGATGGCATTGTGTAACTATCGGAGGGTATGGAGTTGTGCGAGGTGGGAGTTGATTGTGTGTGTTATATTGAAAGGGTTGGGTGTGCGGTGGTCGTCTTGTGTATGGGCTAGGATACATAGGTTGAGAGAAGGGGTTAGGTGTCATTTTAGGGTGTGCATTTAAATACGGATATTCGTTTTGATATGAAATTCTGTTTGGGACTGGTGGTCTATTCTGGGTTGTTCGGGGGAGATAATCTAACACTGGTTTACTACTTTGGTTCGTTGAGTTAGGACTGGTATTGCTATTTATGGACATGTTTAGACGTGTGTTGTTATTTATCGGTGTATCTTGATTAGATTCAGGATAAGTGTTGGTCATGTCTAATGGGGTTGTACTATTTCGGGGTCTTTTAGTTTGAACCTTATTCTTTCCCTTAATTGCTTCGGTAGGTTTATTATTTGCTTTCGGTTTGTCATTATTGTAGTTAGAAGAAGTCGCTCTCAAGTCATCTAAGCTGATGCTACGTTGATAGTTTTCGTTTTCCTTCCCAGATGAGGAGGAACTCGTTAATTGTTCCTCTGAAGTAGCATTTAGTGGAGTGTTTCCGTCCTCAACGACTATATGCGGCTGACTTTGTTTACGCCCTTTGTCTTTGTGAAAAACTTGTCTGCGCTGCATTGGGGTCAAGTCAGGGCCTATATATGCTTTAAAACTCCGGAAACTCCTATTTATTTCAGAGTTTTGCAGTAGCATTTGAGCTTCGGCGTGGGAAGAACATGTAAGCAAAATCGGTTTGTTTTTACTTCGCGAATTTAGTCTTTTGATAGACACTATGCCTATACTTATCCCACATTGTTGAAAAACGCTTTGTATTGCTACCATTGGATTACTCGTTTGAGGAAAGTTGCGGAAGATTATATTACAGCTACGTTTTGATCTATCTGAAACTTCTGTTGATACTAAATGCACCACAGACTCAATCTGAGGTAAATTCGTGAGGTTGCTTTCAAATGAATTGGAGTCCAGAAGTGAATTAAGAATCTTAAATACAGGTTCATACTTTTCAATAAAGTTTGTTAGATTTAAGAGGGCTGACAGATCGATTTGATCCACAACAACTTTCGCGTCAGTCATTGTTTCTAATAAAATTTTCCAGTTAAGGATTTTTGAATGCTAAATATATGTCTAAGTAATGTGTTTTTGACAAATAAACTATAAAATACTAGAAGTACAAAACAAATGATTTGTACAGCGTTCTATGAAACAGAGGACAATATCTGACCAAATCGACGAAGGAGTTTGGTAGCAGATTTTGGCTAAGATAGTCAACTGTTACTTTCTGATAATTTATTTAAAAAAACCAAAGACTTTGAGTCGTTTCTTCTCTTACATAGATCAATTTATATAAAGCTTCACTTATCTTCGAATTTGAACAAACCGCGTTCAAGGTCAAGGTCAAGGTTTTTAGGCAAGATAGAGAGTTTGTTTCAAGTGAAAAAAACCTGACTTCGAAGGTACGATACAAACGGAATATATGTACAGTGGGAAAATGAGTTGACACCTCAGCAAGAGAAAAGTTACAAATCGTTAAGGGACGTTAGTTAGGGATGCAGAGGGTTAGCACAAGAACACACTGTTCTTAGTCTTCCTTCAATGTTTGTCGGCAAAAGTTTCGCGCTATCAGCTGAAAGGTAAGCCGATTGCGGGCCGCAGCTTCAGCAGGATTATCTTCAGCGTGAGGTCTTGCAGGGTTCAAAGTCCACGAACGTCATCAGAGTGAAAGAGAGATTCTGCCGAGTCAGCACCCAAAATTCGTAAAAGTTGTCCTGAATGCAGAAAACTGGCGATAGCCCTCTTAAAAATAGGATAGCCTTGCTAGATTTTAATACTTCTGGGCAGCTTATTCCAGATTGATATGGCGTTTACTGAAAAGAATTTCCGGTACTTAACTGTGCGTGCCATAGGAAGAAATTAAACACATCTCGATGACTGGCACGTCGAGAGGGCTCGAGCTGCCTTATTGTACTGAAAGGATTAAAGCTTTAGCCATTCAAAAGTTTAAACAGTAAAAATAGGCCCTTCTGTTATCTACGAAGCCACAGGAGATCCAGCTTTATAAGTTCACACCTTTATTGGTAGGCTAAGTAACGGTGTTCTGTGGTGAAAACTGTTCTAGTGAAGAAGTGCTGCACCGATTCTTTTTTCTTCCGTTCACTAGTGCGCAGAAGACTGAGTAGCGGCGAACAGTGTTCAAGACTAGTTCTCACGTACAAACTAAGACCTTCTGCCTGTGTTTAGGCAGGAAGGAACCACTGAAATCTAGGAGAGGTAACCGGATGCCGATGGCTTCCGTTTCAATAGAAAACGCCTGTGTGGCCTTTTGAACGTGTTGAATTCAAATAGCTCTGATAGCAGGCGACCTTGACACGATTAATTAGGCTATCGCAATCTTTAAATGGTGCAGAAGACTGAATAGGGTTGAGCCGTATTTAAGACTAGGTCTCACGTACATATTATAAAGGCTAGTTCTTATCTTTATGGTCTTAAAATTTCTCAGGATAAATCCCGTGGTTCGACGTGCTTTCGAGACTATAAGGGCACAGTGCTCTGACAAATTGAGACTATTAGAAAAGGATATGCCCAAATCCTTGATAACTCCTAGCACATTTAGTTTGTGACCGTCTATGCTAAATACCCGTGTTTGATCATCACAAACAACCATAAGGGAACATTTGTGCCATGAAAGCCTGAGGCGCCATGTGTAGCACCACTGAGCGAAGGCCTAAAGATCCTTTTATATCAGCTCGAGCACGATGTTGCGACTTGCAGGTTTATATCGATAAGTGATATTTAAATCATCAGCGTACATGCAGGGTCTACCATACTGAAAACAATCTAGAACTTTGTTGAAAAAAGGCAAAATAGGAGCGGCCCTAGTACACTACCCTGCATAACTCCACTTCTCACATGCGTGGGGCTGGAGATGGCATTGGACATTTTTACTCGTTGTGTGCGAGCATTCAAATAGGAAGATGGGACATATTGCACTGAATTGAACCCGCATGGTTTGCATTTTTGAGCAAAACCAAGGCGATTATATTTCAAGTTCTATACAGAAAGATACCGTCTTTTGACAAAAATTGCATCAAAAAACCTATTATTCGAAACAATTTTCCGTCCAATTTCCTTCAATACCCCCACTGCTCAACGAGGATCTCTTCTACAACTCGGGCATCTCGCTGGAAATATTGGCTCAGCCTACATAATCTACTTGTCCCAATCAGTCTCGTCAGGGCTCTGAGGGGTATCCACGGACAGGCTGAGTCGTTATATTTATATACTGCTGTGTATAATTACTAGAAGACTATCAATATCTAAGTAAAGGCCACCCTATCATATATTATCCTGCTTTTTTCAACCCAAATTTTTACCAGTTGGCAACTATTAGACTGCACTATCTTGGTGTATAATTGCTAGAAGACTTTATTTATATAATTAAAGGCCACCATATCGTTTGTATTTTTCTTGCGCCAATACACTTCCTGGTAGTAAGTATAAGACTACTCTATCTCGGTTGCTGCTACGTCTAGTCTGACCAACGCTGCAATTGTTTTTAAGTAAAACCTTTTAGCTTAAAGTTTTAGCATGCAGAGCGCAGAAGTTCACGACCAAACTGTGGGTGGAAAAAAGCCCTTTTGGGAGCCGGCGTCGATCTCCCAACCTGCGATTTACGAGACGAGCGTCGTAGTCGTTTGGCTACTGCAGCCCAGCTATGCGAGTCGCAGAAAGTTAAGTGCATTGACAGGGTTGACACGATAAATTCTGCCAACGAACTCCACGACCAAACTGTCCCGTGTGACAAACAGTGCGACATAAGAGACAAGGGTATAAACCCTACGGCAAACATGACCACCTCGCAGAAGTCACATAAAGGTAAGAACAGTGACACGGATGACAGGCATTGCCAAACGGCATGCGAACATTGCAAAAATTGCCCGAAAATATCAAAGTTGGAGTCAAGTATGGATTTACTAGGGGATGTTATCACATGGTTTCTCAAGCATGGCACATTAAAGCCGCTAGATGAAACCAGTGGAAATCAGCTGCTAGAATCCACCTTGACGGAAGTCCCTACCAGGCACCAGCCAATCGGTCCAAGCGCGATGAAAACTGAGGAGAAGCAGATACAAACAAGCCCTTATCTACCGTCCCAAAGAAGTTCAGGTTCTAGGATCATCAAAACCGCCAGGAGAAGAGGGAAGCGTCTACCTGACCAACCAGTCTCATCCTCTTCACAGGTCAAAACTAGTAAAATCGCACGAAAGGGGATCGGAGAAGAGCTGGGAGAAGAAAAAGAGACAGTATATGCACAGAGACAACTGCGATCCGATGCACACAAAGCGATGAAAAACAAACTAGGAAGCCCACACTTACAGGGCAGGCCCCCACAGTTGATCAATCAGACACCGCTGAGGCGAGTTTAAACAATCTCGCCGTAGACAACAAAAACACGATTGGTTCACCCCGTAAAGTGCAGGCTGCCGCGGAGACAGATACGAGGGAGCCTATACTTAAGGCTCAGGCCCCCACAGTGGACCAATCAGCCACCGCTGAGGTGAGTTTAAACAATCTCGCCGTAGACAACAAAAACACGATTGGTTCACCCCGTAAAGTGCAGGCTGCCGCGGATACAGATACGAGGGAGCCTATACTTACGGCTAAGGCCACCACAGTGGACCAATCAGCCACCGCTGAGGCGAGTTCAAACAATCTCGCCGTAGACAACAAAAACACGATTGGTAAACCCCATAAAGTTCAGGCTACTGCGGAGACAGATACGAGGGAGCCCAAACTTACAGGGCAGGCCCCCACAGTTGATCAATCAGCCACCGCTGAGGCGAGTTTAAACAATCTTGCCGTTGACAACAAAAAGACGATTGGTTCGCCACATAAAGTACAGGCCGCCGTCAAAAAATACACGAAGGAAAACACGAAAGCGTTGCACCAGGAAGGGACCGACATCATAGAGGGGACGCAAAAAGTCACCGAAAGGGGCAAAAGTTTCGTAATACAAGGTCTACCGGAATCCACTGCCAGTACTGCTATTAACCAGAAAGTGGGTAACAGTGTTGCAGGCCCGAGTCTGAAACCCGCAGTACATCAACCATAGACTCCGGTTGCACACAAGATGGTCATAATAGCAGCACAAGAGCTATTAACGAGCAAGCAAGCGACAGTGTCGTAGGCACGTAAAATGGCACTCAGAGAGAAGCCAGCATCATAATACAGGGATTAACGAAATAAACCGCAGCCACTCCCATGGACCGGCATTCCGCAGATATCCAGCTCTTTCATGCACTTATGAACAAAATGCTGGGACCCAATGTACCATTAGAGTGCAAAAAGGCCTTCCGCCTTGGCAAACGGCCAGAGAGCCCAACTGGAACGGCACGTCCCAGACCTCTGACAGTTGTCATGACAAGAAGCCAAGACGCCAAGCGCATTCTATCTAGGCGTTTTAAAATAAAAGACTCTGACCCGGGAGTTTTTTCTTCAGCAGGAGTTCTCAGCTGCAGAACGGATCAAACGTCGTCAACTTTTTCCGAAAAGTGGGAGCGGGTCAGCAAGGGCGTACAAAAATTGGTTATTTACAACAACCAAGTGATCCAACGTCCACTGTTCTCACCTTGGATAGGTCCATTCCGGATAAACACACCGTCGGCTCAGTAGGGGGAGGATTGAGTCCAATCGAAAAACATACAGAGGCTAAACGAAGGGGAAAACATTTAGTTATTTACAACAACCAAGTGATCCAGCGTCCATTGTTCTCCCCCGAGAACGATCCTCCCCAGATGACCGCACAGTCGACCCGGTAAGGGGCGGGGAGAGCCTGACTGTAACAACTTCTCGAGCAAACAGAAAGTTAACTTTCATGTACACAACTGCACAGAGTATTCTTTCAAAGCTTGATGGGCTGAAGATTCATGCCTTTGAATTATCACCAGATATAGTTTCAATAACAGAAACTTGGCTGTCTGAAAAGGCAGCCGACGGCGAGGTTTCCATGCCTGGCTATCAACTGTTCAGAAAAGACAAAGAAGGTCGTCAAGGCGGTGGCCTCGCAACAAACGTGAAAAATGGACTCACAGTTTTAGATAAAATGGATAAACTGGCGTGTACTTACGAGGCCATCTGGCTGTCCATTAAAGTTCCAGGTGCACCCAACCTCGATGTACTGACACTCTACCGACCACCGAGAAGAGAGCCCGTAGTGGATGCCTCCTTGCTAGAGGAGCTGAAAAAGATTACTGACGTCCTGATTGTGGGGGACTTTAACGCGCCTCACATCTACTGGGGTGCGGCCTGCGCACATAGCTCTGATCTAACCTTCGAAAGCTGCCTTCTAAGCATGACACTTAAGTTATTTCTCACGCAACACGTCACTTTTCTGACAAGGATGCGCGATGGCCAACAGTACAACTGTCTGGACCTCGTTCTCACGAAATCACAGGACAGCATCGATGAAGTGTCATGTCTCCCATCACTAGGTAAAAGCGACCATGTTGTACTGCTATGGGAGAACTCGCTATTCTCAATACCGGAGAGACCTTCAAGAGCCAGAAGGAATATTTGGCAAGGCGATTTCGATCGAATGAAGACAGAACTCACGCGCGCCGAGTGGGAAACTGTATTTTCTGGAAACATAACTGCGGACTAGGAAGAGTTCAGGAACACACTGCACAGACTCATCGAAAACTACTGTCCAATTTCGCGAAAAAAGGTGACCACTAGACCGCGATGGCTTACGCAGGCCTTAAAAATAGAAGTGAACAAAAAGCGGAAGCTGTGGAAAATAATGCTAGCAGACACAACTCCTGCATCTGTCAGAGCCTACAAAACCCAGAGAAACCGTGTCAAGGGTCTTATTCTCATAACAAGATGGGCTTTTGAAGCAGACTTGCTAAACCGGGCCACAGTGAACCCCAAACTGTTTTACAGTTACCTCAGGCAGAGTACCAAAAACAAGGATCCGATACTCCTGCTGAGGACCGCTGAGGGAAGAGACTTTATAGATGATGAAGCAAAGGCTGAACACCTTTCGAAATTTTTTCGGTCAGTCTTCACAAAGGAAACGGCATACGATCACCCCACCGATGACACCGAAGCGGATAAAATAGTTTAGACTTTCCGATTTCCCAAAGCTATTGTTCTTAAGGAACTCTTAAGCTTAAAAGAATCTGAGTCACCAGGTCCCGACGACGTACCAGCAAAGATTTTGAAGGAGCTCGCCAATTAGTTGGCCAAAATACTCGCTATGTTCTTCCAAACCTCCTTCGAGACCGGATGCCTACCAGTCGATTGAAAATCCGCGAGGATTACGCCGCTATACGAGGGGGGAAGCCGGGTCTCAGCGAATAACTACCGACCGGTCAGCCTTACTGCAATCTGTTGCAAAATCATGGAAAATTTTTTCAAGCAACAACTTAGGCAGTTCCTGGAACAAAACCATCTGCTATCGGATGCTCAGCATGGTTTTCGTAGAGGTAGGTTCTGCGTAAAAAACTTGTTTTTCTGTTTAGAACGGTGGACTGAGGCAGTCGATAGTGGAAACTCAGTGCATGCTGGATACATTGACTTCAAAAAGGCTTTCGATAGCGTGCCGCACCACCGCCTCCTTTAAAAACTCAGCCGCATAGGAGTAAGGGCTAGGCTCCTTACGTGGATAAAATGCTTCCTAATCGGTCGCTCGCAAACTGTAAGCCAAGGTTGAGGTTGCGAGTGGTGTTCCCCAAGGCTCCGTTCTCGGCCCTATCTTGGTTGTATCTACATCAACGACTGTGTCCGCGAACTGGATTGCAGTATCGTCATGTTTGCCGATGATATAAAACTTTGGAGCGTACCTAGAATCCGATATCCAAGCTTGGAGATCCTGGGCCAGGAAAGACATCAACATCTTGGAAAAGGTACAACGGCGCGCAACCAAACTTGTTATGGGGCAGGGCTCACAGCCTTATGAAACCCGGCTGTCGAATCTCAACCTCTTTCCATTGCGCTACAGGCAGCTTCGGGGGGACCAGATACTAGCATTCCACGTATTTCGTCTTCAAGACTGCTGTCTTATATCAGGGGATTTTTTCGGATTACCAACGACCACGAATATGAGGGTTCACCCTCTCAAATTAAAGGTGACAGGGGCCAGGCTGGACGCTCGGAAACACTTCTTCTCAAAAAGGGTGGTCGGAGCATGGAATGCGCTTCCTCAGGGCATCATTATGTCGGAATCGCTAGAGGTTTTTAAGCGAAAACTGGATATATATAGCAGTGCACGATGGATCGGAACCGACAATAAACAATAATCATAATAACTCTTTCTATTTTTAGTAGTATTAGTTTTTATATCCATTCACGTTTGTAATATATAACGCTCTTCCACGCATAGCTTCATGCAAAGGTCTCCACTGTCTACTCTATTTGGCTATCTGCGTACCGTGATTACCCGGCTAGCGATCTTATCAGCCAGACCTGATGGCCTAAACATTCACCCTTGGTTCGGCCCACAGCGGACTGTCGACGATCTGGACGGATGCCTCTGTTTTTCCAGTTCCGTTGGCGGACTCTGCAATCAGCAAGGAAGAATCAGGACGTGGATTCCACACGGTGATTATCCTGGGAGCCTTTGCAATGCCCCCCCCCCCAGTGGGAGCCCCCTTTTTTCTCCTAAATCCCATGCATTACCACCACAAGGGCGACAGTTTTTCTCCTAAAAATCCCTGAGGAGTTTTTTCACTGTCTGCTCCTATTTTCATCCTATTACACAGGACAGCTGGCCTCGCCAACAGTCTTAGAAACAAATTTTCTGCTACCACTGCTACCACGAGGAAAGACTGGCGATGCATGAACTTGAGGGAGGGGACCTAAAGTACGCAGCAGCAGCATCTCTCGCCGAAGCGTCTACGCACAAAAATGATCAGGCAATTAACATAAATGGTCAAGTTGTCCTCGACGAGGAGCACCGTGATCAAGATTCTACAGAAACATCTCTAACGGTCTGCGGGACTAATACTCTGAGCCGATGAGGAACTTTCCGAATTAAAAACCCTGCTTATTATAGGCTCATTTTCCGGACCGAAAGTGCATAATGTACCCAGCACATCAACCACTCCTAGTGGGTATGCTAAGGCTGCATACAAATCACAGCAGGAAACCACAAATGTAGAAGGGGGGGCAGCAGGAAGGCAGACCTGATCGGTGCCATCCCAGACTCCAAAATAAGCCTATATCTGGTGATGGGAGTGGAAACGCAAAGTCAAAAACTATGGCCAACAACATCTCGGGGTCTTCCGACAGCAGTAAGACTGGAAATATTTCACGGGTTTCCCTTGACCGACAAAACTGCATAGTTGTTCAAGACGAGTCAAACGGAACTACCGGTAAGGTATTACAGAAGTCGTCCATAAATCGGAAAAACAACATTATCATACAAGGTGCTCCTGAGTCCACGTTTGACAGTACAACGGAACGAGTTGCACACGACTATGATCGAATACACGAATATGTCAGCGCTGTCCTAAAGAATGGGAAAACCTATACCGTAAATAAAGCCTTCCGTCTGGGTGAAGCAGACCTAGGCCGCGACCTTCAAACAAACCCAAGGTCTCTCAAAGTTATATTTGATAACGAAGGCTTGGCATCAAAACTGCTAAAAGGAATAACGGCCTTACGAACTTCGCACAAGCAAGTGTTTTTTCAGCCAGAATACGAACTGAGGGAGCGGATGAAAATGAGACAACTAAGGATAGAATTGAGAGGAGGACCGAAAATAAATGATGGGCAAATAATGCAAGTCAAGGAGATCTTCCTCTGGCCAAAACCTGTCACGATGAGGGTTGGGCCTCACGGAGTAAACTATCACGAAAGATCCTAACCACAAATGTACAAAGCTTGTTTAACAAGCTGGACGAACTAAAAACTTGGTCGAGGAGGTGAAACCAGACATCATGGCTTTAACTGAAACCTGGCTTTCAAAAGATATCGCTGATTCTGAATTATCACTAAGAGGATATAAGCTTTTCAGGAAAAACAGAACAACTAGGGGAGGAGGGCTTATAGTCTATGTCACTTATGAGCTGATAGCCACGGCTGAAGTACCGGTCCCAGCACGAGATGTGGAAATGCTAAATATTACTATATCTGCTAAGAACGCCAGGCCACTGACACTTTCGGTGACATACCGCCCGCCAACCCATTCTCATGACCAAGACACTATCCTCATAGCAGAATTGTATAGGGTTTGTGAGAAAAAAGACATCCTAATCTTTGGGGACTTTAACGCTCCTGGTGTTGACTGGCAGACATGGACTGCACAGGGTCTTCAAGACAACTTCAATCACAAATTACTACAATGGGCCACAGACAAACTGCTCTGCCAAACCGTCGCGTCTGAAACGTGGGCTAGGGAAGGACAACAGTCGAACTCTCTCGACCTTATCTGTACCCGAGAGGAGGAAACTGTGATTGACCTGCAGGATCAACCACCATTAGGGTCAAGCGGCCATATTATGCTGTATTTCGAGTATTCGCTCTTCTCCAAACCCTACTCCTCCGACACACGGGGAAGTAACATTTGGAAGGGCGACTACCCACTTATGAGAAGAGAAATGTCAGAGGTATCATGGGAAACAGATCTCCAAGGTGGGGCAAATGAACAGTGGATGACCTTTAGCTCGACGTTGAAAAGGACTGTTTGTCTCAACTGTCCCTTCAGAAGAAAGACAAGTACAAATCGCCCGAAGTGGATAAACTCAAACTTACAGGCCGCTTTCAAAAAAAGAAACCGCTTCTGGTGACGCTACAGATTAACCGGCTCCGTTAAACACTTGCGGGAGTATAAGCAACAACGTATCATTTGTAAAAGAGAAGCTACTAAACTGCGCAAGAAATACGAGTTGAACATTAACACAAGTCGTTGGAACACCTCAAGATCTTGTACGGTTACATACGAAGCACGAAGAGATCTCAGGAACTGATCCCTGCCCTTAGATCAGCCGATGGACAACTGGTGACCGAAGGCCATATGAAAGCCTCCCTCCTCTCCGATTTCTTTAAATCCGTCTACACCCGAAAACCTACAACTTTTGCTGACGGTCCGTCCGCTCATCGACCGCTGACTGCACCCTTACCCTCCTCCTTATTGCCCAAAATAGAGGACCTAGAGTTTTCACACAACACTGTCAGGGCCGAATTACTCCAACTTAAGCCTGCCAAATCACCTGGGCCGGACAAAATTCCTGCACTACCACTAAGAGAATTAGCTAACGAACAATGCAAACCCCTGGCTGCCATCTTTCAGTAATCTTTTGACGAAGGCGAACTCCCAGATGAATGGAAGTGGGCAAAGGTCACCCCGATCTATAAGGGAGGTTCGCGACTTGATTGCGCGAATTACCGTCCTGTCAGTCTAACTTGCATCGCGTGCAAAGTAACGGAGCGCATTACCAAGAAGCATTCAATGTATTTCCTCGAAAGCAACAAAATACTATGTGATGGACAGCACGGCTTTCGCCCAGGATGCTCTTCCCTCAAGAGTGCTCGTAACTCACAGGAGAAGTGGACAAAGGCCGCTGATAAAGGCTATCCAATTGATGTTATATTCTTCGACTTCAAAAAGGCCTTCGATAGTGTATCACACAGGCTTCTTCTGCAGAAGATTTGGGACGTGGGAATCCAAGGAAAAATGTATAAATGGATCAGTAGTTTCTTGTCCCTCAGAGAATAGCGAGTCATTGTCGGAAACTCAACCTCAGACTGGACAATGGTCGAGAGCGGTGTACCACAAGGCTCAGTTTTGGGTCCGCTGCTATTCCTGATTTACGTAAACGACTGTCTCAATGAGCTTGATTGCGCAGCTGTCATGGTTGCGGATGACATAAAAATATGGGCTGAAATAAAGTGCGCCGACGACGCAAAGAGACTGCAGTCGAACATCGATAAACTGGTTATCTGGTCGTCCACGTGGCTTCTTAACTTTAATGTATCCAAGTGTCTTGTTCTACACATAAGCCCGGGGTGAAAAGTGTCGCCAAAACACAGTTATTTTATCAATGGTACCGCATTAAACGAGGTTGAGACACACAAAGATCTGAATATATGGACAACCGCAAACTTGATGCAAACAGAGCACTGTAAAACGTCCGTCCAGAAGGCAACTAATACTCTGCACTGGATCAGATGAGCGTTCAAAATCTTTCTACCTGAACTCTTAGGAAAAATATTTGGCACCTTTGTGAGACCACATCTTGAATACTGAATGCCAGTTTGAACACCGTGGTTGAAAAAAGGTGTGGAGCTTCTTGAACAAGTGCCACGCAGGGCGACAAAGATGGTTGATGGTCTCAGGGACTTACCATATCAGGAGAGATTGATAAAACTTGACCTTTTTCCTTTGTCTTACAGGAACGTTCAGTGCAGCCTGCTCTGGACATTGCGGATAATCCGGGGCCACATTTCCTCCCTAAAATTGGAGGATTTCTTCCAATTAGCCACCACTTCTCACCTGCGTGGGCATCTTTACAAGTTCACAAACGAACGCACCCGATTAGACCTCCGAAAATATTTCTTCAGTCAACGCGTGGTCCGGCCTTGGAACTTGCTACCAAGCGAGACGGTTTCCGCTGACACAATTGCGGAATTTAAAAGAAGACTTGATGTGATTTTATTTGACAAAAAGCGACTTTTACAACACGATTTCCTACTGCCAGCACTGTGAACAATTTATCTGGCTTTAGACCGTTATCATTATTTTCCGTGAAAATTCACTCGAAATTCTGTTATAATATCATATGTGCTCCCCCCGACTGCACATTTACTGTAAGAAAAACCTGTTTGCGTTACATTAATAGGATCCTCAATGACATTTCTTGCCTGTTACCCTTAAAATATACATATATATGTACAAATAGGGCACTCAAAGGTATTTTTCCTACATTCCCTCAATATACTGATACTGATTTCAGAAGTTTCCTACCTATGCCGAAAGAGGTCAGTTTCAGAAGGAGGAGGTTATAATCGACCCGATCAAAGGCCTTAGTAAGATCGAAATAGACGGTATAAAGGGCAAAACTCTTGTCTCCAGATTGTAGCACATAATTAAAGAAAGCGAGCTGGCAGAATTCACAAGATCTTTTCTCGAAAAATCCATGTTGAGCTACGCTAAGCAGGCTGTTTTCTGTCAAGTGACACATCATCTTTTCTTTAATCAAGGTCTCCAAGATCTTCGAGGCTGCGGGAAATTTATCGATATTTCCCACGCTCCTCCGAGGACAGTTTTACCCCGTCAATTACGACCTAGGACATTGTGGTTGAAACCGTCCGTGTAGAATTTCTTTTTGCGTCTCTCGAATTACTTTTCTCACGTGTTAAATCGTTTGAAGTCGGAATATAAGAAGATTTTGTTTCCAACCAATTCCTTCTGCAACGCAACTTCTTCAAACCAACAGATTCTCAAAAATCGCGGTATAGTTAAAGACATCATCAAGATCCGAATATTCTCGAGACCTTCAAAGGCTGAGTCGTTTCCCAATATTGAATACATTTTTACAAAAACATTTTAAGTGCTTATTAGCAAAAAGCTACATTATTTGTTAAGTAAACTCTGATTATTTATCTACATATGCTTGGCTGATGAAGGCAAATAAACCCGAAACGGTTCTGTATCAAGTTACGCGGCGATGGCGGCGGCGACAGCGAATTATGTGACCAGCACGGCGTGCATTCCCACGCACCCGAACTTGAGGCCGGCAGAGCTGCCACCAAATATCAACGGCCAATCGATTGAACAGATGGCGGAGAGGAGGACGGCGCCGCAGCAATCACGAAAGCGGCGCAGGGCAAAAAGGAGATGCGGACCCGCCATTGGTCAGCAGCAAACAAGTCGGAGCCAACCAGTGGCGAACGCACGTGGAGGGAACACGTTTACTTCACAAGATCGGTGGCGAGGCGATTTCACTCAAGGCCCGCGGAAGCGTAAGCGCGATACTCTGACGATGGAAGCGAGTGTGCTTTGAAACGTCAGTCCAAATACAATTTGGTCCACGAACCCGCCCCTTCATATTCTTCCTCTTCTTTGGGAGACGATACACTCGATAACATATCTGGACCCCGAGTCTTTAGGCATATCAATTTATGCTATGGGCACGCAGCCCTCCACTCAGCACGCAGATGGGAGACTTTTGCGAAGCGAATGTCATCCACCTACGCCCAGCTGAAATTCCTCCATCGGTGCCTTGAGGAGAACGTCTTACCAAAAAGCCTCAGATATAGACCACCACTGAAAACTGAGCTATGTCAGCGAACGATAGCAGAAATGAAGTAGAAACTGGTCCATGTGATGATACGAGACGCCCACGACCGCATTCGCAAATATCAACGAATGGTTGAACAACACTCCTCAACATGCCGCTTGATTTTTACGGCGCACTAACTGGGAACGCTTGAAGCCGCTATTCTGGAAAGTGCACGGCGCCACCGAAAGGTACGGGACGACCAGCTGGCTGTGAAATTCGAAAAAATCTGTCCACCAAAGCAACACTCTTCTGATGGGGTTCTGGTCCACAACCTGTCTTCCCGTTCGCTCACTCAGGAACAACTAGCCGTACTATCCTATGACGCAAAGTTCAGCACGAGGGATGCTCGACCAGAGGACTTTTTCGCATCCTTCGAATCGGCGCTTCAGAAATGCGACACAAATGAAGAGTGCAAGAATGCCATGTGGCAACAAGTTGCAACTTTACTCCTCCAACATAAACGCCAATCGACGATTTCCAAAGCAGAAGAACGAGAACTTCTGAGGATGCGTAAAATGGAGGATATTGTCATCTTGCCCGCCGATAAAGGACGCTCGACGGTCGTCATGGATAAAGCTGAGTATGCGGCGAAGGTAAACAACCTCTTAGGGGACAGGGAATCGTACGCAACATCGACTGCTTACGAGTTCAAAAAACTCGTGAACAGTGTCAACAAGACGGTCGACAAGCTGAGAAAAGCGGGGGCCCTCACAAGAAGAGAAGCCCTGGCCACAAAAGCCACTGATGCCGCGATGGCGCGCTTTTACGGCCTGCCAAAAGTCCACAAGCCAAGTGTGCCCCTACGCCCAATCGTCTCATTAAGGGGCACCCCAACCTTTGGGCTGTCAAAGTGGTTATACCAGCGACTTTCCTTCCTCACCAAAGATTCGCCCTGGACGGTGAAATCGGCGGAAGAGTTCTTGACGCGCATTCAGTGTCTTGAAGTCGAGAAGGACGAGGTGATGGTGTCATTCGATGTGACCTCGTTATTCACCTCTATCCCACCTGCCCTGGCACTCAACACTATCGACAGTCTTCTTCGTGAAAAATATGACGAGACCGAGCAAAAACTCAAACGAGAGCACATCATTGAGCTCCTTGAACTGTGTCTGAAGACATTTTTCACATTCAATGGCCAGGTGAACGAGCAAAAGAAGGGAACACCAATGGGCTTCCCTTTGTCAGAACTCATTGCGGAAGCAGTTCTACAGAGGCTCGAACAGCTAGTATTCAGCTCGGACCCCCCGAAGTTCTGGGCCCGGTACGTCGATGACACATTCATAATACTAAAGAGGAGTCATGTGCAAGCCTTCAAGGCGTTGCTGAATTCAATCTTTCCCGACATCCAGTTCACCATGGAAGAAGAAGTCAACAATCAGTTGCCCTTCCTTGACGTCCAAGTTACAAAACTGGCAGACGGGAAGATAAGGACAACGGTCTACCATGAGGCAACCAACACCAGGCGCATTCTCCACTTCCAAAGCAACCACCCTCTCGGCCACAAACGCAGCTGTGTCAGAACGCTCTTCCGACGTGTTCAAACACATTGTAACGACAACGGTGGGAAGCAGGAGGAGATGAATTACTTACACGCCCTTTTCAAGGGCAACGGGTACCCAAAGTCCTTCGTCCGCAAATGTCTGAAGAAACCTCACGTTACTCAGTCAAGCGAAGAAAAGCCAAAATTCTGGCTGACCGTCCCCTACGTAAAGAACGTTTCAGAGGCAACTGCACGAATCTTAGAA
>JAYGXS010000005.1:319525-332342 GCA_036362985.1 Ligula intestinalis
GTTGCAGAAGCTAAAAGACTCTCGTCCCGAAGTAAAAACCCGCCGGTTCTCGTAAAACTTTTTCTCGGCGATAGAAGTAGACCTTATATTCTCTCAACATGAGCGGTCAGCCAACTATTTAAAGGAAAATAAACTTTACATATGCAGGGATAAAACGCCAATGGAGCGTCGGGTTTTATCTAAAGTAGCAAATGAGAACACTGGCTCTGGTTCCACAAAACCAAAAGTTGTCTCTGAGGCCGGCCCTCCCGCTCAGGTAAGCCCACATCCCTCTGGGTCAATGTCAGTTTCCCCTGATACTTCTCCCATTCACCTAAATCGTGATTCGAGTGAGATTGTAGCCTCGTCAAGTCGTTCTCATTCTAAGCCAACCACGTCTGTGAAAGCTTTAAATTCCGATAAACCTATGAACGCCCCTAGTAAATCTACGTCAGTTTTCAAATTTGGCCATATGATTACCGATAATAACTCAGTATCTAACAAAGACCCAACTGCTCAAGCTAGCGCTTTTTCTATTCCCAAATCTCATCAACATCCCCAAATAATTCAGCCAGCTTATAAAATTAACCGTTTTTCAAAACCAGTCATGCAATTTTCGAAGGCCAATATTCCGTCAAATTTTGATATAATGCCTCAAAATCCTATACTTATGCCCCCTCCTGGTTTTCCCATGCCACACTTCAGCCGCCCTTTCTATGGAGCCCCCTCTAATATTCCTTTCTACAATATGCACAGTTCATTTGATAATAATTACTTGACAAACTGTAGACCAGGGCCAATTTGCTTTCCGCCTTTTTTTTCTCCCATGCCATTTCCCTTTCCACCACCAAGTTTTCCTTTTTTATAAATACTGATGAGCGTAACCTGAATCTGAAGGATACGCTCAGTATAGTCTCACTCAATGCGAGATCAGTTGTTAATAAGATGACAGAACTTAAAACAGTAGCATTTGAGCTTGATCCAAATGTGCTCTGTGTCACTGAATCTTGGACACACTCTCTTATTTCTGACTCGACACTCGCCATAGATAATTATAGTTTGTACCAACAAGACCGCATTGAAAAGCGTGGCGGTGGTTGCCTTCTTTATATTAAATCATCCTTTGTACATTTCCCGTATCACGTGAGCATTTCGTCATTTTCTGGAAATTTTTGTCTTATTTCAGTCATCCTGCCACACAATAAAAAAGCGATAATTGGGTGTGTCTACAATCCTCCCTGTAACTCAAGTAATGTAATGCAGGTGTGTGAAATGTTTGAAAAAGTTGCAGAGACTCAATTCGATGTCAGAATAATTATAGGTGATTTTAATCTGCCAGACATTGACTGGCATGCAAATACCTGTCCACCAAGATTTCAGAAATTGGTTGACACTATTAACTTTTCAAACATGTCACAACTGGTCAGTTCAGTGACCAGAAATGACAACATATTAGATTTAATTTTTACAAATGATGTCCACCCTCTTTTTATGAATTTTCATCGTGATATTTTCAATAGTGACCATGCCTTAATTCACTGTTGTTTTCCAGTCTCTCTTTCTAAAAAGCCCAATGTAAAATGCAATAACCTCGACTTTGGTAACGTGAACCATGAATTAGTAAATGATTTCGTAAGTACCCTAGATTGGCATAGCATATTTTCAACTAACGATCCCTACTTCTTCCAGGAGCTATTGCAAAACCTTACCGAAAATATTCCGGCTCTTACCCCACTTAAGATTCTTAAATCAAATTCAGCTTCTTCAACTGTGCCACATTTTCTCCAAAATAGACTTAAGAAATTACAAAAACAACTTAAGGATACGTCTAATAGCTCTTTATCAGTTCACTTAAGAATAGCGCAAATATTTAAATTAGCGCTTAAATTAAGGCTTGCACGAGATAGGCGTAGAGAGGCCACAGCATTAAGTTATGCGAATTCTTCCAGATCAGTTGCTCAAGTCTTCCGTCTTCGGTCGGCTAAGCTTCAGAAAGTCATTCCACCCTTACTCAATGGCAACAATCATTTTATTACAGAGAATTTGGAGAAAGCAGCATTGCTCAATTCATTTTTCGCCGAGTTCTTTACCATCGAAACTAGCCCCACTCCTGTAATCCCCCTGCTGTGTGATTCAAATCTCAGTACCCTTAATTTCTCACCCGCTTGTATTCAAAAAGAAATAAGTCGTCTTAAAAATTCACATTCGGTAGGAACTGATAACATTCCAAACTCACTCATCAAACAATTAAGAGATTTCCCACCCTTACTGAGTAAGTTATTTTCAGTGTTTCTTGAGAATGGCTTTTTCTTGCACTACTGGAAAACTTCTATTATAATTCCCTATTTACATCTGGTTCCCGATCAGATATTCACAATTATCGCGGTGTTCCTAAAACGCCCTCTCTGGCTTAACTCTTTGAAAAATTAATTGCCAAAAAAATTACAGATTTCTGCATAAATAATAACATTCTCAGCTCCTCACAGCATGGCTTTTTACCGGACCGATCTTGTGAAACTTGTCACATGTCTTTTCTAAATCTACTTACTTCTCTTCCTAATGATCATCTATCTGTGGTAGTTATCTATTTTGACCTTAGTAAAGCATTTGATAAAGTTCCTTACAGGAGGCTCCTAGCCAAACTAGAGGCTATAGGATTTCGTAGTCCACTTACTGACTTCATCAGATCTTATCTTTCAAATCGACAACAAAAGGTTTTAGTAGGATCCTCATACTCTACTCCTACCGCAATTTTGAGTGGTGTCCTTCAAGGTACCGTGCTAGGTCCTCTGCTCTTTTTGCTTTACATAAATGATATCTCATTGAGTGTGAAACACTCCCAATCTTATATTTATGCAGATGATCTCAAGTGTGTTAACTCCTTCTCTAACTCTACGGCCGCGAGATGCTTAGAACAAATTCATTCTGATCTGCACGCTCTTTCGGTGTAGAGCTCAACATGGCAGATGGAGTTCTCACCTTCTAAGTGCCGATATATGTGCTTTGGGCCTGAAAGGCTGCCACAACCTGTTATTTTTCAAGGTTACCCAATGACTGAATGTTCCAGTATCAAGGACCTAGGATTAAGCTACACCAATAAATTAGACCTTTCTCCTCACGCCGATAGAATAACAGCCAAAGCCGCACAGATTTGCGGCTTTATCTCTTATAATTTCTATCTTCCTGAAATTAAATTAAGACTTTATCGTATGTTCGTTCTCCCCATCTTAGAATGCTGTTGCCCCTTTTTCGGTCTCATGAATGAAGGTAGCCGTTCAAAAATTGAACAAATTCAAAAAATTTTTACACAAAAACTGCTGTATCCGACAGCTTCTAATACTTGTTACTCAAATAGGTGTCAATTAACAAAACTAAGGTTCCTTTGGGTCAGGAGATTGGAAGCAGGCTTTTGTCTTCTTTTTCGGCTTAATAATTGCACAAATCTACCCAGGACTTCTGTCATTACCCCCGTCAGCCGTCCCTACAACCTAAGAAACTCGGCACTTGTTATACCCCCTTCCTGCATCTTCCTCATGTAAACGCTCTTTGTTTTTGCTTCCAGATATAGCTTTCTTTGGAATAACTTGCCAATCGAAATTAGGTCGTTAACTAGATTGTCTACTTTCAAACAGAGACTGCACATTTATCTTAAAACTGACTCTATTAACCTTCTATTCTCCTCATCTTTTCCGAGCAGCTTTCTCCATGACCCCGAGAAAGGACCATTGTGAATTAAGAAGATCCGCTTGAAACTATTCTCTCTGCCTCGTGTCCCCCGAGAACTTAGATGTTTCCATTAACCACCGCTGAATCACACGAAGCCACGCGGAAGTACTCAGTCTAAAATGCTGTAGTTACGTTGAATACTCGCCTTCATCAGACCACATACACCTATTTCTGCTCTATTACTTTCATCCTAAGCATTTTTTTTCTCCTGCACACTTTTTGAACATGGAGGCCCGTTGAATAATGTCTCCATTTTCACTCTTTCTCCATGACCCCGAGAAAGGACAATCGGGAATTTAGGAGATCCGCTTGAAACTATTCTCTCTGCCTCGTGTCCCCCGAGAACCTAGATGTTTCCATTAACCACCGCTGAATCACACGAAGCCACGCGGAAGTACTCAGTCTAAAATGCGGCAGTTTCGTTGAATACTCGCCTTCATCAGACCACATACACCTATTTCTGCTCTATTACTATCATCCTTAGCAGTTTTTTTCTCTGGCACACTTTGTGAACATGGAGGCCCGTTGAACACTGTCTCTATTTTTCACCGTAAGAGTTTTTTTTAAACTGCCATAATTTTTAGTTTTTAGTTCAAAATTACCTGCAAAAAATTGCTAATGTTGCCCCAAAAGGACAATTTCTGTTGACATTATAACGACTTTCTACGTCTACTTGCATATATTGTCAAATTAGTTTTCGAATTTTTATTTTTTTCGAAATTAACTTTGTATAGATAGTGCCGTACTGGCGCTGAAAAATATAAATTCCAAATTCCAAATTGTAGTAATTTGTGATTGAAGTTGTCTTGAAGACCCTGTGCAGTCCATGTCTGCCAGTCAACACCAGGAGCGTTAATGTCCCCAACGATGAGCATGTCTATTTTCTCACTTACCCTATAAATTCTGCTTTGAGGATAGTGTCTTGGTCATGAGAATGGGTTGGCGGGCGGTATGTCACCGAAAGCGTCAGTGGCCTAGCGTACTTAGCAGATATAGTAATATTTAGCATTTCCACATCTCGTGCTGGGACCGGTTCTTCAGCCGTGGCTGTCAGCTCATAAGTGACATAGACTATAGGCCCTCCTCCCCCAGTTGTTCTGTTTTTCCTGAAAAGCTGATATCCTCTTAGTGATAATTCAGAATCGGCGATATCTTTTGAAAGCCAGGTTTCAGTTAAAGCCATGATGTCTGGTTTCGCCCCCTCGACCATTTTTTTTAGTTCGTCCAGCTTGTTAAGCAAGCTTTGTACATTTGTGGTTAGGATCTTTCGTGATAGTTTACTCCGTGAGGCCCAACCCTCATCATGACATGTTTTGGCCAGAGGAAGGACTCCTTGACTTGCATTATTTGCCCATCTTTTATTTTCAGGCCTTTGCCCCACTTTCGGTCCTCTCTCTCAATTCTATCCTTAGTTGCCTCATTTTCATCCGCTCCCTTGGCTCGTATTCTGGCTGAAAAAATACTTGCTTGTGCGAATTTCGTAAGGCCGTTATTCCTTTTAGCAGGTTTGATGCCGAGCCTTCGTTATCGAGTATAACTTTCAGAGGCCTTGGGTTTGTTTGAAGGTCGCGGCCTAGGTCTGCTTCACCCAGACGGAAGGCTTTATTTACGGTATAGGTTTCCCTATTCTTAAGGACAGCGCTGATGTATTCGTGTATTCGATCATAGTCATGCGCAACTCTTTCCGTTACACTGTCAAACGTGGACTCAGGAGCACCCTGTATGATAATGTTGTTTTTCCGATTTATGGAAGACTTCTGTAATACATCACCTGTAGTTCCGTTTGACTCGTCTTGAACAACTATGCAGTTTTGTCGGTCAACGGAAGCCTTTGATGTATTTTCAGTCTTACTGCTATCGGAAGACCATGGTTTTAATCTACTTTGACCTGAGCGAAGCCTTCGACAAGGTACCGCACAGACGGCTTCTAGTAAAATTGGACGCCATTGGCATCCGTCCCCCTCTCCTACACTTCATCGGTTCCTACATGTCTAACCGCAGCCAGAAGGTCCTAGTAGGTAATAGTTACTCCACTTCTCAGCTGATCATGAGTGGCGTTTTTCAAGGCACTGTCTTGGGTCCTTTACTCTTCATTCTATACATAAACGAAATTTCGACTGTTCTAAAAAATTCCCACAATCTCATTTATGCAGACGACCTCAAATGCATATACTCGTTTTCTAAGGACACGGCAAGTATATGCGTAGATAAAATAAATGCGGACCTACTTACACTCTCACGTTGGAGTGCTACCTGGCAGATGGAATTCTCTCCATCCAAGTGTAGTTTCATGTGTTTTGGTCCCGCCAAGCTTCCTCGTCCCCTAGTCTTTCAAAATACTCCACTTTTAGAACGATCCACCATAAAAGACTTAGGTATAAGCTTCATAAATAAACTAGCATTTTCGCCTCATGCGGATCGAATATCTGCGAATTCTGCACAGATATCTGGTTTTATATCACATAATTTCTTCCTGCTGGAAATAAAGTTAAAACTTTATCGCATGCACGTTCTACCCATCCTAGACCACTGCTGTTCCCTCTTTGGTCTAATGAATGCTTCTGACCGAGCTAAGGTTGAAAATAAATAAATAAATTTTATATTTAAGCCCGGAGGGCCTCGGTATTGCAAACTTAGTGCTTTGAAAAAATAAATACAAAATTGATAAATGCTGCTCTCCATGAAACAAGCACATAGGCAGAGGGAGCGTTTAGTAGTGTTCGTAGATTAATTCATTTTCACCAAAATATCGTCGTTTTTAAATCGTAATCAACACTCTCTGAAACGCATGGTGAACTAAGGAGGAAGCAGTGAAAACAATCCTACCATTTAAGCTGGGGCGGAGTTTAGCAAACCCCCGCTTAGAAAACAAAACGTAGGATAAAAAAGTGCTTCAACAAAATTAAGGGGGTTAGTTGAGAGGATTGATTGTAGTGCAAATGAGACAGGACTGTTGATGAGAACGTATAAGGGTTGGAAACGCTTCTTGCAATTGGAGAAATCATTTAACAGCAGAGGCTGTCGTTCACCACTGTAGCACCGCGCGACTGACTAAATGATCAACCATCAGGGAGGTGAGACCAAAAAAGGCCATCGCCGCCAACAGGGTCGACAAGAGAGTGAACGGCAGAGGTCACCTGATCATCAACAAAACACCGGAGATGTGACCTTGTAGACTGCAGAGTCCAGCGACGAGCTGGCGAAGATAGCAGAACCACCGTGAGCACGATTAGAGACAATGAAGCCTAACGTCAGGGTTGTAAAACGGAGAATGGAGAAAACGGCAATGATGACTGATTAGAGAAGTGGACGAAACATCGTTTCAAATATCACTCAAAAGAGAAAGAATTAGACATCTATGGAAAAAATTTTATGAATACATAACCACCTCAGATACCATGGGGACCCTTTTCAAAGTCCAAAGTTGTGTGTTTTGGAAAAGATGGATAACAAGGACTTTATACCTTCCGAAAATAAGTGTTTATGTAATTTGACTTTAAAAACTGCTAATTTAGACAACAACCTAATTTCAAAGTCACTTTAAGTCACTTTATTAAGGGAAGAAGGCTTTCGCCCTTGAGCTCCCTAATAATAATAATAATAATTTGTATATTGAAGGCCCAAAATCGCATAATACTTCCACAGTAACAATAGCACACAATACAAATGTACAGATGTAGGCTTAACATCAGCGATAAGTGTGAGCCAGTTGCAAGGTGCTGCTACTGACACTTTGTTCATTATATCTGCCACAGTTTCTCAGCAAATGAGAATCAAGTTTGTGTTTAAAAATGTCCACAGTATCTGAGAGGACCACATCTTCCGGGAGTCCGTTCCACGCTCCAATGACCCTCTGCGAGAAGGCGTTTCGTCGAACGTCAATACGGGCTGGTTTCCTCAGTAGTTTAAAAGGATGACCTCGCAGATGGTCAGTCCGAGCCAATTCGAAGAAATCATCAAATTCTAGGGCGCAGTCTTGGCCTCTAACAATACGGTAGGTTTGTATGAGGTCCCCGCGGAGTTGCCTATAATTGAGAAAAAGAGATCAAGTTCGGTCAGTCTGTCTTCATAAGGCAGATGACCAAGATTCTTGACCATCTTCGTAGCCTTCGCCTGCACTCGTTCCAGGAGCAGGTAATCCTTCTTGAACAACGGACGCCAGGCCTGGACAGCATACTCCAAGTGGGACCGAACAAACGCTCCGTAGGTTTTCCTGAAGAGCTCCTTGTCAATGTTTACGAATCCCCGCCTTATCGCAAACAGCACCTGTGTCGCGCGTTTAGCTGCCTTTACACACTGAGTAGATGGTTTGAGTGAGGAATTTATCAGAACACCGAGATCCTTTTG
Organism: Ligula intestinalis; assembly: GCA_036362985.1. NCBI lineage: Eukaryota > Metazoa > Platyhelminthes > Cestoda > Diphyllobothriidea > Diphyllobothriidae > Ligula > Ligula intestinalis. The sequence goes on from JAYGXS010000005.1 coordinate 327,578, forward strand.
TTCGTTCACATTTGAAAGCGGGTGCCCATCGAGGAGGTATTGGAAGGAATCGTTCTCCTCATCAGTCCTTCTAGTATGGAGTCTTAAAACCACACACTTACTAATGTTGAAGTTTAAAAGCCAACGAGCAGACCAGCAGCTAAGTCGATTAAGACTCTCTTGAAGCGCTTTCCTATCGGCGTCAGACCTGATGGCTCTCCAGAGTTTGACGTCGTCGGCAAACATGATAGCACTGCAACCCAGGTCGTTGACACAGTCATTGATATAGATAAGGAAGAGCAGTGGCCCTAAGACAGAGCCTTGGGGAACGCCACTCAGAACATATGTAGGGCTTGACTTTGAGTCACCGATGCACACAGTTTGCGATCGCCCTGTGAGAAAATCTGTGATCCATGCCAGCAGGTTTCCTCTTATGCCAATTTCTGACAATTTTAACATTCGACGCTTATGTGGGACGCTGTCGAATGCCTTCTTGAAGTCCGTATAGATGACGTCAACCTTACCATCGTCATCTAGTGCGCGAGTCCACTGCTCAGTGGAGAGTATAAGGCTGGAAAGGCAAGAATGGTTCTTTCTGAAGCCGTGTTGGAGCCCTGACAGTAGATTCTTCTCCTCCAAGAACTCCATTGTCGTCTTCTTGATTATCGTTTCCATCACCTAACAGCAAATGCAAGTTAGGCTGACGGGCCGGTAATTGTTAACCTTCGTTCGGGCTCCGCCCTTGTATATCGGGTAAATATTTGCCATTTTCCATTCAGATGGCAGTTTTCCTAGTTCAAATGAAGAACGAAAGATATGTGCTAGGGGCTCTGAGAGTTCGCTTGCCAATTCTTTCAAGAACTTGGCTGGTATATTGTCTGGACCGGATGACTTTGCTTCTTTGAGGCTCTGCAGCTCTCTCTCAACTACAGATGTTGGAAATAGTAGAGAATGAAGTGCCGGACCGGCGTTTGCAACAGCACTGTTGGCATTATCAAAATGAAGCTCGGTTTCCCTTGTGAATACCGAGGCAAAGAACCGGCTACAGTACTCGGCTTTCTCGTCATTCTCAACGACTTCTCCGCCATCATCATTCTTAAGTACTGCGACAGGATCCTTGTTTTTTAATCTACTGTTAATATAGCGGAATAAAATTTTGGGCTTTTCTTCGGCCTGTTGGAGGATTCTTGATTCATAGTTTTTCCTGGCCTGGCGAATTGATTTGTTTACTGCATTTCTTTGGCGACGGAATTCCTCGAGGTGTACTGGCGACCCAGTTTTCCTGAATAACTCCCATTTCCTATTCTTCTTCTTCAGTTGCCTGTTAAGGTCTCTCGTCAACCAGGCAGGACGACTAGTCGTCTTGTGTACCTTGACCGGACAAAAGCGCTTAAGCAGATCTAATGCAACCCTCTTGAGTGATCTCCAATCCTCCTCCGGATCCCCCTTGAGTAAGCAGTCCCAATTCACGGTCGATAGTGCATTCTTCATTGAATTGAAATCTGCCTTCCATATGTTTGGCTGGTCCTTCGTTTTCCTCAGCCGTTGAGTATGGAGTAAGTAATCCCACATTAGCGTCGTATGATCACTCTTACCGAGCGGAGCACTTGAATGAACTTCATCAATGTAGGATGAATCCTTCGTGAAAATGAGATCCAAACAAGTAGCCCGCTGGTTTTCTCGAAATCTGGTTATGCCCTTAACGTTCTGAACTAGAGACAGGTCAAGCGTGAGATCCATTAATTTGGAACTAAAGGAAGTTGACGCCGCCTCAACTGTCAGGTTGTTCCATTCAATTGCAGGGGCGTTGAAGTCACCAACGATGAGAACCTCCTGGTGGCTAGCAGCTTCTTTCACCAGACCAAGGAGTGAGTCGTCGGCTCCGCTCAGAATGTTTGGTGGCCGGTAAACGGCCAGGAATTCAAGGTTCTGTGAATTCGCCTTCTTGATCTTTAACCAGATGGACTCATACTCCAGGGCTAGAGTGTGTTCTCTTTCTACAACAGAGATTTCAGTTCTGACATACACGACAACCCCACCTCCTTGTCGGTTTTGGCGGTCTTTGCGGAAAACCTGGTATGCTGGAATCGAAATCTCCGAATCTGCAATTTCTGCTTTTAGCCATGTTTCCGTTATGGCAACTAAATCAGGTTTCCGCTCGGAAAGTACTGCCTTGAGTTCATCAATTTTTGAGGGAAGACTTTGGGCATTAGTGTAAAGAAAGCTCAATTTAGACTTATTCACCACTTTATGCAGGCGGTTGCCTCTTGCGTGAGATTGCATTCAGGGGGCTGTCGGTGCTGATGGAGACGGTGTGTTTTCTATCCCGACTAGGCTGTTAGTGTTATCGGCTTTCTCCAGAGGAGTGACCTCGGCACATGGACGATCTCCCCGTTCAGAATTCGAAGATTGCTCTCGCCGAGTTCGCATCTCCTGTGGAGTTCTACTTTTAGCAATCTCCATTTCTCCCGCTCCGCGGGGGAAAAATCCCGCTGAAAAAAAACCGTCGGGTGTGAGTATCTAAGTATTGGTTTCCTGCTTAACAATAGCTGGACCTCAGCCTCACTATTCAGAACAACCTTCAACGGTCTTGGTTGGCGTTGTTCATCTTTTGAGTCTGTTATACGGCCCATTCGGAATGCCTTCAGAACTTCGACTTTTTCCTCACCCTTTAGGAGGAATTTCAGATATTCTTTAAATAACTTCTTGTCCTCTTCTTATCTTGATTTCGGGGTATCGGAAGTACATTCTGTCATGCCTTTTATGACTATGCAGTTTATACGAGTGGTACTCACCTTCCGACTGTCATCCCCTTCTGCTTCTCTAGGGTTTGTTAGGACATATTCGCTTCGAGGTTCAGCGCTCCTGTTCGTTTTGGCCTGCGAAGGTGCCCTTTTTGTTTGGCTCGTGCTCAATCTCGGCCTACTTATATTAGCACTTGGGATTGGTCGGCCTTTTTTGGGAGCCCGAGAGCGCTTCTTCGTTCTCTTGGAAGTCAGTGGGTTGACCGTTTCCCCTGTCCATGGCAGACTACTAACTACGTCAAGCACCCTGGCTGCCGGATCATTTTTGTGCTTAGACACTTCGGCGAGGGATTTTGTTTCTCCGTACGTTAGGTTCCCTCGCTCAATTCACGCATCGCTGGTTTCTCCTCACGAGGGAGAAATAGAGAAAAAATTTTCAGCTCCTCCATCTCCACTCTAAGACTATTAACTACCTTCTCAGGGTTTGTAAATTTATTCAAAAGCGTAAAATATGATACGGAGGCTTCATCTTCATGAGTTTCATCCCTTAAACTTTTACGACTTTTAGTTCGCTTGGCAGGAGGAGATTTCAAAGAATTTCTAGATCGAGCTTCCGTAGTTAGTAAGGGAATTTGGAAACCATCGGAGCATCCTGTGATGGTGAAGTGAGGTAGGCGTTCGATTTCTACGTGGGGGATCCAGGGTTTGAATCCGGGCGTGACTTTTTTTCCTTGTTGCGATGATGTCGGGATTTCCAATGCAGGCACTGGCGAACATTCCTTCCCGTCTTCCAAAGCTGAATAGCACATAGTTTCAATTTTTTCTGTCACAATCTTTTCACAACAGACCGTTAATGAATCAAATAATAAAGTGGATTGCTTTTTGACTGTTAATAACCGATTTTGATTGCTGTCATCCTGTGTCTTCGTGGAGGAGTTGATTAGACGCTCAACTTGGTGTTCGTAAATTGAGTCTACTGAACTCGAGAGACTTTTAGCCCTTTTAGCGGGGGGGTGATTTCATCGCATCAATCTTGCGACTTCTGCCATCGAAATTGCGACTAGGGGTTTTAAACCAAATTAAATTCGAGTCAGCAGTCGACGCTGGTGGTGTAGTGGTAACGACTGATACCGACGAACGACAGGTTTTGGGTTCGAGTCCCTCTTGCGCCGTAACTTTTACAAGCTGATCTACACGTTTATTTTTGTCGCCCATAATAGATCAGACTGACGATAAACGATATTAAAGCTCTGTGCAATATGTATAAAGCGTTCAACTGTATGAAAAAGGTTATTGAAACGACTCAGCCGTTTGTAGAGAGCTGGAATCCGGGAGAATTGTTGACAGAAGGCAGTGATGGAGATGATGCTCGTTTTAACTAATGTCCTGTCGTGTCTTCTGAGGGTGGAGTTATTGCGAAAGTGAATCCAATAGCTAACAACGAAAGTCCGCCAGAGGGCTAGGTGAACCGAAATCCGGAAATAATATTTCCCACGAAGGACGAGAAATTGAAACCGCAATTTGAAGCGCGCGCTCGAGAGGAATATTATTCCAGAGGAAAGCATATTTGGCGGCAAAGAAGCGAGAATGGTTCGATGTGGAGCTAAAGGGGGTGCAATATTCTTGGAGGAATACCAAGTGGCATAAGGTATATCTATAGGAGCTAAAGCTACGGCGGTTATGGCCTTAACACCTAACATCCACCAGACCCTGGTTCCTTAGGAGATTAAAGAAGTCTTGGGAAGGCCAGAGTAGAAGGAAGAGTTTATTGTGTGCACAAGAAGGAGAATATGATGGAAATACTGATGACTCGTGGAGTTGTGCGTCCGTTCCCTATTTGGGTGGGCTCCGGAGTGACTAGAGCATCAGGAACCGCCGACGAATGCTTTGTCCTGGGGGCCACTGGGGGGTGCTGATGTCTAGATTAGCGCGTGCGCACGACCTTGAGGTTGGCTAACGCTGGCTAGCCTGAGCGCGCGTTCGCGCTGAGGAGTTTGTGCGCGTCGGTCAAGGACAGTCAGCGCCTAGCCTAGCAGTAGGCG
>JAYGXS010000005.1:332442-348343 GCA_036362985.1 Ligula intestinalis
TGTGCGCGTCGGTCAAGGACAGTCAGCGCCTAGCCTAGCAGTAGGCGCGCAGGCAGGCCAAAGGCGTCATGGGTCAGCGTTTGGTCTTGGGCTGCAAGTAGCTGCAACAAGGCCACTACATATCTGCGGGAATAAGAGTGTTGATTCGTGGAAGGTAAGGGGTAGAGTTAATGTGAAGGAGGAAAAAGAGGCTTGCTTCGAGTCTGCTGACCCAAAGAAATGTCATGATCGCTAACTGACATCTCTCCGTATAAGAAGTAGTAGATTGAGGAAGAGCGAATATTTTGGTAGTAAATACCCTTTGTACATTTTCAATCTAACCGCGGTCCGAAGCATTCATTAGACCAAAGAGGGGACAGCAGTATTCTAGGATGGGTAGAACATACACGCGATAAAGTTTTAACCTTATTTCCAGCAGGAAGAAATTTTGTGATATAAAACCACATATCTGTGCAGCCTTCGCAGATATTCGATCTGCATGAGGCGACAATGCTTGTTTATTTGTGTAGCTTAGACTTAAGTCTTTTATAGTGGATCGTTCTAAAAGTGGAGTATTTTGAAAGACTAGGGGACGAGGAAGCTTGGCGGGACCGAAACACATGAAACTACACTTGGATGAAGAGAATTCCATCTGCCAGGTAGCACTCCAATGTGAGAGTGTAAGAAGATCCGTATTGATTTTATCAACGCACATACTTGCCGTGTCCTAAGAAAATGAGTATATGCATTTGAAGTCACCTGCATAAATGAGATTGTGTGAATTTTTAGAACAGTCAAAATCTCGTTTATGTATAGAATGAAGAGTAAAGGACCCAAGAGAGTTCGTTTAAAAACTCCACTCGTGATCAGCTGAGCAGTGGAGTGACTATTACCTACTGGGACCTTCTGGCTGCGGTTACACAAGTAGGAGCCGATGAGGTCAAGGAGAGGGGGACGGATGCCAATGGCTTCCAATTTTACCAGAAGCTGTCTGTGCGGTATCTTGTCGAAGGCTTTGTTCGGGTCAAAGTAGATAACAACCACGGATTGCTGCTCGTAGCGGAGGGAAGTGACGTGGTAACGAAAAGCTAAGTGACACGTGTCGCATGATCGCAAGGGTAGAAACACATGCTGTGAGTCCTTTAAAGCTTATTTTTAGGCAAAAATCTAGAATTTTATTAAAAATTATCCTCTCCAGAAGTTTAGCTAGGGCCGGGGTTTTATGAACACCGTGGTAGTTATTTATGTCCGAACGAGATCCTGGTGTAAAGCCTGGAAGAATAATGGATGTTTTCCAAGTGTCATGAAAGAAACCGGTTGAGAGATAGACTAAAAATATATGGCTAAGTAATTTGGGAAAGGTCAACACTCTTTTGATAACTGAATCGGGGATACAATCAGTTCCCGAAAATTGCAAGTTTTTTAGACAAATTATATAATAAGTTGTATATTTCAGACCCAATGGGCCTCATCAATAAACCAAAAATTCGATAGCACGAAGTGCTAGAAATAATTGGTTTAACAAACCATATCCGTAGTCTCTAGCTATAAAACGAGTATAACTGCTTAGAAGCAAATTTGTTATATTAAAAAAATGAATATAGCAGTGTCATGCGGAAGGTGAAATTCAAGGGCACCCACAGATGAGCCACATCGTTATCTAGATTCTGACTATGTATGCTGGTACCCACTGCCTCTGTTAGTAAGGGGGGGGGCTTGGAAGCAAACTCAGTCGAAGCTGAGCGTGGGGCAGAACAATAGGTATTAACGAAACATTACTGGTATAGACGGGTTCCCGGCACTACACTCGGGTTCCCAAACCGGTGCGGCATAATGGAACATCGGTAACCCACCAGTTTATGATCGTGATGGGCACCACCGTATGAGATCCAAAAGTCCGTCAAATCTACAAGACCATCGTTGGGGATGTCTGAGATGTGACCAAATATAAGGCCCTGATGATGATTAATGACCAGCGAAACGAGAGCCGTCAAGACTGTGTCCTGATTCCGGGGGACACGAGTCAGAGGAAGGTAGTTTCAAGAAGGGATCCTAAATTCCCGATGGTCCTTTCTCGGGATCGTGGAGTAAGCTGCCCGGAAAAGATGAGGAAAACAAAAGGTTAATAGATTCAGTGTTAAGATAAATGTGCATTCCTCGCTTGAATGCACAAAGACAAGTCAACGCCCGAATATCACACGGCAAATTATTCCAACGATAGCTATACCTAGAAGCAAAAAATAGAGATCGCTTAGAAGTGGAAGAAGCAGGAGGAGGTATAATCAACGTTGAATTTCTTAGGTTGTAGGGGTGAGAAACGGGAGTAAGGGCAGAAATCTTGGGGAGATTCGAACTATTATTTAGGCGAAACAAGAGACAAAACCCTTCTTCCAGTCTCCGGACCCAAAAAAATTTCAGTTTCGTTATCTCACATCTATCTGAGTAGAAAGTATCTGAAAATGCCGGATAGAGGACCCTTTTAGTGAATTTTCTTTGGACACTTTCAATTTTTGAACGAATAGATTCGTTCATTAGACCGAAGAATGGACAACAATATTTGAGAATAGGAAGCACATACATACGATAAAGTCTTAGCTTCATTTCGGGAAGGTAGAAATTATAAGAGATGAAGCCGCATATCTAAGCAGCTTTTGCTGTAATTCTATCAGCGTGAGGTGAAAGATCTTATTTATTGGTGCATCTTAAACCTAAATCCTTAATGTTAGAACATTCAGTCATGGGGCAATCTTTAAAAATGATAGGCTGTGGCAGCCTTTCAGGCCCAAAACACATGAACTGGCACTTAGAAGGCGAGAACTCCATCTGCCACATGGAGCACCACGCAGATAGAGCGTCTAAATCCGAATGAATGCGTTCTAAGCATCGCTCAGCCATAGAATAAGAGGAGGAGTATACACATTTCAAGTCGTCCGCGTATATATACGATTAAGAGTGTTAAACTATTGTTGAAAAATCATTTATATAAAGCAAGAACAACAGGGGGCCCAGAACGGTACCTTGAAGGACACCGCTTAAAATAGTGGTAGGTGTAGAGTATGAGGACCCCACTAAGACCTGTTGTTTTCGATTAGAAAGATATGATCTAATAAAGTCAATGAGAGGACTACAAAATCTTATAGCCTTTAGTTTGGCTAGTAGTCTTCTATGAGGTTCTTTATCAAATGCCTTACTTAGATCAAAAAGATGACCACCACAGATAAATGATCGTTACAAAGAGAAGTGAAAAGATATAGAAAAGACATATGACATGTTTCACAAGATCGGTCCGGTAAAAAACCATGCTGAGATATATTTAATATTTGATTGCTTATGCAAAATCTGTAATTTTATTGGCGATTAATTTTTCAAACAGTTTAGCTAGAGAAGGTGTTTTATGAACACCGCGATAATTTTTAATGTACGATCTGGAATCAGATTTAAAAACTGGAATTACAATAGAAGTTTTCCAAGAATCAGGGAAAAAAACCATTTTCAAGAAATATTGTAAACAATTTGCTCAGTTAAGGAGGAAAATCTCTTAGTTGCTTAATAAATGAGTTTGGAATGTTATCCGTCCCGATAAATGTGAATTTTAGAGACGAGCTATTTCTTTATGAATACTTGTAGGTGAGAAATCAATTGAAGTAAGATTTGCATCACACATCAGAGTTATTTCGGGTGTCGGACTAGTCTCAATTGTAAAGAATTTGGCGAAGAAGGAATTTAACATTTCCGCTTTTGCCAAATCCTCTGTAACAAAATGATAAATACTATCGAGTAAAGGCGAAATGACTTTCTGAAGCTTAGTGGATGACCGAAAACGGAAGACTTGAGCAACGGATTTGGAAGAGTTAGCATCATTTAGTGCCAGGGACTCTCTACGTCTACCTCGTGCTAGCCTTATTTTTAGCGCTAATTCAAATATTTGCGCTATCCTCACGAATTAATTCTATGGAGAAATCAATGTTCCCGACAGTATTGTCTGAGTATGGTTGAAACGACGGGACCGGTTCGGAATCTGTCGAAAAATGCTTCGCAAAGTAGGCATTGAATAATTCAGCCTTATCAGACTCATCTTAAAGTAATAATAATTTGTATATGTAAGGCCTAAGGGGCCCTGTCGTTACAAATTTAGTGCTAGCGTGAAAATAAAAACTAATGATGATAAGCAGCGAACTCTTATAAAATAATTGTCATCGGCAGTAAAAAAAAACTCCTCAATCGGTGGATGAGTTCAGCGGGCCACCGAGTTCAAAAAAACTTCAGGCAAAAAAACTGCCTTAATAGGTAAACGGGTTTGATGTGGTCAGTTTGGGACCTGATGCTGAGGGTTCGGGACGTTTATGGTCATTAAAAAAATAATATATCGTTGAGTTAAGAAGGGGTCATCCGGAATGCAGGAGAAGGCAGTAGAAGTCAACGCAACATCATCGAGTTGCGACCCACCAGATTCCAGAGCCAATCGCGAAGACCACAGCGAAGGTTGCCAAAACGGCGAAGAATTCGCAGCCCTTGGAAGTGATGCTTGACTCTGCAGAGGGAAATGCTAACATATTTAGAAACCATTTTAGTATCCTGGAAAGAGCTTCAAATGCCAGGAGGACCCTTTTCAAAATCTACAACTTGCGTGTTTGGAAAGGAAACAGACAGTAACGACGTTATTTCCTCTAAATTTAAATGCTTAGTTAATTTGCCTTTAAAAATCGACAGTGTAGAAGACAGTCTAATATCGGGAGGAAGGCTGTTCCAAATAAAAGCATATTTGGAGGTAAAAAAGCGAGAATGGTTAGATGTGGAGCTACGAGGTGGTAAAATTACCATGGAAGAGTTACGAGTGGCGTAAGGTCGGTCTATTGGAAGGAGAGCGTTAATTTGTGGGAGAATAGGATTATTGTTAACGCGAAACAGAAAGCATAGACCAGCTTCGAGTCTTCTTATCCAAAGAAAGTTAATGATTGCTAATTGACATCTATCTGTATAACGCATACCAGACCCAAAAACATAAAATATTTTACGAGTGAAAACTCGCTGAACCTTTTCAATCTAACTACGGTCATGCTGGGTCATGAGGCCAAAAAGCGGGCATCAGTATTCTAGTATAGGAAGAACAAACATGCGGTATAGTTTAAACTTCATTTCTGGAAGGAAAAGGTTATGCGATATAAACCCACATATCTGTGCGGCCTTGGCAGAAATTCGATCTGCAAGAGGTGATAATGCAAGCTTATTCGTGTAAGTAAGACCCAAATCCTTCATCGTAGATTTTTCTAACAGTGGTTTATTTTGGAAGATAATGGGTCCAGGAAGCCTTGCGGGACCAAAACTCAAGAAGCTACATTTTGATGGAGAAAACTTCATCTGCCATGTAGCGCTCCAACTTGAGAGAGTATGCAAGTCTGCGTTAACTTTATCAACACAATAAATGGCCGTGTGCTTAGAAAATGAGTAAATACACTTAACGTCATCAGCATTACTGAAATTTACTGAATTATTTAGCACTGTTTAAATTTCATGTATGTAAAGAATGAAAAGGAGGGGACCTAAAACCGTGCCTTGTAATACACCACTCGTGATCGGCTGAAGCATCGAGTAGCTATTGCTTACTAAGACCTTCTGGCTACGGTTAGACAGGTAGGAGGCAATGAAATCGAGGAGGGGAAGCCTGATGCCTAGGGCTTCCAGTTTCACTAAAAGGCGCCTATGAGGCACCTAGTCAAAAGCTTTACTAAGGTCAAAGTAAATCACGATGACTGAGTGCTGTTCATTACGAAGTGAAGTAATCAGGTTAAGGAATGCCAAGTGGCAGGTTTCGCATGATCTTCCAGGTAGAAATCCATGCTCTGAGGCACTAACTAGCTTATTTTCTACACAAAAATCGAGAATTTGATTAAAAATGATCTTTTCCAGAAGTTTGGCTAGGGCCGTGGTTTAATGAACACCTCGGTAGTTATTTACATCCGAACGAGATCCTGACTTGAAGGCTGGAAGAATAATAGATATCTTCCATAAGTCAGGAAAAAAAACCATTTAGAAGATAAGCTGAGAATAGATGACTAAGCAATCGGGGGAAACTGAATACTCACTTGATAAGTGAATTTTGAAGGCCGTCAGTTCCCGAGGAGTGCGAGTTTTTTAGACGGATAATGTGCTTACGAATTACTTCTATGGAGAAATCTATGGTACTGATAGTATTGACTAAGCATGGCTGAAACGACGGGACCGCTTCAGATTCCGTCGTAAGGTGCTTTGCAAAGAACGCATTGAACAGTTCAACCTTCTCAGACTCATCTTGTACAAAGGTTTTATTTTCATTCAGTAAAGGGGGGATTTCATGTCCTCTTTTAGCGGAAGACCGACGACGGAACAGTTGGGCAATAGATTTTGCAGAGTTTAACTCGCTGAGTGCGCAAGATTCCCTCTGTTTTTCACGTGCAAGGCGAATATTAAACGCTAATTCAAAAATCTCTGCGATTCTAAGATGCACAGATAATTAACTAGTAGACTGGTCTTTCAACTGCCTTTGCAATTTTTTCAGTCTAGACATAAGAAAATGAGGAACGGTGGGGTCCGAAGTATAAGGCTTAACAATTTTGATCGGCACAAATTCCAAAATGCTATTTGAAATTGCCGTCATTAAGTCACCGAGAATTGTTACACTGTTCGTGGAGGAAAGCTCCTGTCAGTCTAGTGAGTCCATAAAGTTGTTAATTAAATTAATATCAGCTAGGTCAAACGCACGGTAGATACAAGGGGTGCTAGTCTTTTTCATAAAAGCAAGCGGAAGACAAAAATGGATTAAGGTATGGTCACTTGGGACGACGTTCTGATTGTAGTCAACGAAAAAGGGGGAAATGTCATTCGTGAAAATTAAATCTAAAATATGCTGATCCCTTGTTGGGGAACAGACCAATTTGAAAAATTTATGGTATCTAGGAAGGGCTGAAATCTAGATGGACAACAGTTCAATGACCAATCCATTTCGGGAAAGTTGAAATCCCCAGCGATAACTTAAGCATCAAAGGCGGACTCCGAAATCAGCCTTAATATTTCGCAGAGCTTTTCATCATCTTCCGATGATGAGTTAGGGGGACTATAAATGCATCCGATAATCGTCTTTTGACAGGGAGACAGGATAATGGATGCAAAGCAGTAATTGCCCGAGAATGACTCAGCATCTAGGTCGAACGGGAAATGCTTAAAAATAGCTTTAATATAGCGAAGCCAACCGCCACCACGTTTACTAGGGCGGTCTTGACGGTAGAAATCATACTCGTCTATTATGAGTAAAGCATCAGAAATTTGTGGATGGGTTCACGACTCTGTAATGCATATAACATCTGGCTTCAGGTCGAACGCAATAGCTCTAAGTTGAGCCATCTTATTTAAAACAGATTTTGCATTAAGCAGGATGATATCGAGTGAAGCTTGAGAAATCGAATTAGGGTTATCTTTTTTTAGTTATAAAAATTTGGAGGTGGGTAATTTGGTTGGAAGTTTGGAGAATAGCTATCGACTGGAGCAGGACAATTAACATAATGAAGCTGAGCGGGATAGCTGAGAGCTGCAGGTAGATAGCTATTTGAGATCGATGGGCCATAGGGATGAGTGCCGTGGTGAGTTTGCTGATAGTTACCGGGAAATTGGGAAAACCAAGATGGGAATGACGGGAAAGAGAGGCTGGATGGCGAGGTTAGGTAACTATGAGGATTAAGCGGTGGAAAGCTTGGCCCAGTATGATACTTGTGATAAGAAGGTTAACCTATATGTTTGTTAGCATCCTGTTGTATAGGCTTGGTTAGTGTTTGGGAAGGCTGCATGCTCGCGGTTGAGTTCCGGATCCCACCCTTTCGAAGACCTGAATGGGGTGATTTAATAGAAGGTTTGGGAGGACTCTGATCGAGTATCGAGGCTGTTGGTCTACCTGGCGTAGAAGGCTTTTCGGAATTTCTAGGTGGGCTACCAGAATTACTAGCTATGGCAACTGGGGAAGCATATAAGTTGGAAGTAGACGGGGATGTCTGGTGACTTGAGGGGGATGAGACAGTTGCTGTACTGGAGAGCAGTAATCTAGGTTTGGCAGGAATAAAAGTACATGGCTCGCTAGGCTTCCTAGGGCTACGACCAGGAACTTGAGCCTGTTGCGGTGAATTAACAATTTTATAAAAGAACTTGACGCTATTCTTCGCACCATTGGAGTGAGATCATGACAGAGGAAATGCATTGCATTTCTTAGATATTTGGAAACAAGCTCTTATAATAATAAGTTTATAATGCCAGTTTACAGGCAATTGTAAAGAGTTGGTTATGCACCCCTTGGGCGCCTTCCAACACCTCGAAGACCGGAAAAAACATAAAACAAACTCCCTATGTTGCATCCAGTATTGGTTTTGTTTCAGGTTTTTTGTATTGCCAATACTTGTCGAGATAGGGAGTTTGTTTCAAGTGAAAAAACCTGCCTTCAAAGGTATGATACAAACGGAATAAATGTACAGTTGTAAGCTGAGTTGACTCATCAGCAGGAGAACTGTTTCATATCGTTTAAAAACATTAGTTCCAGACGGAGAGGGTTGGCACAAGAACACAGTGTTCTCAGTCTTCCTTCAATGGTTGTCGGCAAAAGTTGCGCGCTATCGGCTGAAGGGTTAGCAAACTGTGGGCTGCTGCTTCAGCAGGATTATCTTCAGCATGAAGCCTGGCGGGGTTCAAAGTCCACGAACGCCATCAGAGTGAAAGAGAGATTCTACCGAGTCAGCACCCAAAATTCGTGAAAGTTGTCCTGAATGTAGAAAACTAGTTATAGCTCTCTTAAACATAGGGTAGTTTTGCTGGGTTTTAATACTTTTGGGCAGCTTATTCCAGATTGATATGGCATTTACTGAAAATAATTGCCTGCACTTAACTGTACGTGCCATAGGAAGAAATAAAAATACGTCTCGATGACTGGTGCGTCGAAAGTACTCAAGCTGCCTTATTGTACTAAGGGGATTAAAGGTTTGACCATTCAAAAGTTTAAACAGTAAAAAAAGACCCTTCTGCAATCGACGAAGCCATAGGGGATCCAGCTTTATAAGTTCGCACCTTTGTTGGTAGGTTAAGTTACGGTGTTCTGCAGTTAAAACTCTTCTAGTGAAGAAATGCTGAACCGATTCTATTTTCATCCGTTCACTAGTGCGCAGAAGACTGAATAGAGGCGAGCAGTATTCAAGACTAGGTCTCACGTACATATTATAAAGGCTAGTTCTAACCTTGATAGTCTTAAAATTTCTAAGGATAAATCCGGTGGTTCGGCGTGCTTTCGAGACTATCAGGGCACAGTGCTCTGACAAATTGAGACTATTAGAGTAGGATATGCCCAAATCCTTGATAAATCCTGGGACATTTAATTCTTGGCCGTCAATGCTTAATTCCGGTTAATGATCATCGCTAACAACCATAACGGAACATTTGTGCCATGAAAGGGTGAGGCGCCATGTGCAACGCCACTGGGCGAAGGCCTGAAGATCCTTTTTTATCAGCTCGAGCATGATGTTGTGATCTGCCGGTTTATATCGATAAGCGACTTTAAAATCATCAGCGTACATGAAGGGTCTGCCATAATGAAAACAATCTGAAACGTCGTTGACAAACAGGCAAAATAGGAGCGGACCCAGTACACTACCCTGTATAACTCCACTCCTCACATGCGTGGGGTTGGAGATAACATTGGAAATTTTTACTCCTTGTGTGCGAGCACCCAAATAGGAAGATATGAAGTTCAGTGGCTTGCTACCTATGCCGAAGGAGGCCAGTTTCAGAAGGAGGAGGTTATGATCGACCCGATCAAAGGCCTTAGTAAAATCAAAATAGAAGCTATAAATGGCAAAACCGCTGTCTCTAGATTGCAGCACATAATCAAAGCAAGAGAGCTAGAAGGTGTCACAAGATCGTTGTTAGAGAATTTTATGTTGAGCTGCATTGAGCAGGTTGTTCTCTGTCAAGTGGCGCATCATCTTTTCTTTGATTAAGGTCTCCAAGATCTTTGAGGCTGCGGGAAGTGTATTTATTGGCCTAAAGTTGTCGAATGACGTCGATTGGCCATGCTTGCGAATAGGCATTATGTGCGATTCCTTCCACAACGAAGGAAAGGTTTCGCTCTCAAGAGCAAGATTAAATACCTTACAAAGAATAGACGGAAAGATATCATTCGCTTCAGCTTTTAGAAGGCTAACTGGGACGCCATCTGGTCCTGGACTATAGGATTGACGATAACGACGAATGGCTACAGTCACATCCCAGACGGTAAAACTTATGGTTTCGAGTATGGCACCCGTCCAAGCTCGGATAGCCGAAGGTGCAGCGAACGAGCTTTCACTAAACGTTTTGGATAGGAACGCATCGAAGCTATCGGCAGTCAACTTAGCGTCAGCTATGGGGTTTCCTAAAGCATCTTGAAGAACGGGGTGTTGCGTTTTCCTCTGCGCTTTTACTGTACGCGAAAAGAGTTTCGCAACATTAAGGGAAGGATTTTTAGTGAAGTGGGCCTCATCGGCTATCTGCTTTTCTTCGGAACTCTTCTTAGCCAGCTCAAAGATCAGTGTGATCAAGGGCAGAACGGAAGTGTCGTTTTGCCGATGCAAACGACGAGAGAGTTTACGAAGCCTACGAAGGAAAGACAGGGGAAGGTACACTTCATCCTTGACATGTATTACTTTCTTACGGGGTACAAAGTGGAGGATGAGTGGATCCAACACTTTGTACAGTGCATCGGTACAAACATTTACATCCAAACATTGGAAGAATTCAGACCAGTCGAGAGCGTTTAGATGTGCCAGTAGGTCAGCCGTGTTTGCTGATCGGATGTCATGATAAAGACTATACTTTTTGGAAAATGGTTTATCCGCCTCCAGTTCTAGTTCACTAACAACTGTAAGATGGTCTGAACTCCCAAGTGCGTCTAAGGATGAGACTGAAAGTGGTTCGCATCCCCTACAAAAAATTAGGTTGAGTATGTTTGCTCCTCGAGTGGGAAAATGGACTACCTGATCCCACATGCCGATATCTATTGCCTCAAGTAAGTTCTCAAACTTTGAAGGACCGGATGGTGGAAAGCATTTCACGTCCGGAAGTTTAAAATCGCCTGCAATCAAGCCATAATTAAGATTCAAGTCAGCTGTGGCATGAAATGCCTGCGAGAGACAAAGATCGTAGTCAGCATTGGCATTAGGTGGGCGATTAACTCAGCCAACAAGTAAGGTGTATTTTTTAGAACAACACGTAGACATCAGCTCTCCTCCGCCGCTGTGAATTGTGGATAGTCCAACCTGGCTGCTTTATATAGATGCAGCTTCCTCCACCACGGCCATTGTTTCGATCGTTCCAAACGCATGCATAACCTAGAACAGAGAGTTTAGAGTCAGCTACACAGGCCGATGCCCATGTCTCAGTTACCATAACAATGTCTGGGTGGTTGACGAAAACCATAGTCTGGAGCAGAGGCATTTTATTAATCAGTGATCTGGCATTTAAAACGACCAATTTAAGAGGGCATGTCTTAGGTTTTGGTGGCGGGACAGCTAGGCCGTCACTGTTACCGGCTTCGACCAGAGAGATGTCCTTTTGACTTGAACTAGTTGTCCGTCTCTTATTTTGAGATTTGTCTCGCCATTAGTTCTCCGTTTCTCCAGCTCTATTATTAGCTGTCTCATCTTTCTCCGCTCTTTCAACTCGTAATCTGGCTGAAAAAAATCTTGCGAATGCAGACTTCGTAAGGATGGTTTGCACTCTAGCAAGAGTTTCGCCTGTGCTTCTGTTTCTAAAATAACTTTGAGAGGTCGTGGCCGAGAAATTGATTCTGGAGCTGTTGGAGACTTCCCTATTCGAAATGCCTTAAAAATGCGGAAAGACTCGCCTGGTTTTAGCAATGGTTTGGCGTACACTCGCATAAGACCGACGTCATGGTCAATTCGTTCTTGTGCAGTTGACGACTCTGACTCTGGGGCCCCCTTTACAACTATTTTCTGCTTGCGACTCAATGGGGCATATGTTGCAAGCTCACGTGTTTCAGCCGAGGGAGCAATTGTATCCGGTACACGCGGTTCTGATGTACTGGCTATTGGGTAAGCTAAATGCAAACCCTTGAACCGTTTGGCTTTCTAAGGCTTATGCCTCTTTTGAGTTATGATCTTGTCAAACTCTTGGTCATCGCTTTCTTGTGCAGAGTCGAGCAACGATGTTGTGCTAGGATGCAAATCCCGATATTTGCTACTGTCGCTTAAGCCGAGTGACGATGGTATAGCCCGTGGGCTTGACACATGATCCGATATGCAGGTTTCAGGCGTGTCGAGAGCCATGTCCAAATCCTAGTCAATATCAGCGTCAACTCGTTCTTGTGCAATTGTTGACGATATCTCTGGAGCCCCTTTTACAACTATATGCTGCTTGTGACTCACTGGTGCATCTGTTGCGAGCTCACGAGTTCCGACCAAGCGGCCATCTGTATCCGGTACTAAAGGTTTGATGGGTCCTGATGTGCCGGTTTTTGGGTTAGCTGACTGCGCATTCCTAGCCCATTTAGACTTTCGAGCCTTTGTAGCCCTATGCTTTTTTGGCTTCATGATCTTATCGACCTCTGTATCATCGCTTATAGTGCAGCATCAAGCAACGATGTGACGCTAGGACGCAAATACAGATCATTTTAGTGCTGCCTGAGCAGAGTAACGATGGCGTAAACTGCGGATTTATTTTAGATTCTTTGCGATCGAGTGAGACGCCCGCTGGTTTACTTGGTTCGGCAGATGATATGCGAGTTTCAGGTTTACCGGCCGAGGCTATCTGATCATATGTACTTTTATTTATCTC
This sequence comes from Ligula intestinalis, assembly GCA_036362985.1. Taxonomy (NCBI): domain Eukaryota; kingdom Metazoa; phylum Platyhelminthes; class Cestoda; order Diphyllobothriidea; family Diphyllobothriidae; genus Ligula; species Ligula intestinalis. Next base: position 345,259 of record JAYGXS010000005.1, read on the forward strand.
CGGTTTTTGGCCGACAAGGGCTCTTATAACCGCTGCATAAGAAATATGCGTTTTAAGATGGTCTATCTCTTGTTTCAGTTTATTTTCCTCGTGGTAAAGTTCCTGCTTCATCTCCAAAAACTCCTGGCGGAGGACGAAGTCCTCACAGTCTAACTTCGGTAAACGTAGTAGATATCTTGGCCGTTTTGCGGGAGGTGGAGAATTTATAATATTATCTAAGTGACCATATCGGCAGTTACGTTCTGGTCGTATCTTAACATGGTTGTCAAGGGCCCGTGTCGAAGTGGCCGGGCTGCCTGAGGTGCTAACAACGCTAATAACCAGATTTGGCGACCCGGGTTCGAGATCCGGCGGAGGCGAAACGTTTCGTGCTAACGGACTTGTAGCATCTAAAGTCTCCATGTTATGTAAGATTTTTTGTGTTGTGACCTGCGTGTGATACTGCCAACTAAGTCGGAAACCAAATCAAAGAGCCCGTAGGAGTGAGGCGGAGCGAAGATCGATTGGCCAGATAGTGCAAGTTTACTGAGACAAGCAGGTTACAGCAAGTCAGAGTAAAATATTGAGTTCCTGACAGATACAATGAAATGTGTTTGGTTAACAATTTCCTTAGGAATAACGTGAGAGTCACTTTTATCCTAACGTGAGAGTCACTATTATCCTAAATATTATGACAATATTAGGATAAGGGTATATAACAACACTGTGATATAAGGACTCAGCCTCGGCGTGAAATTCGGAGATGTGCAGAGTTTTGTGGCACAGAGGAGTTTTTCACAAAATCGATACGTCCAAGAAGCAATTTCCAAACTAGGGAAATAATTCACAGCGGAGGAATTTTTCAGAGCGACCGGATTCAGATTTCCACGTAGAAAATTCCAAACTTTGGAAATATATAGTCAATTCTTGAATAATTTCCAAGAAGCCTGTCTTCTATACTGAGATAGAGACTAAAAACACGTAAGCTCAAGAGACTTGAAATTCGCAAACAATTTCAAACTTCGCGCCTCTTGCTGTTTAAAAATGGCGTCTATTTCAATGGGTTAAAATAGCTTGACCAAAATGAGTGGGTTTTTACTGCGAGATGACAGTCTAATAGCCTCTGCTTTTTTATAGTTAAATCCGCAGGAGCAGAGGAAATGCATTGCAACGTCCATTGGCCTAATTGATTTCAGAACGTATTTCAGAATGAAATTGTACGACCATTTTTATCTATCCTGTGACTCACTTGCGACCAAATTAACGAAAGTATCTAAACGTTTGCATTCCTGAGAGGAAACTGTAGAGATATTCCAATCAAATGGGATCCCAAGGATTGTGCAACTGTTTTTTTTTCATTAAGCAATGGGGGTATTTCAATTCCTCGTTTTGCGGAGGACATACGACGAAAGATTTGGGCAACCAATTTTGCGGAGTTTAACTCACTCAGGGGATGTTTACTTGCAAAATATTCGCTCTTCTTTGATCCACTTTTTCTTATACGGAGAGACTTCAGTTAGCGAACATGATATTTCTTTGGGTCAGAAGACTCGAAGCGGGCATATGCTTCCTTTATCGCGTTAACTGTACCCCTAACCTTCCACGAATCGACGCTCTTACTCCCACAGATAGACCTTATACCACACGTAATTCCTCCAGGATAGTTGCACCCCCCTTTAGCTCCACATCGAACCCTTTTCGCTTCTTTTCCTCCAAATGTGCCTTCCTCTGGAAAAATATTCCCCTCTAAATTAGGTTGTCGTTTAACTTAGCAGTTTTTAAAGTCAAATTACGTAAACACAAAACTCAGGAAGATATTAAGTCCTTTTTATCCGTCTTCTTCCCAAATATACAACGTTTGGACTTTGAAAAAGGTTCTCCTGGTATTCAAGGGGGTTATATTTATACGACATTCTTGTCCATATATGTCTTGTTGCAGCTACTTGCAGCCCAAGACCAAACGCTGACCCATGGCGCCTTTGGCCTGCCTGCGCGCCTACTGCTAGGCTAGACGCTGACTTTCCTTGACCGACGCGCACATACTCCTCAGCGCGAACGCGCGCTCAGGCTAGCCAGCGTTAGCCAACCTCAAGGCCGTGCGCACGCGCTAATCTAGACATCAGCACCCCCATTGCCCCCCCGGGACAAAGCATTCGTCGGCGGTTCCTGATGCTCTAGTCACTCTGGAGCCCACCCGAATAGGGAACAGACGCACAACTTCGCGAGTCAACACTATTTCCATCCTATCCTCCTTCTTGTGTACACAATAAACTCTTCCTTCTACTCAGGCCTTCCAAAGACTTCTCCAATCTCCTAAGAAACCAGAGTCTGGTGGATTGTAGGTGTTAAGGCCATAACCATCGTAGCTTTACCTCCTATAACTGGTGAGCCCGACGTGAGATGAACTCTCAACTCAATTTCTGATGTGGCTGACTTCAACGAAGCGATCCGGAGATCCTCAGCCGTTCACAGCCCATTGACTCCTGGCTCTGGTTCTTTTCCCATCCCACGGAGCTATTCCTGCTATGAGAGCCAATACTCAGGCCTCTTTCCCAAACTCGGATTCTACTTCTACTGCCAACCGTACCCCTTCTTCCGCTCAGCGGCATACTGATTTGCCATCGAAGTTCAAAGCAGCCAACCAACCTCCCTCCTACGTAGTCGAGATAACTAATCTCCTACAAGATGCCGATGCACGTGTAGTCGAGAACTTCCCTCCAACCGCAGACCCAGTTGCCCACGCGGACGTGAGAAGACCTTTCCTCCTCCCAAACGGTACTGGCGGCACTACCCAGCCTCTCGCATGCCAGCCACATAAGCTCATGCAGGCCAAAACTGTCCCTTCAACCTTGCTCTCGCAAGATAACCACACGAACACCAGCTGTTCGAACCCTGCAGTTGGTACGTACCTCCTTCCCTGTCCTTTACTAACCTTCCTTCGTTCCATTTCTTTCACCAATGGACTTCGGTCTTCGAGGGGAGCACTTGTAGTGGTCTTGTTGCAGCCACTTGCAGCCCAAGACCAAACGCTGACGCATGGTGCTGTTGGCCTGCCTGCACGCCTACTGCTAGGCTAGGCGCTGACTGTCCTTGACCGACGCGCACA
>JAYGXS010000005.1:348743-380332 GCA_036362985.1 Ligula intestinalis
CCGAGGCCCTCCGGGCTTAAATATAAAATTTATTTATTTATTTTCAAATGGTTGTTTCTAGTGGGACGAGAACCGTTTTGATTTGTTAACATATTATTGCTTTGGACGTTATGATTATGTGTCATTTTAAATAGGAAAGTTAAACCATTTTGGAGTCGCTTTTGCCAGAGGGGTTTAAGACCATATCTATTGTATATTATTGAATGGGAGTCTCGGGCGTCATCGCGTTTACACAGAACTCTGGTAAACCTTCGCTTGATTTTTTTTAGCTTCTGTTTGTCATCTGATGACAAGATACCGAAAAATATTGAGCAGTAATCTAGAGTAGGTAAAACGTACATTTTGTAAAGTTTAGTCTTAAGTGTAATTAATGTGAAATTTTTATGGGGGGAAGTTTTAGTGGTCCGAAAATCATGAGATTACATTTTGTTGGTGAAAACAGCATTTGCCACTCCAGTCGTATAGTTTTTGAAGGTCTAATTCCATTGTTCTATGCACACTTTGTATAAATATTAATATTAACATTTTTATCATGCCAGTTTACAGGCAATGGTAAAGAGTCGGTCATGCCCCTCTTGGGCGCCTTCCAACACCTCGAAGACCGGAAAAATTCTAAAACAAACTCCCTTTGTTGCATCCAGTATTGGTTTTGTTTCAGGTTTTGTGTTTTATCAATACTGGGCAAGATAGCGAGTTTTTTTCAAGTGAACAAAAAACTGCCTTCAAAGGTATGATACAAACGGAATAAATGTACAGTTGTAAGCTGAGTTGGCTCATCAGCAGGAGAACTGTTTCATATCGTTTGAGGACATTAGTTCCAGACGGAGAGGGTTGGCACAATAACACAGTGTTCTCAGTCCTCCTTCAATGGTTGTCGGCAAAAGTTGCGTGCTATCAATAATAAGGTTTATTTGTAAAGCACATCTTAGGCGCCGTCAAAAACCCCGGAAGGCAGGAAAAAACCTAACCCAAACCCCTTCTTTCGCAGTGACCATTGTATTTGTTTTGGTCTTTTGCTAGGTCAATAGTGTGCGAAATAAGGAGTTTGTTTTAAGTGAAAAAAACCTGACTTCTAGGAAGCAAATCTAGAAAAACATGAAATAAAATATCTATACATTGTAGGTGTTACGGTTTTATAGTAAGAATACTTGGGGTCTGGAAAAAACTGTCATGTCCTTTAACTGAGGTATACTTAGCCGCGGTCAGTTTGAATGTGAAAAAATCAGCTGAGGATATGGCGTCTACCATATGCATGGGTCTGCTCGATACGGAGATTACAATCGTTGTCCAGTGGCACAATTTTGCTAATTAGATGGGACGTTGCAGATGTCTGAGCTGGGTCGAGGCAGCTGCGAAGCACCATCGTCATTCAAGTGTATCGGCAGAAGACATTCGGCCTTTCGTTTGTCGAATATCTAAGTGAGATTGAGATTTACATCATTAGTATTTATACTTCTGATACAATATAAATGGAAACAATATCTATTTTAGTATAGTTGAAGAGAAAATTATTTTCTTTCATAATAATTTTTTATAAACATTTAGATATTAGTAGAGGAATATTGGAATAGATAAATTGTTCTTAGTTTTTGTTTTTTATTTTTATTTAAGGATTGGAAAAGGAGGCAAGGCACAATTTTGCTTAAGCTTTGATTTTATCAGCGTTGGAAACCGTCGACTGGAAAGCTTCCAGCATTTGCCAGTTTTCTCCAAAATGTTCGGGAACTCTCCTGGACCGTTAGATCCCTTTTGGTCCGAATTGGACGTCAAAGAACTGGTTAGCAAAGTGTCCTATTTTGTTCAGAAATATATGCGTCATGTCATTTGATAATAACTGTTTGGTCTTTCTTCTAAATTCGGCTAAACTGTGGCTTTTGCGAATATCGTTGGGTAGGGCATTCCATATGATCGCATATCTTATGGTGTAGAAATTTGATCGCTGGGCCGTCCTAGCTTTAGCGTTATGAATTGTATGTTGGTTGTTTCTAGTGGGACGGGAACCGTTTTGATTTGTTAACATATTATTGCTAAGGATGTTCTGATTATGTGTCACTTTAAATAGGAAAGTTAAACCATTTTGGAGTCGCCTTTGCCAGAGGGGTTTAAGGCCATATCTATTGTACATTATTGAATAGGAGTCTCGGGCGTCATCGCGTTTACACAGAACTCTGGTAAACCTTCGCTGGATTTTTTCTAGTTTCTGTCTGTCATCTGATGACATGGTACCGAAAAATATTGAGCAGTAATCTAGAATAGGTAAAACGTACATTTTGTAAAGTTTAGTTTTAAGTGTAATTAATGTGAAATTTTTACTTATGAAGCCACATAGTCGATTGGCTTTTGGTGCGATTTGTTTAACATGTGGGGATAAGTCAAGAGTATTAGAATAGCTAAGACCTAAATCTTTTAAAGATGTAAGCTCTTATATTTCTTGACCACTAAACATTATGGGGGGAAGTTTTAGTGGTCCAAAAATCATGAGATGACATTTTGTTGGTGAAAACGGCATTTGCCACTGAACACTCCAGTCGTTTAGTTTTTGAAGGTCTAATTCAATTGTTCTATGCACACTACTTATCGAATTTTTGTTATAGGCATATGCGAGTTTTAAGTCATCTGCATATAAAAATGTTTTACCAGATGTCGATATCGTGGATAACTCATGAATGTAAATGAGAAATAAGAGTGGACCTAGGATAGTGCCTTGAAAAACACCACTGCTTATATGAGTTGGTTCTGATACTATATTTCGAAGTTGTACTACTTGAAATCGGTTGTGAAGATATGATTTGAGGAAATCAAGGAGGGGGGGCCGAATCCCGTGACTCACTAGCTTCACGATCAGTCTTTTATGTGGAACTTTGTCAAAGGCTTTTTTTAGATCAAAGTAAATTGTAGCTACCGTGTTCCCATCATCTCGATTTCTGGAGACGAATTCCAAGAAAGTGAGATGGCAGGACTGACATGACTTTTTAGGTAAAAAGGCATGTTGAGAGGGAGGTATGAGATTTACATTCGTCAGATGGTCTAACATTTGGTTATAAATTATTTTTTCTGAGATTTTTGCTAAAACTGATGTGCGGTGAACACCACGATAATTTTGGGCATTGGACCGATTTCCGTTTTTGTAAATTGGGGTGATACATGATTTTTTCCAGATTTCTGGATAAGTACCATTTGACTGCAGTAACGAGAAAAGGTTAGACAGAAGTATTGGGGCATATGTCATATGTCTCAGTATGCAAGGAGGTATTCTATCCGTTCCATATGATGTGGAATTGGACAGTTGGCGGATAGCTTTCTCTACAGTTTCTTCGTTAAACAATATCTCTTTTAATACTAGTGCCGTCATTTCTGTTGGTTGGGGGATTGGTTCTTCCTCGACTGAATAGTTGGTTGAGAAATACTCGTTGAAAAGATTTGCTATTTGGTTGTCATTTGTTATTACCATTCCTTGGTCATCAAGCATGATTTGGGAGCCTTGTTTTCGATGATTATTTATTTGTTTCCTGAAGATTTGGGCTGTCCCTTCTGGGGACTCGATTGCCCGAAGTTCTGCTGCTATCGTCTTATTTGTTTCAATGTTCTGGGCTAACTCGTGAATCTCTGTAATGCGTCTTAGCGTAGATAGATAACTAATACATGGGTCGTGGAGTTGTTTTTTAAGTTTTTTTAGCCGTTTGGAAAGGAAGTTTGGGATAAGTGATTTCTTACATGGGGATCTCTCGTCAATTAGGGTGTCTCGAATTAAATTAAGGGTAGCATATAATATGTTTACAGCTTCTAGAGGGGATGCTGTTAGGAGGAAAGAGCTCCAATCCAATGACCTAATGTAGTTATTCATAGACTCAATGTCAAGATTTTTGGGGTTTATAGAAGTGTAACTAGGATCAGGTCTTATTTTAATGCTAAGAGGGAGCACTGCTATCATTGTCTTATGATCACTATCAAAGGTTAAGCTGTCGTAGTGCGTATATAAGGGCCAGATATCATTGGTGAGAATAACATCGAGTATATTGTTTCCCCTGGTTGGTTTGCTTATTATTTGCGTCCAGTTATGAAACACAATTGATGATAATAATTCATCATGTCTGGATGGGGCTGATAGTTCTGTCCAGTTTATTTCTGGACGGTTTAAGTCTCCTGCGATTATCTTATATTCGGTTTGGATATTCGAAAGAATATCTAGTAGATTTGTAAGACCAGTGTCATCATTACTATATTCCGGAGGGGTGTACAAACATCCAATTAGAATGCTTTTAAGGGTCTTGGATGTTATTATAGCAAAGCACGCTTCGCCATTGAACGTCTCCTGGAGAACCTCAAAGCCACTCTGTTCTATGGTAGATCTAATGTAGATCATACAACCTCCTCCTCGTTTATTCGCACGGTCCTGTCTATAGAAGGTGTAGTTTGCTATAAAAAGTGAAGCATTGGAGGTTGATTCGTTTACCCATGTTTCTGTTAAAAAGACTATATCGGGATTGTGTGTGTCAATAAAAGTCCTAAGTCGTGGAACTTTGTTTACTATCGATCTAGCATTAATAAGAGCAACACTTATGGTGTCGGATACAAAAGCTGGAATCTGTTGTGAAAAAATGGATTCCTATTACTTGGTTGATTGTGTTGAGGGCTCATGTGCGGAAATTGTGTGATTGGTGGATAATATGGTGGTGTTGGACTATTTGTGGCGAATTGTGCATTATTGGGAAAAATTGGTGATGAGAGTGGTGGAATTCGATGGCATTGTGTAACTATCGGAGGGTATGGAGTTGTGCGAGGTGGGAGTTGATTGTGTGTGTTATATTGAAAGGGTTGGGTGTGCGGTGGTCGTCTTGTGTATGGGCTAGGATACATAGGTTGAGAGAAGGGGTTAGGTGTCATTTTAGGGTGTGCATTTAAATACGGATATTCGTTTTGATATGAAATTCTGTTTGGGACTGGTGGTCTATTCTGGGTTGTTCGGGGGAGATAATCTAACACTGGTTTACTACTTTGGTTCGTTGAGTTAGGACTGGTATTGCTATTTATGGACATGTTTAGACGTGTGTTGTTATTTATCGGTGTATCTTGATTAGATTCAGGATAAGTGTTGGTCATGTCTAATGGGGTTGTACTATTTCGGGGTCTTTTAGTTTGAACCTTATTCTTTCCCTTAATTGCTTCGGTAGGTTTATTATTTGCTTTCGGTTTGTCATTATTGTAGTTAGAAGAAGTCGCTCTCAAGTCATCTAAGCTGATGCTACGTTGATAGTTTTCGTTTTCCTTCCCAGATGAGGAGGAACTCGTTAATTGTTCCTCTGAAGTAGCATTTAGTGGAGTGTTTCCGTCCTCAACGACTATATGCGTCTGACTTTGTTTACGCCCTTTGTCTTTGTGAAAAGCTTGTCTGCGCTGCATTGGGGTCAAGTCGGGGCCTATATATGCTTTAAAACTCCGGAAACTCCTATTTATTTCAGAGTTTTGCAGTAGCATTTGAGCTTCGGCGTGGGAAGAACATGTAAGCAAAATCGGTTTGTTTTTACTTCGCGAATTTAGTCTTTTGATAGACACTATGCCTATACTTATCCCACATTGTTGAAAAACGCTTTGTATTGCTACCATTGGATTACTCGTTTGAGGAAAGTTGCGGAAGATTATATTACAGCTACGTTTTGATCTATCTGAAACTTCTGTTGATACTAAATGCACCACAGACTCAATCTGAGGTAAATTCGTGAGGTTGCTTTCAAATGAATTGGAGTCCAGAAGTGAATTAAGAATCTTAAATACAGGTTCATACTTTTCAATAAAGTTTGTTAGATTTAAGAGGGCTGACAGATCGATTTGATCCACAACAACTTTCGCGTCAGTCATTGTTTCTAATAAAATTTTCCAGTTAAGGATTTTTGAATGCTAAATATATGTCTAAGTAATGTGTTTTTGACAAATAAACTATAAAATACTAGAAGTACAAAACAAATGATTTGTACAGCGTTCTATGAAACAGAGGACAATATCTGACCAAATCGACGAAGGAGTTTGGTAGCAGATTTTGGCTAAGATAGTCAACTGTTAGTTACTGATAATTTATTTAAAAAACCAAAGACTTTGAGTCGTTTCTTCTCTTATATAAATCAATTTATATAAAGCTTCACTTATCTTCGAATTTGAACAAACCGCGTTCAAGGTCAAGGTCAGAAGGCTGAAGGGTTAGCAAACTGTGGGCTGCTGCTTCAGCAGGATTATCTTCAGCATGAAGCCTGGCGGGGTTCAAAGTCCACGAACGCCATCAGAGTGAAAGAGAGATTCCACCGAGTCAGCGCCTAAAATATTTGAAAGTTTTCCTGAATTTAGAAAACTAGTTAAAGCTCTCTTACACATAGGGTAGCTTTGCTGGGTTTTAATACTTTTAGGAAGCTTATTCTAGATTGATGTGGCATTTACTGAAAAGAATTGCCGGGACTTAACTGTACGTGCCATAGGAAGAAATAAAAATACGTCTCGATGACTGGCGCGTCGAGAGTGCTCAAGCTGCCTTATTGTACTAAAAGGATTAAAGGTTTGACCATTCAAAAGTGTAAACAGTAAAAAAGACCTTTCTATAATCTATGAAGCCACAGGGGATCCAGCTATATAAGTTCACACCTTTGGTGGAAGGCTGAGTTACGGTGTTCTGTAGTGAAAACTCTTCTAGTGAAGAAAAGCTGCACTGATCGTATTTTCTTCCATTTACTAGTGCGCAGAAGACTGAATAGGGGCGAGCAGTATTCAAGACTAGGTCTCACGTACATATCATAAGGGCTAGTTCTAACCTTTATAGTCTTAAAATTTCTAAGGATAAATCCGGCGGTTCGGCGTGCTTTCGAGACTGTCAGAGCACAGTGCTCTGACAAATTGAGACTATTAGAGTAGGATATGCCCAAATCCTTGATAACGCTTGGGACATTCATTCGTGGCCATCAATGCTTAATTCCGGTTGATGATCGTCGCCAACAACCATAACGGAACATTTGTGCCATGAAGGGCTGAGGTGTTATGTGCAGCACCACTAGGCGAAGGCCTGAAGATAATTATTTACCAGCTCGAGCACGATGTATCGATCTGCCGGGTTATATCGATAGGCGACTTTTAAATCATCAGCGTACATTAACGGTCTGCCATAATGAAAACAATCTGAAACGTCGTTGACAAACAGGCAAAATAGGAGCGGACCCAGTACACTACCCTGTATAACTCCACTCTTCACATTCGTGGGGTTGGAGATAACATTGGAAATTTTTACTCCTTGTGTGCGAGCACCCAAATAGGAAGATATGAAGTTCAGTGGCTTGCTACCTATACCGAATGAGGCCAGTTTCAGAAAGAGGAGGTTATGATCGACCCGATCAAATGCCTTAGTAAAATCAAAATAGAAGCTATAAATGGCAAAACCGCTGTCTCTAGATTGCAGCACATAATCAAAGCAAGAGAGCTAGAAGGTGTCACAAGATCGTTGTTAGAGAATTTCATGTTGAGCTGCATTGAGCAGGTTGTTCTCTGTCAAGTGGCGCATCATCTTTTCTTTGATTAAGGTCTCCAAGATCCTCTAGGCTGCGGGAAGTGTATTTATTGGCCTAAAGTTGTCGAATGACGTCGATTGGCCATGCTTGCGAATAGGCATTATGTGCGATTCCTTCCACAACGAAGAGAAGGTTTCGCTCTCAAGAGCAACATTTAATACCTTGCAAAGAATAGACGGAAAGATATCATTCGCTTCAGCTTTTAGAAGGCTAACTGGGACGCCATCTAGTCCTGGACTATAAGATTGACGATAACGACGAATGACTACAATCACGTCCCAGAAAGTAAAACTTATGGTTTCGAGTATGGCACCCGTCCAAGCTCGGATAGCCGAAGGTGCAGCGAACGAGCTTTCACTAAACGTTTTGGATAGGAACGCATCGAAGCTATCGGCAGTCAACTTAGCGTCAGCTATGGGGTTTCCTAAAGCGTCTTGAAATATGGGGTGTTGCGTTTTCCTCTGCGCTTTTACTGTACGCGAAAAGAGTTTCGCAACATTAAGGGAAGGATTTTTAGTGAAGTGGGCCTCAGCGGCTATCTGCTTTTCTTCAGAAAGCTTCTTAGCCTGCTCAAAGATCAGTTTGATCAAGGGCAGAACGGAAGTGTCGTTTTGCCGATGCAAACGATACAGAGGAAGATACACTTCATCCTTGACATGTATTACTTTCTTACGGGGGACAATGTGGAGGATGAGTGGATCCAACACTTTGTACAGTGCATCGGTACAAACATTTACATCCAAACATTGGAAGAATTCAGACCAGTGGAGAGCGTTTAGATGTGCCAGTAGGTCAGCCGTGTTTGCTGATCGGATGTCATGATAAAGACTATACTTTTTGGAAAATGGTTTATCCGCCTCCAGTTCTAGTTCACTAACAACTGTAAGATGGTCTGAACTCCCAAGTGCGTCTAAGGATGAGACTGAAAGTGGTTCGCATCCCCTACAAAAAATTAGGTTGAGTATGTTTGCTCCTCGAGTGGGAAAATCGACTACCTGATCCTACATGCCGATATCTATTGCCTCAAGTAAGTTCTCGAACTTTGAAGGACCGGATGGTGGAAAGCATTTCACGTCCGGAAGTTTAAAATCGCCTGCAATCAAGCCATAATTAAGATTCAAGTCAGCTGTGGCATGAAATGCCTGCGAGAGGCAAAGATCGTAGTCTGCATTGGCATTAGGTGGGCGATTAACTCAGCCAACAAGTAAGGAGTATTTTTTTAGAACAACTCGTAGCCATCAGCTCTCCTCCACCGCTGTGAATTGTGGATAGTCCAACGTGGCTGCTTTATTTAGATGCAGCTTCCTCCACCACGGCCATTGTTTCGATCGTTCCAAACGCATGCATAACCTAGAACAGAGAGTTTAGAGTCAGCTACTCAGGCCGATGCCCATGTCTCAGTTACCATAACAATGTCTGGGTGGTTGACGAAAACCAGAGTCTGGAGCAGAGGCATTTTATTAATCAGTGATCTGGCATTTTAAATGACCAATTTAGGAGGGCATGTCTTAGGTTTCGGTGGCGGGACAGCTAGGCCGTCACTGTTACCGGCTTCGACCAGAGAGATGTCCTTTTGACTTGAACTATTTGTCCGTCTCTTATTTTGAGATTTTTCTCGCCATTGGTTCTCCGTTTCTCCAGCTCTATTATTAGCTGTCTCATCTTTCTCCGCTCTTTCAACACATTATCTGGCTGGAAAAAAACTTGCGAATGCAGACTTCGTAAGGATGGTTTGCGCTCTTGCAAGAGTTTCACCTGTGCTTCAGTTTCTAAAATAACTTTAAGAGGTCGTGGCCGAGAAATTGATTCTGGGGCTGTTGGAGCCTTCCCTATTCGAAATTCCTTAAGAATGCGGAAAGACTCGCCTGGTTTTAGCAATGGTTTGGCGTAAATTCGCATAAGACCCACGTCATGGTCAATATCTTCTTGTGCAATTGACAACTCTGACTCTGATGCCCCCTTTACAACTATTTTCTGCTTGCGATTCAATGGGGCATATGTGGCGAGCTCACGTGTTTCGGCCGAGGGAGGACTCGAATGTTTTTTATAGGCATATGTTAGTTTTAAGTCATCTGCATATAAAAATGTTTTATCGGAGGTTGATATCGTGGATAACTCATGAATGTAAATGAGAAATTAGAGGGGACCTAGGATAGTGCCTTGAAAAACACCACTGCTTAGATGAGCTGGTTCTGATACTATATTTCGAAGTCGTACTTCTTGCAATCGGTATTGAAGATAAGATTTGAGGAAATCAAGGAGTGGGGCCAAATCCCGTGACTCCCTAGCTTCACGATCAGTCATTTACGGGGAACTTTGTCAAAGGCTTATTTACATCAAATCAAATTGTAGCTACCATGTTCTCATCATCTCGATTTCTGGAGACGAATTCCAAGAAAGTGAGATGGCAGGACTGACATGACTTTTTGAGTAAGAAGGCATGTTGAAAGGGCGGTGACCGAAATATCCACAGAGTTTCGTTTCTTGATCGACACAGGGGCCGAGGTTAGTGTTTTGCTGCCCCCTCGACGTCATAAACTCCAGCCATCTCAGTTTACTCTGCAGGCTGCGAACAATACTTCTATCGCTACGTTCGGTCAGTGGTCCCCTACCTTGGACCTTGGACTTCGTCGCCGCTTCCAATGGGTCTTTATCCAGACCGACGTCCAGTCGCCTATCAGTGGAGTGGATTTCCTGTCACACTTCGGCCTCACAGTTGACCTTTAACATCAGAAGTTGCTACATCCTACCACTCAGCTGTTTACTGTCGGGGAGTTTCGCGTGAGCCTTCCGCTGGCATCCACTTGGCCGTGCCAAGCCGGCCATTTTCTGACGTCTTGAGGGAAATCCTTCCCTTTCTAAGCCCTGTCAGTTCACGGAGCAGGAACAACACGCCATTCGCCACCATATCACTACCACCGGCAGACCGGTCCATGCTCAACCACGTAGGCTTCATCCTGAGAAGCTGGAAATCGCGAAGAATGAATTCGAGCACATGTTGAATTTGGGGATTATCCGTCCTTCTTCCAGTCCATGGGCTTCACCACTGCACATGGTTCCCAAAAAGTCATCCGATGATTGGTGGCCATGCGGTGATTATCACGCGTTCAATCAAGCTACAGTCCCGGACCGGTACCCGATTTTCCATATTCATGACTTTTCTCACATGTTGGCTGGAAAGACGATTTTTTCCAAGATTGACCTCGTGCGAGCATATCACCAAATACCGGTCGCGAAGGAGGACATCACTAAAACCGCCGTCACGACCCCATTCGGCCTGTTTGAATTCCTCCGCATGCCTTTAGGTTTGTGGAACGCGACCCAAACGTTTCAGCGTTTTGTCGATGACATTTTGCGCGGTCTCTCCTTAATGTTCGCATGCATCAAAGACATTCTTGTCACAAGCTCGTCACCCGAGGAACAAGTTAAACACTTACGCCAAGTTTTCGATCGTTTTCAACAAAATAGTCTACATCTAAACGTCGATAAGTGCCTTTTTGGCGTCACTTCTCTGGATTTTCTTGGCAATCATCTTGACCAATATGGGATCACACCCCACCCAGAGAAGGTGCAAAGCGTGTTGTCTTTTCCAGCCCCAAAGTCCATAACTCAGCTCCGCCGTTTCATCAGCCTAATCAACTACTACCGGCATTTAATATTAAATTGCGCCGCCCCCTGGCACCTTTGACGGATCTTTTGAAGTCAAAGGCCAAATCGCTTCAACTTTCACCCAGTGCTCTTGAAGCATTCGAGACAGCCAAGAAAGCACTCGCGGATGCCACCCTGCTTCATCATCTGAGCACCGATGCTGATACATAGCTTATCCTGATCACCGATGCTCCAAGCATTGCCGTTGGCGCAGTTCTGCAGCAACAGGTCCACAAACAGTCGCAACCACTAGCCTTCTTCTCCCAGAAGCTTCAGCCGGCGCCGGATCGATATTCACCGTGTTAAGTACGTCACCTTGACTACATTGCTCAATTCACGTCAGACAAACGCTATGTCAGCGGTAATGAAAATTTAGTTGCTAATGCCTTGTCCCGTCCATAGGTCAGCGCTCTTATCACCACGTTAGACCTGGCGAAGCTTGCGGAAGCGCAGGCGCTTGATGACTTCATCATTGAAATGCTTGCGTCTTCTGTGCTTCAGCTGCGTGAGGCTCCCATCCCCGCGTCACCAGGCTCTATCGTATGTGATTTTTCTACAGGTACCCCTCGTCCTGTAGTACCCCAATCCTACCGGAAGGTTGTTTTCGACTACTTTTATTCGCCATCCCACCCTGGTGTTCGTGCCGGCCGCAAACTCATCGCAGCCCGTTTCGTCTGGCCAAAAATGAACACCGACATTGCTACCTGAACCAGGCAATGCTTCGCCTGTCAAAAGAATAAGGGCCAACGACACACCGTTTCACCTCCCAGCAGGTTCGCGGTTCCCGACGCCCGTTTTCAACACGTCCTAATGGATTTAGTCGGACCGTTACCCCCATCTCGCAGTTTCACGCACATTCTGGCCGCCGTTGATCGTTTCCCACGATGGCCCATCGCCGTTCCCGTCTCGGATACCTCAGCAGACAATATTGCCATGGTTTACCTTACGCACTGGATAGCCAACTTTGGTGTTCCAGCTACCCTCACCACTGACCGCCGAAGTCAGTTTACATCTGCTCTCTTCCGTGAGTTCACCAAACTGCTCGGGTGCTCGCATATCAACACCACCGCCTATCACCCAGCATCAAACGGCCTCAAGAAACGCGTCCACCGTCAGTTGAAGTCCGCGTTGATATCTCAACCTGCCAAGCACAACTGGAGTGACAACCTGCCCTTCTTCCTCCTCGGCATTTGCTAGGCTGTTAAAGAAGACATTCAATGCACTGCCACTGATCTCGTTAACGGCACGTCCCTCCGTTTACCTGGTGAGCTCGTGCAGTCTTCCTTTGTCGCCCCTGACGCCACGAACAACTTCGTGCAACAGCTGCAGCAACGCATGGTCGCACTCCGCTCAGCCTCAACACGCGCGACACCTCGACGCATTTTCGTGCACAATGACTTGCACACAACCTCATTGGTTTTTGTCCGGCAAGACGCAGTTCGCAGGCCCCTTTGCCCACCATACGGTAGTCCCTTCAAAGTACTTGAACGAAAGGACAAATATTTCGACATTCGAAGTACAGATGCTACTGATACGGTCTCCATCGATAGGCTGAAGCCGGCCTACGTTGAATGCATGACACCATCACCTGGTCCGTCCCCGTCCAAGGAACCTTCACCCTGCACTCCACCTGCTGCCTCCAGCCCACCGCCACCCTCCCCACCCGAACCTACCCTCACCCTTCTCAGGCCCCTTTCCACTCCTTCCCCACCTTCCACTCGTTCTGGTTGACATGTTCGTTTTCCTACCAACTTGCGAGACTTTGTTGTTTAACCTTTTTTACATCCTCCTTATCGTGATAATAAGAATAATTATGATAAACAGTAAACTCTTATAAAATAATTGTCATCGGTAGTAGAAAAACTCCTTAATCGGTAGATGACTTCAGCGGGTCACCGAGTTCCAAAAAACTATAGGAGAAAAATCTGCCTTAATAGGTAACAGGGCTTGATGTGGTTATATTGGGACCTGATGTTGAGGGTTCGGGACGTGTATGGTCATGGGAAAAAATAATATATCGTTGAGTTAAGAAGGGGTCAACCGAGACAACAGGAAATGACAATAGAAGTCAAGGCAACATCACCGAGACTCCAGAGCCCATCGAAAATTTTGCAATAACCATTGATAGCGACCTCAAAGACCACAGCAAAGGTTGCAAAAACGGAGAATAGTTTGCAGCTCTTGGAAGTGGTGCTTGACTCTGACTCCAGAGCCCTTCGAAAAGTTGGCGATAACCATTAATAGCGACCTCGAAAACCACAGCAAAGGTTGCAAACACGGAGAAGAGTTCGCAGCCCTTGGAAGTGATGCTTAACTCTGCTTCAAATGCCAGGAGGACCCATTTCAAAATCTACAACTTGCTTGTTTGGAAAGGAAACAGACAGTAACGACTTTATTTCCTCTAAATTTAAATGCTTATATAATTTGCCTTAAAACATCGAAAGTGTAGAAGACAGTCTAATATCGAGAGGAAGGTTGTTCCAAATAAAAGCATATTTGGAGGCAAAAAAGTGAGAATGGTTAGATGTGGAGCTACGGGGTGGTGAAATTATCATGGAAGAGTTACGCGTGGCATAAGGTGAGAGCGTTAATTTGAAGAAGATAAGGACTATTGTTTATGCGAAACTGAAAGCAGATACCAGCTTCGAGTCTTCTAACGCAAAGAAATTTAATGTTTGCAAACTGACATTTATCTGTATAACACATACCAGACTCAGAAACACAAAATATTTTAGGAGTGAAAACTCGCTGAACCTTTTCAATCTTACTAAGGTCATTCTGGGTCATGAGTCCAAAAAGCGGACAGCAGTATTCTAGTATAGGGAGAAAAAGCACGCGATATAGTTTTAGCTTTATTTTTAGAATGAAAAAATTATGCGATCTAAACCCACATGTCTATGTGGCCTTGGCAAAAATTCGATCTGAATGAGGTGATAATGCAAGCTTATTCGTGTTAGTAAGACCCAACTCCTTCATCGTAGATCTTTTTAACAGTGGACTATTTTGGAAGATAATGGGTCTAGGAACCCTGCGGGACCAAAACACATGAAACTGCATTTGGATGGAGAAAACTCCATCTGCCATGTAGCGCTCCAACTTGAGAGGGTACGCAAGTCTGCGTTAACTTTATCAACACAACTACTGGCCGTGTCCTTAGAAAATGAGACAATACACTTAAGGTCATCAGCATTAATGAAATTTACTGAATTATTTAGCACTGTTGAAATTTCATTTATGTAAGGAATGAAAAGGAGGAAACCTAAAACCGTGCCTTGTAAAACGCCACTCGTGATCGGCTGAGGCATGGAGTAGCTATTGCCTACTAAGACCTTCTGGCTGCGGTTAGACAGGTAGGAGGCAATGCAATCGAGGAGGGGAGGCCTGATGCCTACGGCTTCCAGTTTTACTGAAAGGCGCCTATGCGGCACCTTGTCAAAAGCTTTACTAAGATCAAAGTAAATCACGATGACTGATTGTTGTTCATTACGAAGTGAAGTAACCAGGTTAAGGAATGCCAAGTGGCAAGTTTCGCATGATCTTCCAGGTAGAAACCCATGCTGTTAGGCGTTTAATAGTTTTTTTTTCTACGCAAAAATCGAGAATTTGATTAAAAATGATCTTTTCCAAAAGTTTGGCTTGGGCCGTGGTTTAATGAACACCTCGGTAATTATTTACGTCCGAAAGAGATCCTGACTTGAAGACTGGAAGAATAGTAGATATCTTCCATAAGTCAGGAAAGAAACAGAACACCAAGTTGAGCGTCTAATCAACTCCACCACGAAGACACAGGATGTCAGTAATAAAAATCGGTTATTTAGAGTCAAGAAGCAATCCACTTTACTATTTGATTCATTAACGGTCTGTTGTGAAAAGATTGTGACAGAAAAAATTTAAACTATGTGCGATGCAGCTTTGGAAGACGGGAAGGAATGTTCGCCAGTGCCTGCATTCGAAATCCCGACATCATCGCAACAAGGAAAAGATTCACGCCACCGCCTGGATTGGAACCCTGGACCCCTCGCGTAGAAGTCGAGCACCTTCCTCTCTTCGCCATGATGGGATGCTACGATAGTTTCTAAATTCCTTAACTAACTACAGAAACTCGATATTGAAGTTATTTCAAATATCCTCATGCCAAGCGAACTAGAAGTCGTAAAAGTTTAAGGGATGTAACTCATGAAGATGAAGCATCCGTATCATATTTAACCTTTTTAAACAAATTTTCAAACCTTGAGAACGTGGTTAATAGTCTTAGAGTGGATGAAGGAGCTGAAAATTTTTCTCTATTTCTCCCTCGTGAGGAGAAACTGGCGACGCGTGAACTTGAGCGAGGAATCCTAACCTACGGAGAGGCAACATCCCTCGCCGAAGTGTCTACGCACAAAAATGATCCGGCAGCCAGGGTGCTTGACGGAGTTGGTAGTCTGCCATGGACAGTGGAAACGGTCAACCCACTGGCTTCTCAGAAAACGAAGAAGCGCTATAGGGCTCCCAAAAAAGGCCAATTAAGCCCAAGCGCTAATATAAGCTGTGCGAGCTTGAGCACGAGCCAAATAAAAAGGGCACCTTCGCAGGCCAAAACGAACAGGAGCGCCGAACCTCGAAGCAAATCTGTCCTAACAAATCCTAGAGAAGCAGAAAGGGAAGACGGTCGGAAGGTGGGTACCACTCGTATAAACTGCATAGTCATAAAAGGCATGACAGAAGGTACTTACGATACCCCGAAATCAAGATTATAAGAGGACGAGAAGTTATTTAAAGAATATCTGAAATTCCTCCTTAAGGGTGAGGAGGAAGTCGAAGTTCTAAAGGCATTCCGAATGGGCCAGATATCAGAATCAAAAGATGAACAACGCCAACCAAGACCGTTGAAGGTTTTTCTGAAGAGTAAGGCTGAGGTCCAGCTATTGTTAAGCAGGAATAGAATACGTAGATACTCACACCCGACAGTTTTTTCAGCGGGATTTTTCCCCGCGGAGCGGGAGAAATGGAGATTGCTAAAAGTAGAACTCCACTGGAGATGAGAACTCGGCGAGAGCAATCTTCGAATTCTGAACGGGGAGATCATCCATGTCCCGAGGTCACTCCTCTGGAGAAAGCCGATAACACTAACAGCCTAGTCGGGATGGACAACAGTCCGTCTCCATCAGCACCGACAGCTCCCAGCATGCAATCTCACGCAAGAGGAAACCGCCTGAATAAAGTGGTGACCAAGTCTAAATTGAGCTTTCTTTACACTAATGCCCAAAGTCTTCTCTCAGAAAGTGATGAACTCAAGGCAGTTCTTTCGGAGCGAAAACCTGATGTAGTTGCCATTACGGAAACATGGCTTAAAACAGAAATCGCAGATTCGGAGATTTCGATTCCAGCATACCAGCTTTTTCGCAAAGACCGCCAAAACTGACAAGGAGGTGGGGTTGTCGTGTATGATAGAACTGAAATCACTGTTGTAGAAAGAGAGCACATTGTAGCCCTGGAGTATGAGTCCGTCTGGTTAAAGATCAAGAAGGCGAATTCACAGAACCTTGAATTCCTGGCCGTTTACCGGCCACCAAACCTGTTGAGTGAAGCCGCCGACTCGCTCCTTGGTCTGGTGAAAGAAGCTGCTAGCCACCAGGATGTTCTCATCGTTGGTGACTTCAACCCCCCTGCAATTATAATAATAATAATTTGTATATTTAAGGCCCAAGGGGCCCTGTCGTTACAAACTTAGTGCTATCGTGAAAATAAAAATAATAATGATAAGCAGTGAACTCTTATAAAATAATTGTCATCGGCAGTTAAAAAAACTCCTAGATCGGTGGATGAGTTCAGCGGGCCACCGAGTTCAAAAAAACTTCAGGCGAAAAAACTGCCTTAATAGGTAAAAGGGTTTGATGTGGTTAGTTTGGGACCTGATGTTGAGGGTTCGGGACGTTTATAGTCATGGGGAAAAAAAAATAGATCGTTGAGTTAGGAAGGGGTCATCCGGAAGGCAGGAGAAGGCAGTAGAAGTCAAGGCAACATCATTGAGTTGCGACCCACCAGATTCCAGAGCCAATCGCGAAGACCACAGCGAAGGTTGCAAAAACGGAGAAGAATTTGCAGCCCTTGGATGTGATGCTTGACTCTGCAGAGGGAAATGTTAACATATTTAGAAACCATTTTAGTATCCTGGGAAGAGCTTCAAATGCCAGGAGGACCCTTTTCAAAATCTACAACTTGCGTGTTTGGAAAGGAAACAGACATTAACGACTTTATTTCCTCTAAATTTAAATACTTATATTGTTTGCCTTTAAAAATCGACAGTGTAGAAGACAGTCTAATATCGAGAGGAAGGTTGTTCCAAATAAAAGCATATTTGGAGGCAAAAAAGTGAGAATGGTTAGATGTGGAGCTACGGGGTGGTAAAATTATCATGGAAGAGTTACGAGTGGCGTAAGGTCGGTCAACTGGAAGGAGAGCGTTAATTTGTGGGAGATTAGGACTATTGTTAACGCAAAACAGAAAGCATAGACCAGCTTCGATTCTTCTTATCCAAAGAAATTTAATGTTTGCTAATTGACATCTATCTGTATAACACATACCAGACCCAGAAACAGAAAATATTTTACGAGTGAAAACTCGCTGAACCTTTTCAATCTAACTACGGTCATGCTGGGTCATGAGGCCAAAAAGCGGGCAGCAGTATTCTAGTATAGGAAGAACAAACATGCGGTATAGTTTTAACTTTATTTCTGGAAGGAAAAAGTTATGCGATATAAACCCACATATCTGTGCGGCCTTGGCAGAAATTCGATCTGCATGAGGTGATAATGCAAGCTTATTCGTGCAAGTAAGACCCAAATCCTTTATCGTAGATCTTTCTAACAGTGGACTATTTTGGAAGATAATGGGTCCAGGAAGCCTTGCGGGACCAAAACTCAAGAAATTACATTTTGATGGAGAAAACTCCATCTGCCATGTTGCGCAAGTCTGCGTTAACTTTATCAACACAACTACTGGCCGTGTCCTTAGAAAATGAGTAAATACACTTAAGGTCATCAGCATAAATGAAATTTTTCAAATTATTTAGCACTGTTACAATTTCATTTATGTAAAGAATGAAAAGGAGGGGACCTAAAACCGTGCCTTGTAATACACCACTCGTGATCGGCTGAGGCATCGAGTAGCTTTTGCCTACTTAGACCTTCTGGCTGCGGTTAGACAGGTAGGAGGCAATGAAATCGAGGAGGGGAGGCCTGATGCCTAGGTCTTACAGTTTCACTAAAAGGCGCCTATGAGGCACCTTGTCAAAAGCTTTACTAAGATCAAAGTAAATCACCATGACTGATTGCTGTTCATTACGAAGTGAAGTAACCAGGTTAAGGAATGCCAAGTGGCAGGTTTCGCATGATCTTCCAGGTAGAAACCCATGCTGTAAGGCGTTTAATAGTTTTTTTTACGCAAAAATCGAGAATTTGATTAAAAATGATCTTTTCCAAAAGTTTGGCTAGGGCCGGGGTTTAATGAACACCTCGGTAGTTATTTACGTCCGAACGAGATCCTGACTTGAAGACTGGAAGAATAATAGATGTCTTCCATGAGTCACGAAAGAAACCGTTTAGAAGATAAGCTGAATTTAGATAACTTAGCAATCGGGGGAAGCTGAATACTTTCTTGATAAGTGAATTTGGAAGGCCGTCAGTTCCCGAGGAGTGCGAGTTTTTTAGACGGATAATGTGCTTACGAATTACTTCTATGGAGAAATCTATGGTACTGATAGTATTGACTGAGCATGGCTGAAACGACGGGACCGGTTCAGATTCCGTCGTAAGGTGTTTTGCAAAGAACGCATTGAACAGTTCAGCCTTCTCAGACTCATCTTGCACAAAGTTTTTATTTTCATTTAGTAAGGGGGGGATTTCATGACCTCGTTTAGCGGAGGACCGACGGCGGAACAGTTGGGCAATCGATTTTGCAGAGTTTAACTCGCTGAGTGCGCAAGATTCCCTATGTTTGTCACGTGTAAGACGAATTTTAGACGCTAATTCGAGAAACTCATCGATTCTAAGGTGCACCGATAATGAACTAGTAGACTGGTCTTTCAACTGTCTTTGCAATTTCTTCAGTATAGACATAAGAAAATGAGGAACGGTGGGGTCCGAAGCATAAGGCTTAACAATTTTGATCGGTACAAATTCCAAAATGCTCTTTGAAATTGCCGTCATTAAGTCACCGAGAATTGTTACACTGTTCGTGGAGGAAAGCTCCTGTCAGTCTAGTGAGTCCATAAAGTTGTTAATTAAATTAATATCAGCTAGGTCAAACGCACGGTAGGTACGAGTGGTGCGAGCCTTTTTCGTAGAAGCAAGCGGAAGGCAACAATGGATCAAAGTATGGTCACTTGGGAAGACGTTCTGATTGTAGTCAACGAAAAGGGGGGAAATGTCATTCGTGAAAATTAAATCTAAAATATGCTGATCCCTTGTTGGGGAACAGACCAACTGAGACCAGTTTGAAAAATTGATGGTATCTAGGAAGGGCTGAAATCTGGATGGACAACAGTTCAATGACCAATCAATTTCGGGAAAGTTGAAATCCCCTGCGATAACTTTAGCATCAAAGGCGGACTCCGAAATCAGCCTAAATATTTCGCAAAGCTTTTCATCATCTTCCGATGATGAGTAAGGTGGACTATAAATGCATCCAATAATCGCCTTTTGACGGGGAGACAGGATAATGGATGCAAAGCAGTAATTGCCCGAGAATGACTCAGCATCTAGGTTGAAGGGGAAATGCTTAAAAATAGCTTTAATATAGAGAAGACAACCGCCACCACGTTTACTTGGGCGGTCTTGACGGCAGAAATCATACTCGTCTATTATGAGTAAAGCATCAGAAATTTGTGGATGGGTTTGTGGATGGGTTTGTAAGCTTCCTGTTGTATAGGCTTAGTTAGTGTTTGGGAAGGCTGCATGCTCGCGGTTGAGTTCCGGATCCCACCCTTTCGACGACCTGAATTGGGTGCTTTAATAGAAGGTTTGGGAGGACTCTGATCGAGTATCGAAGCTGTTGGTCTACCTGACCTAGAAGGCTTTTCGAAATTTCTAGCAGGGCTACCAGAATAACTAGCTATGGCAACTGGGAAGCATTAAAGTTGGAAGTAGATGGGGATGTCTGGTGACTTGAGGGGGATGAGACAGTTGCTGTACTGGGGAGCAGTAATCTAGGTTTAGCAGGAATAAAAGTACATGGCTCGCTAGGCTTTCTAGGGCTACGACCAGGAACTTGAGCCGGTTGCGGTGAAATTACTATTTTATTCGAAGAACTTGACGCTATTCTTCGCTCCATTGGAGTGAGATCATGACAGAGGAAATACATTGCATTTCTCAGATATTTGGAAACAAGCTCTTGCTGTTTAAAAATGTCGTCTATTTCAATGGGTGAAAATAGCTTGACTAAAATGGGTGGGTTTTTACTGCGAGATGACAGTCTTATAGCCTCTGCTATTTTATAGTTAAATCCACAGTAGCAGAGGAAATGCATTGCAACGTCCATTGGCCTAATTGATTTCGGAACGTTTTTCAGAATAAAATTGTACGACCTTTTTTGTCTATCCTGTGACTCACTTGCGACCAAATTAACAAGACTATCTAAACGTTTGCATTCCTGAGAGGAAACTGCAGTCAGATCAGGCTGAATACTGATGTCAGGCTGAAGACTGATATCAGTAATGATGTTTGCCTTTCGCAGACACCGCTTGGGTCTGGATTTCTGTGGCTTCCTACTGAATGAAAGTGTCGCCTTCATACTTTTCGAAGCAACAAGTAGACTAATCACGAAAACAGTTGGGAATTCAGAATAAACTAACTGTTCAAGCTTATATAAGTTGCTGAAAGCAAAACAGATGGTTAACGGAATGCTAGGTAAGCAAGCAGAGACCAAACCAACAAAAGGAATGGAAGCAGATTTTTCAAGCGTAAGAACTGGTACTTACGGATAATTTATAAAAGAAAACGAAAGACTAATAGTCGTATCTTCTCTTAGATAAATCGATTTATATAAGACTGATAACTTAGCTGAAATTTCGAAAAGAGCGCTCGACCTTGACCTTGAATGGAACAACCTGACAATGGAGGCAGCGTCAACTTCCTTTAGTTCCAAATTAATGGATCTGATGCTTGACCTATTTCTAGTTCAGAACGTTAAGGGCATAATCAGATTTCGAGAAAACCAGCGGGCTACTTGTTTGGATCTCATTTTCACGGATGATTCATCCTACATAGATGAAGTGCATTCAAGTGCTCCGCTCGGTAAGCGTGACCATATGATGCTAATGTGGGATCACTCACTCCATACTCAACGGCTGGGGAAAACGGAGGACCAGCCAAACATATGGAAGGCAGATCTCAATTCAATGAAGAATGCACTATCGTCCGTGAATTGGGACTGCCTGCTCAAGGGGGATCCGGCGGAAGATTAAAGATCACTCAAGGGGGTTGTATTTAATCTGATTAAGAACTTTTGTCCGGTGAAGGTACAAAAGACGACTAGTCGTCCTGTCTGGTTGACGAGAGACTTTAACAGGCAACTGAAGAAGAAGAATAGGAAATGGAAGTTATTCAGGAAAACTCGGTCGCTAGTACACCTCGAGGAATTCCGATGCCACAGGAATGCAGTAAAAAATCAATTCGCCAGGCCAGAAAAAACTATGAATCAAGAATCTTTCAACAGTTTTTTTCTCTTGCGCACTTTTTGAACGCGGAGGCCCGTTGAACACTGTCTCGATTTTCACTATAAGAGTTTTTTAACTGGCATAATTTTTCGATTTTAGTTCAAAATTACCTTCAAAACATTGCTGAATGTTGCCCCAAAAGGCCAATTTCTGCTGACATTATTACGACTTTCTAAGTCTACTTGCACATATTGTCAAATGATTTTTTGAATTTTTATTTTTTAGAAATTAATTTTGTATAGATAGTGCCGTACCGGCGCTAAAAAAATATGAATTCGAAATTCCAAAACAGGCGGAAGAAAAGCCCAAAATTCTATTCCTCTATATTAACAGAAGATTAAAAAACAAGGATCCTGTCGCAGTACTTAAGAATGATGATGGCGGAGAGTGACGAGAAAGCCCAGTACTGTAGCCGGTACTTTGCCTCGGTATTCACTAGGGAAACCGAGCTTCATTTTGATAAGGCCAACAGTGCTGTTGTAAACGCCAGTCCAGTACTTCATTCTCTACTATTTCCAACACCTGTAGTTGAGAGGGAGCTGCAGAGCCTCAAAGAAGGAAATTCCTCCGGTCCAGACAATATACCAGCCAAGTTCTTGGAAGAATTGGCAAGCGAACTCTAAGAGCCCCTAGCACATATCTTTCGTTCTTCATTTGAACTAGGAAAACTGACATCCGAATTGAAAATGGCAAATATTTACCCGATATATAAGGGCGGAGCCCGAACGAAGGTCAACAATTACCGGCCCCTCAGCCTAACTTGCATTTGCTGTAAGGTGATGGAAACGATAACTAAGAAGACGACAATGAAGTTCATGGAGGAGAACAACCTACTGTCAGGGCTCCAACACGGCTTCATAAAGAACCATTCTTGCCTTTACAGCCTTCTACTCTCCATTGAGCAGCGGACTCGCGCACTAGATGAAGATGGTGAGGTTGACGTCATCTATACGGACTTCAAGAAGGCATTCGACAGCGTCCTACATAAGCGTCTTATGTATAAATTGTCCGAACTTGGCATAAGAGGAAGCCCGCTGGCATGGATCACATATTTTCTCACAGGGCGATCGCAAACTGTGTGCATCGGTGACTCAAAATCAAACCCTACATCTGTACTGAGTGGCGTCCCCCGAGGCTCTGTCTAAGGGTCACTGCTCTTCCTTATCTATATCATGGACTGTGTCAATGACCTGGGTTGCGGCGCTATCATGTTTGCCGATGACGTCAAACTCTGGAGAGCCATCAGGTCTGACGCCGATAGGAAATCGCTTCAAGAGAGTCTCAATCGACTTAGCTGCTGGTCTGCTCGTTGGCTTTTAAACTTCAACATTAGTAAGTGTGTGGTTTTAAGACTCCTTACTAGAAGGACTGATGAGGAGAACGATTCCTTCCAATACCTCCTCGATGGGCACCCACTTTCAAATGTGAACGAACAAATGGATATCGGTGTTCTAATAAATTCCTCACTCAAACCATCTACTCAGTGTGTAGAGGTATCTTAACGCGCGATACAGGTGCTGTTTGCGATAAGGCGGGGATTCGTAAACATTGACAAGGAGCTCTTCAGGAAAACCTACGGAGCGTTTGTTCGGTCCCACTTGGAGTATGTTATCCAGGCCTGGCGTCTGTGGTTCAAGAAGGATAACTAGCACCTGGAACGAGTGCAGGCGAGGGCTACGATGATGGTCAAGAATCTTGGTCATCTGCCTTATGAAGACAGACTGACCGAACTTGATCTCTTTTTCTCAATTATAGGCAACTCCGCGGGGACCTCATACAAACCTACCGTATTGTTAGAGGCCAAGACTGCGCCCTTGAATTTGATGATTTCTTTGAATTGGCTCAAACTGACCATCTGCGAGGTCATCCTTTTAAACTACAGAGGAAACCGGCCCGTATTGACGTTCGACGAAACGCCTTCTCTCAGAGGGTCATTGGAGCATGGAACGAACTCCTGGAAGACGTGGTCCTCTCAGATACTGTTGACATTTTTAAACACAAACTTGATTCTCATTTGCTGCGAAACTGTGGCAGATAATAATTATTATTATAAGGTTTATTTGTCAAGCACATCGTTGGCGCCGTCAAAAACCCCGGAAGGCAGGAAAAAACCTAACCCAATCCCCTTCTGTCGCAGTGACTATTGTATTTGTTTTTGTCTTCGCCTAGGTCAATAGTGTGCGAACTAAGAAGTTTGTTTTACGTGAAAAAAAACCTGACTTCTAAGGTACAAATCTAGAAAAACATGAAATAAAATAACTATAGATTGTACGTGTTACGGTTTTATAGCAAGAATACTTGGGGTCTGGAAAAAATGTCATGTCCTTTAACTGAGGTATACATAGCCGCGGTCAGTTTTAAGGCGAAAAAAAATCAGCTGAGGACATCGCATCTTCCGAATGCACGGGTCTGCTCGATACGGAGATTACAATCGTTGTTTATTGGCAGAAGTTTGATAATTAGATGGGACATTGCAGATGTCTGAGGTGGATCGAGGCAGCTGCGAAGCCCATCGTCATTCAAGTGCATCAGCAGAAGTCACTTGGCCTTTCGTTTGTCGCATATCTAAGTGCGATTGGGATTAACATTATTAGCATTGATACTTCTGATACATTATTAAATGAACAAAGTGTCAGTAGCAGCACCTTGCAACTGGCTCACACTTATCGCTGATGTTAAGCCTCCATTTGTGCATTTGTATTATGTACTATTGTTACGGTGGACCTATTATGCGATTTTGGTTATGAATAGGGAGCTCAAGAGCGAAAGCCTTCTTCCCTTTACAAAGTGACTTAAATTGACTATCTTACTAAGGTCATTCTGGGTCATGAGTCCAAAAAGCGGACAGCAGTATTCGAGTATAGGGAGGATAAACACGCGATAAAGTTTTAACTTTATTTCTGGAATGAAAAAATTATGCGATCTAAACCCACATGTCTGTGTGGCCTTGGCAAAAATTCGATCTGCATGAGGTGATAATGCAAGCTTATTCGTGTTAGTAAGACCCAACTCCTTCATCGTAGATCTTTTGAACAGTGGACTATTTTGGAAAATAATGGGTCCAGGAACCCTTGCGGGACCAAAAACACATGAAACTGCATTTGGATGGAGAAAATTCCATCTGCAATGTAGCGCTCCAACTTGCGCGGGTACGCAAGTCTGCGTTAATTTCATTAACACAACTACTGGCCATGTCCTTAGAAAATGAGACAATACACTTAAGGTCATCAGTATAAATGAAATTTACTGAATTATTTAGCACTGTTGAAATTTCATTTGTGTAAGGAATGAAAAGGAGGGGACCTAAAACCATGCCTTGTAAAACGCCACTCGTGATCGGCTGAGGCATCGAGTAGCTATTGCCTACTAAGACCTTCTGGCTGCAGTTAGACAGGTAAGAGGCAATGCAATCGAGGAGGGACGGCCTGATGCCTAGGGCTTCCAGTTTTATTGAAAGGCGCCTATGCGACACCTTGTCAAAAGCTTTATAATAACATGTTTATTGTGTTTACTAAGATCAAAGTAAATCACGATGACTGATTGTTGTTCATTACGAAGTGAAGTAACCAGGTTAAGGAATGCCAAGTGGCAAGTTTCGCATGATCTTCCAGGTAGAAACCCATGCTGTTAGGCGTTTAATAGTTTTTTTTACGCAAAAATCGAGAATTTGATTAAAAATGATCTTTTCCAAAAGTTTGGCTAGGGCCGGGGTTTAATGAGCACCTCAGTAGTTATTTACGTCCGGACGAGATCATGACTTGAAGACTGGAAGAATAGTAGATATCTTCCATAAGTCAGGAAAGAAACCATTTAGAAGATAAGCTGAGAATAGATGACTAAGCAATCGGGGGAAACTGAATACGCTCTTGATAAGTGAATTTGGAAGGCCGTTAGTTCCCGAGAAGTGCGAGTTTTTTAGACGGAAAATGTGCTTACGAATCACTTCTATGGAGAAATCTATGGAACTGATAATATTGACTGAGCATTGCTGAAACTACGGGACCGGTTCACATTCCATCTAAGGTGTTTTGCGAAGAACGCATTGAACAGTTCAGCCTTCTCAGACTCATCTTGCACAAAGGTTTTATTTTCATTCAGTAAGGGGGAATTTCGTGGCCTCATTTAGCGGAGGACCGACGACGAAACAGTTGGGCAATAGATTTTGCAGATTTTAACTCACTGAGTGCGCAAGATTCCCTCTGTTTGTCACGTGCAAGACGAATCTTCGACGCCTATTCCAAAATCTCTTCGATTCTAAGATGCACAGATAATGAACTAGTAGAATGGTCTTTCAACTGTCTTTGCAATTTCTTTAGTCTAGACAAAAGAAAATGAGGAACGGTGGGGTCCGAAGCATAAGGCTTAACAATTTTGATCGGCAGAAATTCCAAAATGCTATTTGAAATTGCCGTCATTAAGTCACCGAGAATTGTAACACTGTTCGTGGAGGAAAGCTCCTGTCAGTCTAGTGAGTCCATAAAGTTGTTAATTAAATTAATATCAGCTAGGTCAAACGCACGGTAGGTACGAGTGGTGCGAGCCTTTTTCGTAGAAGCAAGCGGAAGGCAACAATGGATCAAAGTTTGGTCACTTGGGAAGAGGTTCTGATTGTAGTCAACGAAAAGGGGGGAAATGTCATTCGTGAAAATTAAATCTAAAATATGCTGATCCCTTATTGGGGAACAGACCAACTGAGACCAGTTTGAAAAATTGATGGTATCTAGGAAGGGCTGAAATCTAGATGGACAACAGTTCAATGACCAATCGATTTCGGGAAAGTTGAAATCCCCAGCGATAACTTTTGCATCAAAGGCGGACTCCGAAATCAGCCTAAATATTTCGCAGAGCTTTTCATCATCTTCCGATGATGAGTTAGGGGGACTAAAAATGCATCCGATAATCGCCTTTTGACAGGGAGACAGGATAATGGATGCAAAGCAGTAATTGCCCGACAACGGGAAATGCTTAAAAATAGCTTTAATATAAATAAATAAATAGTTAATTTTTATAGTTTAGGCCCGGAGGGCCTCGTCATTGCAAACTTAGTGCTGTGGGAAAATAAATACAAAGTGGTTGAATGCTGCTCTCCATGAAACAACCACATAGACATCGGCAGCGTTTAGTAGTGTTTGTAGATTATTTCATATTCACCAACATATCGTCATTTTAAAATAGTAGTCAACGCATGGTGAACTAAGGAGGAAGCAGTGAAAAAAAACTCCTACCATTAAAGCTGGGGCGGAGTTCAGTGATCCCCCGCTTAAAAAAAACAAAACGTAGGAGAAAAAACTGCTTCAACAAAATTCAAGGGGTTGATTGAGAGTATTGATTGTAGTGCAAATGACACAGGACTGTTGATGAGAACGAATGAGGGTTGGAAACGCTTCTTTTAATTGGAGATATCATAGAACAGCAGAGGCTGTCGTTCACCATTGCTACACCGCCCGACTGGCTTCATGATCAACCATCAGGGAGGTGAGACCGGAGGAGGCCATCGCGGACAACAGCGCAATAAGGAGAGACGACAACCACCACCACGCTTACTAGGGCGGTCTTGGCGGTAGAAATCATACTAGTCTTTTATGAGAAAAGCATCGGAAATAAGTGGATGGGTCCACGACTCTGTAATGCATATGTCATCTGGCTTCAGCTCGAACGCAATAGCTCTAAGTTGAGCCATTTTATTTGAAACAGATCTTGCATTAAGCAAGATGATATCTAGTGTAGCTTGAGTAATTGACCTAGGGCTATCTTTATTTAGTAATAAAAATTTGGAGGTGGATAATTTGGTTGGAAGTTTAGAGAATATCCATCAACTGGAGCAGGACAATTAACATTAGAAAGCAGAGGGGGATAGCTAAAGGCTCCAGGTAGATAGCTCTGTGAGATCGATGGGCCATAGGGAAAAGTGCCGTGGTGAGCTTGCTGACAGTTTCCGGGAAATTGAGAAAACCAAGATATATAGGCTTAATTTTTGTTTGGGAAGGCTGCATGCTCGTGGTTGAGTTCCGGATCCCACCCTGTCAACGACCTGAATTGGGTGATTTAATAGAAGGTTTGAGAGGACTCTGATTGAGTATCGAAGCTGTTGGTCTACCTGACGTAGAGGGCTTTTCGGAATTTCTAGGAGAGTTACCAGAATTACTAGCTATGGCAACTGGGGAAGCATCTAAGTTGGAAGTATACGAGGATGTCTGGTGACTTGAGGGGATGAGGTAGTTGCTGTACTGAGGAGCAGTAATCTAGGTTTGGCAGGAATAAGAGTACATGGCTCGCTAGTCTTTCTAGGGCTACGAACAGGAACTTGAGCCGGTTGCGCCGAATTAGCAATTTTATTAGAAGAACTTGACGCTATTCTTCGCTCCATTGGAGTGAGATCATGACAGAGGAAATCCTATGCAATTCTCAGATATTTGGAAACAAGCTCTTGCTGTTTAAAAATGGCGTCTATTTCAATGGTTTAAAATAGTTTGACTAAAATGGGTGGGTTTTTTCTGCGAGATGACAGTCTAATAGCCTCTGCTATTTTATAGTTAAATCCACAGGAGTAGAGGAAATGCATTGCAACGTCCATTGGCCTAATTGATTTCGGAACGTTTTTCAGAATACAATTGTACGTCCTTTTTGTCTATCCTGTGACTCACTTGCGACCAAATTAACGAAAGTATCTAATTGTTTGCATTCCTGAGAGGAAACTGCAGAGATATTCCTCTCAAACAGGGTCCCATGGATTGAAAGAACTGACCCAAATTTCAACATAAACTCGTTGCTATTTTTCATTGCAGACAAATCTATTTGCTCGGCAACGAGATCAGGCTGAATATTGATGTCAGGCTGAAGACTGATATCAGTAATGATGTTTGGCTTTCGCAGACACCGCTTGAATCTGGAATTCTGAGGCTTCCTACTGAATGAAAATGTCGCCTTCATACTTTTCGAAGCAACAAATAGATTTATCACGAAAAAATTCGGTAATTCAGAATAAACTAACTGTTAAAGCTTATTTAAGTTGCTGAAAGCAAGTCAGATGGTTAACAGAATGCTAGCTAAGCAAGCAGAGACCAAACCAACAAAAGGAATGAAAGCAGGTTTTTCAAGCGTTAGTACTTACAGATAATTTATATAAGAAAACGAAAGAATAATAGTGGTAACTTCTCTTAGATAAATCGATTTATATAAGACTGATGACTTAGCTAACATTTCGAAACCAGCGCTTGACCTTGACTCTGCGGGCTCATGGCTCAACTTGTGTGTTGTTTAAATTTATCAATAACCAATTTTGTTTAAACTCAAATATAACGCTTGCAACTAAGGATAGAATTGAGATAGAGGACCGAAAGTGGGGCAAAGGGCCTAAAAATAAAAGATGGGCAAATAATACCAGTCAAGGAGCTCTTCCTCTGGCCAAAACCTGTCACGATGAGTGTTGGGAATCATGGAGCAAACTATCACTAAAGATCCTAATCGCAAATGTACGAAGCTTGCTTAACAAGCTGGACGAACTAAAAAACTTGGTCGAGGTGGTCAAACCTGACATCATGGCTTTAACTGAAACCTGGCTTTCAAAAGTTATCGCTGATTCTGAATTATCACTTAGAGGATATCAGCTTTTCAGGAAAGACAGAACAACTAGGGAGGAGGGCTTATAGTCTATGTCACTTGCAAGCTGACAGTCACGGCTGAAGTACCGGTCCCAGCACGAGATGTGGAAATGCTAAATATTACTATATCTGCTAAGTACGCCAGGCCAATGACGCTTTCGGTGACATACCACCCGCCAAACCATACTCCTGACCAAGACACTATCCTCATTGCAGAATTTATAGGGTAAGTGAGAAAAAAGACATCCTCATCGTTGGGGACATTAACGCTCCTGGTGTTGACTGGCAGACATGGACTGCACAGTGTGTTCAAGACAACTTCAATCGCAAATTACTACAATGGGCCACAGACAAACTGCTCTGCCAAACCGTCGTGTTTGGAACGCGGGCTAGGGAAGGCCACCAGTCGAACTGTCTTGACCTTATCTTTACCCGAGAGGAGGAAACTGTGATTGACGTGCAGGATTGACCCCCATTAGGGTCAAGCGACCATATTATGCTGTATTTCGAGTATCCGCTGCTCTCCAAACCTTACTCCTCCGACACATGGGAACGTAACATTTGGAAGGACAACTTCCCACTTATGAGAAGAGAAATGTCAGAGGTATCATGGGAAACAGATCTCCAAGGTGCGGCAAATGAACAGTGGATGACATTAAGCTCGACGTTGAGAAGGACTCTTTGTCTCAACAGTCCCTTCAGAAGAAAGACAAGTACGAATCGCCTGAAGTGGATGAACTCAAACTTGCAGGCCGCTTTCAAAAAAAGAAACCGCTTCTGGAGACGCTACAGACTAACCGGCTCCGGTAAACACTTACGGGAGTATAAGCAACAACGTAACATTTGTAAAAGAGAAGCTACTAAACTGCGCAAGAAATACGAGTTGAACATATAACACAAGTCGTTGGAACACCCTAAGATCTTGTACGGTTGCATACAAAGCACGAAGAAATCTCAGGAACTGATCCCTGCCCATAGATCAGCCGATGGACAACTGGTGACCGAAGGCCAGATGAAAGCCTCCCTCCTCTCCGATTTCTTCAAATCCGTCTACATCCGAGAACCTACAACTTTTGCTGACGGTCCGTTCGCTCATCGACCGATAACTGCACCCTTACCCTCCTCCTTATTGCCCAAAATAGAGGACCTAGAGTTTTCACACAACACTGTCAGGGCCGAATTACTCCAACTTAAGCCTGCCAAATCGCCTGGGCCGGACAAAATTCCTGCACTAGCACTAAGAGAATTAGCTAACAAAAAATGCAAACCCCTGGCTGCCATCTTCCAGAAATCTTTTGATGAAGGCGAACTCCCAGAAGAATGGAAGTGGGCAAACGTCACCCCGATCTATAAGGGAGGTTCGCGACTTCATTGCGCGAATTACCGTCCTGTCAGTCTAACTTGCATCGCGTGCAAAGTAATGGAGCGCATTATCAAGAAGCATTCAATGTATTTCCTCGAAAGCAACAAAATACTATGTGATGGACAGCACGGCTTTCGCCTAGGACGCTCTTCCCTCACGAGTGCTCGTAACTCACAGGAGAAGTGGACAAAGGCCGCTGATAAAGGCTATCCAATTGATGTTATATTCTTCGACTTCAAAAAGGCCAGCTGGTGTTCAGGGTTATGCTTGGCTGATGAAGGCTAATAAGCACGAAACAGTTCTGTATCAAGTTACCCCCAGATGCTGTCATACCCCACTTACTGCTATTATGACTTGGCCGGAATCGGCCTGGCAGCCGGTCACCCGTTGGGGACCTCTGACCACCACACGAACTTTGTTTAGTTCGGAAGTCTATTTGATCGGTGTTCGCACATTCCTGAGTGAATATATACCCGATCAGCAGTGACAGCAAATGGCAGGTGGCGAGGCGCTGATTAACTGCGGTTCGATGAAGTGCTTATGACCCATCTGATAGACACCAGTGGTGGACCAACTGCGCCGTCTGTGAGTGCGTTTGTTTGTGTTGTCCGACCAGCTGGTGTTCAGGGTTATGCTTGGCTGATGAAGGCTAATAAGCCCGAAACAGTTCTGTATCAACTTACCCCCAGATGCTGTCATACCCCACTTACTGCTATTATGACTTGGCCGATTCCGGCCAA
>JAYGXS010000005.1:380432-526332 GCA_036362985.1 Ligula intestinalis
GCTATTATGACTTGGCCGGAATCGGCCTGGCAGGCGGTCACCCGTTGGGGACCTCTGACCACCACACGAACTGCTATATATATATATATATATGTATATATATGTATATATATATATATATATATAAAATGGCTCCACTTAGAGCTATTGCGTTCGAGCTGAAGCCGGATGATATATGCATTACAGAGTCGTGGACCCATCCACTTATTTCCGATGCTTTACTCATGATAGACTAGTATGATTTCTACCGTCAAGACCGCCCTAGTAAGGGTAGTGGCGGTTGTCTTCGCTATATTAAAGCTATTTTAAGCATTTCCCGTTCGACCTAGATGCTGAGTCATTCTCGGGCAATTACTGCTTTGCATCCATTATCCTGTCTCCCTGTCAAAAGGCGATTATCGGATGCATTTATAGTCCCCCTAACTCATCATCGGAAGATGATGAAAAGCTCTGCGAAATATTTAGGCTGATTTCGGAGTCCACCTTTGATGCTAAAGTTATCGCTGGGGATTTCAACTTTCCCGAAATTGATTGGTCATTGAACTGTTGTCCATCCAGATTTCAGCCCTTCCTAGATACCATCAATTTTTCAAACTGGTCTCAGTTGGTCTGTTCCCCAACAAGGGATCAGCATATTTTAGATTTAATTTTCACGAATGACATTTCCCCCCCCTTTTCGTTGACTACAATCAGAACGTCTTCCCAAGTGACCATACTTTAATCCATTGTTGTCTTCCGCTTGCTTCTACGAAAAAGGCTAGCACCATTCGTACCTTTCATGCGTTTGACCTAGCTGATATTAATTTAATTAACAACTTTATGGACTCACTAGACTGGCAGGAGCTTTCTTTTACGAACATTGTAACAATTATCTGTGACTTAGTGACGACAATTTCAAATAGCATTTTGGAATTTGTGCCTATCAAAAATGTTCAGCCTTATGCTTCGGACCCCACCGTTCCTCATTTTCTTTTGTCTAGACTAAAGAAATTGCAAAGACAGTTGAAAGACCATTCTACTAGTTCATTATCTGTGCATCTTAGAATCGAAGAGATTTTGGAATAGGCGTCGAAGATTCGTCTTGCACGTGACAAACAGAGGGAATCTTGCGCACTCAGTGAGTTAAAATCTGTAAAATCTATTGCCCAACTGTTTCGTCGTCGGTCCTCCACTAAATGAGGCCACGAAATTCCCCCTTACTGAATGAAAATAAAACCTTTGTGCAAGATGAGTCTGAGAAGGCTAAACTGTTCAATGCGTTCTTCGCAAAACACCTTAGACGGAATGTGAACCGGTCCCGTAGTTTCAGCAATGCTCAGTCAATATTATCAGTTCCATAGATTTCTCCATAGAAGTGATTCGTAAGCACATTTTCCGTCTAAAAAACTCGCCCTCCTCGGGAACTGACGGCCTTCCAAATTCACTTATCAAGAGAGTATTCAGCTTCCCCCGATTGCTTTGTCATCTATTCTCAGCTTATCTTCTAAATGGTTTCTTTCCTGACTTATGGAAGATATCTACTATTCTTCCAGTCTTCAAGTCATGATCTCGTCCGGACGTAAATAACTACTGAGGTGCTCATTAAACCCCGGCCCTAGCCAAACTTTTGGAAAAGATCATTTTTAATCAAATTCTCGATTTTTGCGTAAAAAAAACTATTAAACGCCTAACAGCATGGGTTTCTACCTGGAAGATCATGCGAAACCTGCCACTTGGCATTCCTTAACCTGGTTACTTCACTTCGTAATGAACAACAATCAGTCATCGTGATTTACTTTGATCTTAGTAAACACAATAAACATGTTATTATAAAGCTTTTGACAAGGTGTCGCATAGGCGCCTTTCAATAAAACTGGAAGCCCTAGGCATCAGGCCGTCCCTCCTCGATTGCATTGCCTCTTACCTGTCTAACCGCAGCCAGAAGGTCTTAGTAGGCAATAGCTACTCGATGCCTCAGCCGATCACGAGTGGCGTTTTACAAGGCATGGTTTTAGGTCCCCTCCTTTTCATTCCTTACACAAATGAAATTTCAACAGAACTAAATAATTCAGTAAATTTCATTTATGCTGATGACCTTGAGTGTGAAAAGAAAGAAGATTTTCGGAAAATCGAGTTGTACTCGTGAATTTTCGAACAAGTATCACGTGTTCGTCGTCAGACTAAATTAAAAGTGAGGGCTGGGAATGTCGCACTAGATGTTTTGGAGGCAGCGGTTACAACGGACGGGGGAGGGAAAGGGGGGGATTGGGTGGAAGGGTTATGGTGACGTGACACCCGTGGCGATAGGTTGTGCTAGTGAGGGGAGGGGGGTGTTAGCGTTTGGACTATGGGCGGCGTGTTCGGGGGAAGGGGGGGCTGGTTAAGAGTCAGAGAAATTCCACTTGACCGGGCACAGAGAGCCAGTTGTTGTTTCAGACTGTGTCCAGATTAGTAGACCATGCACAAAAACCCGGTATAGTGTGAGTCAAGCTCTACGTGCCAGTTTATACTAGCCGGATTCGAGTGCCAAGCTTCAAGGAATTCTCTCACTTGTCGCGTATTAGCCATTGCGATCACGTCGGTGGCATCCCAATTGAAGCGGTGATCACACTCAATGGAGTGTGCAAATACGAGTGATAAGTGGTTCCGTAGGCGAACGGCTGACTTGTGTTCGTTAATGCGAGTCTCAAGGCGTCGGCCTGTTTGACCAATATAAACGCAAGGGCAACCAGCACACGGTATACGATAAACGACGTTACTTAGTTGTCCCACGGGTAGAGCGTCCTTTACTCGACATAAGCTTGCGCGCAGTGAGGTTGCGGGCTTGTGGGCATGGGTGATGCCAAAGCGACTTAGTTGCCGAGAGATGGTTTCAGATACTCCATTCATGTAGGGTAGAGAATAAAATTTTCGTGGCAATGTAACATCGTTGGGAGGGAGGTTTTGTGCTTGACCCCGACGTCTAAGGAAATTCTTGACAAAGCTTGTCGGATATCCATTGGCCCGGAAAAATTTGTACAAGTACGTTAGTTCTCTCTTGAGCAAAGCATCGTTACTCCAATAACGGTGGGCCCGTTGGAAAAGAGTGCGGACACAGCTTCTTTTATGGGCCGCAGGGTGGTTACTCCTATAGTTAAGGATGATTTCTGCAGTGGAGTCCTTTCGGTAGACGCTTGTTGCGAGTTTGCCATCTGCGAGTCTTTGTATCCTCACGTCAAGGAAAGGGAGGGTGTCTCCTGTTGCCTCTTCGCGGGTAAATTGTATTTCTGAGAAGACCCCATTTAGACTCTGGTGCAGCCGTTCGACATCGCAAGTCTTCATGATGACGAATGTGTCGTCTACGTAGTGGAGCCACAATTTTGGTTCTACAGCTCGAAAAACCTCCTCTTCTAGTCTCTGTAAGACTAGCTCGGCCAGTAGCCCCGATATTGGCGAGCCCATTGGGGTACCCTTCACCTGCTGATAGTACTTGCCATCAAATTGACAATAGTTCTTGAGACAGAGCTTTAGCATGTCCAACACGTGTTCTTTCGGAATATCGATAGGATTTTCATCTAGGTGCCGCTCTATACTATCGATGGTTAAAACGTGCGGTATAGAAGAAAAGAGAGCAACAACGTCGAATGACATAATACATTCATCAGGACTAACTTGAAGTCCTTGAATTCTATGCAGGAATGCCTGTGAGTTTTTGACGTTGTATTGCGATCCATCACTCAGGTGCTTTAGTTTTCTGTTAAGCCATTTGGCGAGGTTGTAGGTGGGGGATCCAATTAGTGGCACTATCATCCTCAATGGCGCATCAGCCTTGTGCACGTTTGGAAGGCCATACGCATGTGCGATATGAGGGTCGCTAAGGTTGATAAATTTGGCGTCCCCGGGGGTGATGATATTCAACCGAGAGAGTTCGTTCACCTTCTTCTTTATACCAGCGGTCTGCTTTTTAGTTGGGTCCGCATCGAGTGGTGTGTACGCCTCTAAGTCATTGAAGACTTGGTTTGCCTTGCTGACGTAGTCAGTCTTGTCCATGACGACAGTTGCCCCACATTTGTCAGTGAGCATAATGATTATACTGTCATCAGCCTTCATAGAGAGTAGCCCCTTTCTCTCCTCGATAGCTAGGATTTGATGGTGTTTCCTCTGCCGGAGGAGACCTGTTGCGCAGCTACTTATGTCCGCACGCATATCGTCAGGGACGGTGGAGGCCAGTAGAAGGGACTCGAGATTGGCCAGAAAGTTAGTCGGTGTCGCATCGGCATGGCTGAATTTTATTCCTTTTGCCAGGAGGTTTAATTCAGCAGATGTGAGGAGCCTTCGCGATAGGTTGCCGACTCTCTTCGACATGTTGCTTTCATTAGTGGGAGGGAGAAGTGATTTGAGTTTATCCTGTAAGTTGGCTCGCTTCTTCATTCTGGCATCCTTTGTGGTGACATTTATTCTTTTCAGTACCTCTTCGAAAAGATTTTCAGGTAAACATGAAGCACTTTGGCTTCTGATGTCGTTGATGGTTGCTTCGAAACGGCAAATACGGTGGTGAACATCGGATATAACAGCTCTTAAAACACGGAATCCGTATTTGTGTGCGAGTTGTCTTCCAGTCTCATTAAGTAGAGTTGGCTTGAATCGGTAAGATTTCGGAAGGATGTTGAAGTCGCGACAGCGGTGAAGGAAGTAGAGTTGTTCGTACGTCATTGCCAGCCTCTGTGCGAATTTTTCCCAACGTCTGGTCAAGATAAGCGTTTGACGCACAGAAATATGTTGGATAAGTGAAGTAAGTTGCATACTGAGATGATATGATGAAAAGAAAGAAGATCTTCGGAAAATCGAGTTGTACTCGTGAATTTTCGAACAAGTATCACGTGTTCGTCGTCAGACTAAATTAAAAGTGAGGGCTGGGAATGTCGCACTAGTTGTTTTGGAGGCAGAGGTTACAACGGACGGGGGAGGGAAAGGGGGGGATTGGGTGGAAGGGTTATGGTGACGTGACACCCGTGGCGATAGGTTGTGCTAGTGTATTGTCTCATTTTTTAAGGACATGGCCAGTAGTTGTGTTGATAAAGTAAACGCATACTTGTGTACCCTCTCAAGTTGGAGCGCTACATGGCAGATGGAGTTTTCTCCGTCCAAATGCAGTTTCATGTGTTTTGGTCCCCCAAGGCTTCCTGGACCCATTATCTTCCAAAATAGTCCTTTGTTAGAAAGATCAATCGCAGGGGATTAATTGAGTCTAACCGTGCAACTGCGATCTTCAGACCATGGCTACTTAAACGAGAGGAGAAGACGTCAAAGGCCACAGTAGATGGAAGAGTTTATTGTCTACACAACGGAAGAGGAGAATAGATTGACTTGGGAGAGATACATCCGATCAGTAGGTCGACCGGGTCGCAAGTGAGGTCTTAGAGTATTCGGGCCAGAGGACAGATAGAGGTAGATCTTTCATTGGGTAGGTCGGCCTCGAGATTTTGGGCAGAGAGGCACCTTGCATCGGGCACGCGTGCGAGCTCCTCATTCATCGCCTCATAGATGTGAGAACTATGATTGTCTGATCGAGACGTAGAGAAAGCACATCGGTGAGCGTTTGGGAAAGTGCACTTCGACGCGAGCTAGTCAGGCAGGCACGAACCTCTACAGTACTCCCCCGGAGACCGTAACGAGGAAACTGAAAGAATCCGAGTGGACCAAGAATAGTTGAGTTATGTGTGAGAGATACGTACCAAGCTGAAGTTGCGAGAGGCGGATTAGTGCCGCCAGTGGCGCTTGGGAGGAGAAAAGGTCATCTCGCGTCCGCGTGGGCAACTGGGTCTGTGGTAGGAGGAAATTTCTCGACTACGCGTGCATCGGCATGTCGTAGGAGATTGGGCATCTCAACTACGTGGGAGGGAGCCTGGTTGGCCGGGTTGAATTTCAACAGCAAATCAGTAAGCCGTATTAGTATGAGTTGAACCAGAAGAATCGTTGGTAGTAGAAGGAAGGGTGGAGATTGAGAAGGAGATCTGGGTGCTGACACTCATGAGGGAACATCTTTGTTGGATTGGGAAGTAACCATGACCTGGGCTGAATGGGCTATCGGCAGTAAGTAGCGAATGCCAATTACCAAATACGTAGGGACATGTCCATAAATCGCCAAATACGCAGGGAACTGCGTTAGGACAGGTCGGGAAGTCGGCAACTACGCAGGGAAGGCAGGCTACATCAGAAGTTGTGAGTGGTTGAAGATCTCGACCTCGCTTCACGACAGGATGTCGGTGTAGAAAGTCTCCGTATCGCGGTCACATCAGATGACACAGGAGAAATTCAATTGAAGGCGAGGGAGGTTTTAAGATGATTGAGCTCAACTAGATCAGAAGTTGAGTGTTCATCTCACGTCAGAAAGTCACCAATATCGCAGGAGAATAAGTGAGTCTAACCGTGCAACTGCGATCTTTAGACCATGGCTACTTAAACGAGAGGAGAAGACGTCAAAGGCCAGAGTAGATGGAAGAGTTTATTATCTACACAACGGAAGAGGAGAATAGATTGACTTGGGAGAGATACATCCGATCAGTAGGTCGACCGGGTCCCAAGTGCGGTCTTAGAGTATTTGGGCCAGAGGACAGATAGAGGTAGATCTTTCATTGGGAAGGTCGGCCTCGAGATTTTGGGCAGAGAGGCAACTTGCGTCGGGCACGCGTGCGAGCTCCTCATTCGTCGCCTCCTATGTGTGAGAACTATGATTGTCTGATCGAGTCGTCGAGAAAGCACATCGGTGAGCGTTTGGGAAAGTGCTCTTCGACGCGAGCTAGTCAGGCAGGCACGACCCGTTATAGATCTACGATAAAGGATTTGGGTCTTACTAACACGAATAAGCTTGCATTATCTCCTCATGCAGATCGAATTTCTGCCAAGGCCGCACAGACATGTGGGTTTATATCGCATATTTTTTTCATTGCAGAAATGAAGTTAAAACTATACCGCGTGTTTGTTCTCCCTATACTAGAATACTGTTGTCCGCTTTTTTATCTCATGACCCAGAATGACCTTAGTAAGATTGAAAAGGTTCAG
The DNA here is from genome assembly GCA_036362985.1 of Ligula intestinalis. Lineage (NCBI taxonomy): Eukaryota > Metazoa > Platyhelminthes > Cestoda > Diphyllobothriidea > Diphyllobothriidae > Ligula > Ligula intestinalis. Next base: position 387,453 of record JAYGXS010000005.1, read on the forward strand.
CGAGTTTTCACTCCTAAAATATTTTGTGTTTCTGAGTCTGGTATGTGTTATACAGATAGATGTCAGTTGGCAAACATTAAATTTCTTTGGGTAAGAAGACTCGAAGCTGGTATATGCTTTCAGTTTCTCATTAACAATAGTCCAAATCTTCTACAAATTAACGCTCTCCTTCCGGTATACCGACCTTACGCCACTCGTAACTCTTCCATGATAATTTTACCACCCCGTAGCTCCACATCTAACCATTCTCGCTTTTTGCTTCCAAATATGCTTTTATTTGGAACAACCTTCGTCTCGATATTGGACTGTCTTCTGCACTGTCGATTTTTAAAGGCAAATTATATAAGCATTTAAATTTAGAGAAAATAAAGGCATTACTGTCTGTTTCCTTTCCAAACACACAATTTGTAGATTTTGAAAAGGGCCCTCCTGTCATTTGAAGCAGAGTAAAGCATCACTTCCAAGGGCTGCGAACTCTTCTCCGTGTTTCCAACCTTCGCTGTGGTTTTCGAGGTCGCTATTAATGGTTATCGCCAACTTTTCGAAGGCCTCTAGAGTCAAAGTCAAGCACCACTTCCAAGAGCTGCGAATTATTCTCCGTTTTCGCAACCTTTGCTGTGGTCTTCGAGGTCGCTATTAATGGTCATTGCAAACTTTTTGATGGGCTCTGGAGTCTCGCTGATATTGCCGTGACTTCTATTGTCTTCTCCTGTTGTCTCGGTTGACCCCTTCTTAACTCAACGATATATTATTTTTTCCCATGACCATACACGTCCAGAACCCTCATCATCAGGTCCCAATATAACCACATCAAACCTTGTTATCTATTGAGGCAGATTTTTCTCCTAAAGTTTTTTGGAACTCGGTGACCCGCTGAAGTCATCCACCGATTTAGGAGTTTTTCTACTACCGATGACAATTATGTTATAAGAGTTCACTGTTTATCATAATTATGCTTATTATCACGATAGCACTAAGTTTATAACGACAGGGTCCCTTGGGCCTTAAATATGCAAATTATTATTATAGTATTGTCTTTGTCCGCCCCTCCCCCCCTTTGGCGCTGGTGTATTCACACCAATGGGAGCCCACAGGACCTGCCTCCTGAAATCCTTTAAAACCAGGCCCATGCCTGTTTGACCGATTCCCTTTGCTCTTGAATGGGAATATTCATTGTTAAGTACCGTACCACTTTGATAGTTGTTATACTGGTTGTGGCGTACGTGTGACTGCTGGATACAGTCGAAAAAGGCAAGGAACGAAACAGTACTCAACACGGATTGGCCGTGCTACCTGGGTATTTGGTCTGACAAATCAATACTCAACTTCGATACGAAAAATTGGCCTGACAATCCAGTGTTCAACAGGCGTCTCGCATTTGTTTGGATTTAAAGTACTAACCAGTACTTAAACACAGCTGCAAAACTGCCGGATCGATCGTGCTGAAGAATAAATCGCGCACCTGGCTGGATTGACAGTTCTCGACGATACTTAAACGCAGGTGCGGAACTGACAGATCGTCAGTACTTAACACGGATTGGCCGTGCTTCCTGGGTATTTGGTCTGACAAACCAGTACTCATCCTCGATAGGAGTATTTGACCTGACAAGCTGGTGCTCAACAGGAGTCTCGCATTTGTCTGGATTTAAAGTATTTGACAGTTCTTAAACACAGATGTGGAACTGCCGGATCGATAGTGCTGAACAGGGTACAGAGTACGTTGGCAAGATTGGCCGTACTCAATATCTGCAGCGTTTGCCAAGTTGGCAAACCAGGGGACAGACACATTTGAAAAGAATGTCCAAGGAAAAGGAATTGATCAAATCTGGTCAAGGAGAAGCCAAATCCTCGGACCTCAACGCCGGCTCTGGTAAGTCAAGCTCTTGTGGCTTTTTAGTCGTTAAAATAAGGAAGCGATGATACACATGTAAGCATTAAGGCAAAATTAAGTCGATATCAAGCGCAATTCTGGCTCACTTGGTAGACAGCGGTCATCGGGTAGACGTCAACCAAGCATTTAGAGTCGTCGATAAAGTTCCGGCTACACACTCTAAGTTCCTGCGTCAGCGGATACTTTCGATGGCAGAAGCAGTCGCTATTCGCCTCACAAACCCAATTTTATGTGCAAAGAAAGCATTTGTAGCGGCCCTAAGGCGCCCGTGGCCAAAGGTCTTTTCAACATCCACCCTCACGCCTCTTACAACGCCGCGAAACTATGATGAGACAGCGGCATCAATCATCCAAAGGCCACAACACAGTCTCAAGACGTTGACACCTTGCGTTTCCACACCTCCCAACAAAACCGGAGACGAGGATAACTGGATGACATTAACTAACTTTCTGACTCCTTCCCCTTCCCCTCTCCCCCAGCCCCATTTCTCTGTCCCCAATTAAGACTAGAATCTGATCCCCTTGATGCCCCCTTGATCCTTTTACACCTCTCTCCCCTCTTCTTCCTTGTTTCTACTGGTTGGTTTGCCAAAAACGTTCGTTAACTCTACCCTCCCTTATATTACTGTATTGCCTGATGATGAATTAATCGAAAACGTTCGTTCGCTTAACTCGACTTCCTTAAAATAAAGAAGCTTTGAAAACCTTAAGGATTTCTCAGCTCCATGCGAAATCTGCTACACGCAAAATAGAGATAGGTAGGCGTGAAGCAAACGAACATTTTACTACTTATTCCGAACTTAAAGCGGAATTCATTAGCTTCGATGCAAAGGGCCCGCAGTGAGATGTGGAGCTAAGTAGGCGCTTATTGGTTATGTATAGACAGAAAACTGAGCTAGATAAACGAGAAGCGCAGCTAGGTGAACATGAAGCGGACCTAGAACTTTTGATCCTTGATGCCGAGTGTAAAACGGATCCCGCGAGATCCAATATGAAGGGCCTGCATGCGAATGTGGAGATGCCTCAGGTAGATGCGGATTTATATTGGTCAGTTACCGGGGAACTGCCGTCTGCGGATAGTGACACGAATGCAGACCCGGATTTGGAAGGAAATGCCGGTTCCAAGATTGGCGGCATAAGCGAAGTCGGTGGATTAAAGGGAAATGGCGCTCTTTTTCATTCGATAATAGGAAAATCGGGGTCGCTGGAGTTTGTTGGCGATGTTCCCGAGGTTTTTGTTCACGCTCCCGTGTTTTTGTCGCCTTATCCTGCATCCGTTTCTATTGATCTACCTATTATTTTATTTACCTTCGGTTTATTTTGCGCGCGTGTTCATTGTTGACATTCAGTAACGGTCGGATTATGCTAACCCCGCCGGTCAGGAAGACATCGATTACGGTTCTGATTCTTCCTTTCGTGTGCGCTTACCTCCACCGACTGTTATTTGTCCTCAAATTTCATTCCTTGTTCTCATTGTTGTATTGGCTGAGCCTGAGTCCGTTAAACTTTAAAAGTCTTTGATAGTTGAAGACTCCACACTGTGCGTGGAAACATTCACCACAAAATTGACATCTTCGTGGGCACTATTGGATGGGCTAAGCCAGAACGAGCTTACCGATTTGAAGGTTGGCACACCCATGAGAAATGATATCGGGAAGGCTCTTTGGGCACATGACTAGCGCCTGAATAAAGCAGAGAGACCGTTTGCCGTAAAAACATTGATTCAGTGTGCATGTGACAGAATATTGCAGCACGCTGTCGATCACCGTTTTGCCAACAGGGAGAGTGATGGGACGGAGCACATTAAACTGCTGTACGACTCCGATTTCTTGGACACTTCGGCAAAGACCAAGAGTCACTCCTTAGAGAATGCACGTGCACTGGCTATTGCGCGTTGATCCTCTGTGCACAAAAGGGAGGCCAAGAATGTTGCACGGATCAGGTCACTTGGTAGACGTGATGAAGATATTGGTATCCAGTGGGACATGAGCAAGACCGTCCTTAGTTTACCTCCAGATTTTAAGACCACCTTCCAGTCTGCACAGAAGCGATACTGGTCTTGGTGTCGGGGAGCCAGCGCACAACAATCGTTGAAGCAAGTTCAGGTTGAACGGGCTCCAATCAAACCACTTTCATCGAAGAGTTTGGTGTGGAAGCAATAGAACTGGGGGCTGCCCAAAACTGACGATTTAAATCAGCAATATCACGTGAGCCTGAAGCAAGCACGTTATTTGGCAGGTGTCCTTTGGCGTCACTGGCTGAAATGATACCTTCGCACATTAAAACGTGGTGCATAAGGGTTTCGAGCGTCTCGATAACCGAAAGTTCGCGATGTGGTTGTGAGGGCTATTAGAAGACGCTTATATGGCGAGAGCGAGAGAGTGAGTGGGGAGAGAGAGAGAGGGAAAAAGACAAAGTGAGAATGAAAGAGAGAGAGAGGGAGTGAGAGAGTAAAAGAGAGAGATACACTTGAGAATGGCGGGCGTGGCTGTCAAGAGAGATGTTCGTAAGATTTGTTGATGAGAGAGTGTCAGTAAAAGGGAAGGGTGAAACTGGGGCTTGTTACAGGAGAGGATATAAAACTATTTCTGCACTAGCGACTAGTTATATTATTTGGTCGAGCTGAGTGTAGGTTAATCACAAGAGCCGACTTGGACAGTATGTGAAGAATTGGTGGGTGGTGCTATTTCCGGCTGAACAAGTATGGAATTCTCCACATCTCTTCTACAACAGAACTCTCACCTGACCTATAAAATGATTGTTTACCTCTTTTGAAGGCTGCCCCCTTTCCCCTGTAGTGCTGGCCGCCCATGACTCACTCAAATGCACATGACTGAATACTGCCCTCCCCCGGTCTTGGCCCCTTCTTTCGATTTTCATATTGCACTTTCACATGGCAACCACCATGAAGGCATACGGCGATGGTGCACCAACTGTCCGTTTCCCCTCCCCCCTTTTGACCCAGCTACCGCGGCTATTAAGGGAACCACTCGTCAAGCTATCCCAACAGCACCACTGACTTCAAACGCTTGCAATCTCCCCTTACCGCAACAGGGTTTTTTATGTCCCCCCTTTGGCGCTGGTTTATTCAGACCAATGGGAGCCCACAGGACCTGTCTCCTGGAATCCTATAAAACCAGACCCGTGCCTGTTTGACCGATTCCCTTTGCTCTTGACTTGGAATGTCCATTGTTAAGTAACGTACATCCTTGAGAGTTGTTATCACTGGTTTTGGCGTACGCGTGATTGCTGGATACAGTCCGAGAAAGCAAGGGATGAAACAAGCCATGTAACACGTTGTCTATTGAGCCAATCAGCTCCTCTCCTTAAATAGTCGCCGGTATTATTGGCTGTTGACTCAGTGCATTAATGTAGCTAGAAATTCAAATTATTGATTGATTGTCTAGCACGATGCGTTTGCTCACGCGTAGGCCGTTCGATAGTCTGTTGTGTTCGGGGCTACATGCTGCGTCTATGCTAGCTGTTGGGTCTTTGCTAAAAAGAACGACTGCCAAAGACCAATATTGAGGGTGATGGACCGACTGCTAAAAAGTGGGGGCGGGGAACAGTCGACAGCCTTAAGGTGAAGTTTTCTGGTAACCTTTGCCAAACTTGTATTTATTCACAAGATTTTCGTAGTGTTGTTTGTACGTAACCTTTTTGGCTGCAATTGTTGTGCATTTCTGTACCTTGCAAGTATAACTGTTCGTACGAGTTGGTGTACGAATTGTTACGTGCAAGATTTCAACTGGTGGGAATTACCTTTTCAATAGGGGACATCTTGTTCCCATTGTGTTTCTTCACTAAAATTGGGGCGAAACTGCTCAGCTGAAGTTGCTGGTACAACGCTAAACCAGGCTCCGGTACAAGAAAACGTCTGTGAGTGACGCTCACGCATCCATAAAACGTGTGACCAGAGCCGGGGGAGCAAGAGAAAACGGCCATGCTTATTCAATGGCTGACGAGTTTCCCAGTTTACACGTTAGGAACAAGGAGAGGAATATCGGCAAGCATTTGTACCGAAATTCGTATGGTACCAGTGCATTGTGGTGGTTCTAGGTTGCCAGCGAGAGCGGCGACTGCTAAACTAGCAATGGGCGGCAAAGCAGGAAAGTTGTAGCTTCGGGGATGCAATCTCTTCCAGCCTGGCAATTATTGAGTGCTTACAATGAAAGGCCGCTTTTGGCGCCTTTTCACCTAAAGCACACTCTCAGATCAGTTAGCAGTCATGCCAAAGAAGTCCCATCGCACCACGTTCGCACGTTAGAAAAGGTGGTGGAAATGTAGTTATTCATGTTTCACCAATAGAGGATAGGGAACGGATATATGGGATTTTTTAGGTTAGACCAATCCCTCCGCCAAAGCTGGCATATAAACCAATTCAAGTGTCAGAGGTACAGACCTAAAATGGAAAAATGTAGAAGGAAACTAAGAATATATCCAGTGAATCACCCGTCTGTAAAATTCTGATGATCTCGATGTGATCCACGAGTGGTCATTAGAGATCAAGATACTGGTAAACGTGACCAAATCGAACTTGTTTATAATGGGTAGGGAGCGGTGTAACGGACCAAACCTGAACCGAACCCTGTTTTCTTGTTTTAATCATGGTTTTACTGTGACCGGTCCTTTTTTCCCTAGAACAGTGATCTGATTGGACCAGGAGAACACACACGTGACGACCTGAAGTTCCGATAAGTCCGAACCGAGATCCCTTCCGACCCTCTCGCTTACCGTTTACCGTATCTCCTTTACCGTTCCCGCTTCCGTTACCGTTCCCATTACCGATACCCTTCCTTGTACCAGTACAATATACATTTATATATCCTCGTCTCCCCCTTTTATTACGTTATGAGTTCTACCTCTAACTCGCTCACATCAGCGTTGGATGAGATCGATGGACCTCTCGGTAGTGTATTCGACGAGACGCTATTCGTCGAACCAAGGCCGAGAGTACCGATAACCTCTGGTCCCCACCGATTGGACGCATTCGACTCGGCCGTTACAGCGGGACCACCCACCCTATACAATGGGTAACATGACACTGGCCACTGTTAGGAGTAATCGCGACTTGGGCGTTATCATCCAGGACGACCTCAAGATCAAGAACAATCAACTTTAGCGAGACGCAAGGGGCTAGCGCTACTTTGGACGTTCAAAAGAGCATTCACGTCCTGGTCCATGCAGATATTCCGTAAGCTCATGGTCACGTTTATTTGAGCGATCATGGAGTATGCACTTTTTATTCCTCATCATCTAACGCAATTTCCCCTTATTTATGCTTCAATTTCGCACGGAAAGTAATAAGTTTCCCTCAAATGTTGTTTTTTTTGCACCGAGGCACGCATTATATGTGAAGTAGAATAATACAGTACATTCCCATGAGTAATTTGGGTCTCGTTCGTTCTTGACCTAGAAAACAAGCTAGTCACATTTGCGCAACACTTCCTCAGAAGCCCAAATAATCATGGCAAAACACCATCCCGATCTTATCTTCTGTCGGAAACAACCTGGCGTTTGTAAGTGGCTGCTAATATTTTGTTACTTTCTCCAGCTATTGGCCGTCTTTGTGAAAAGTGCGACGGAAAGTGCGTGATATGTGACTCGTATGTTCGTCCGTGCACACTCGTTAGAATATGTGACGAATGTAATTATGGTTCCTATCAAGGCCGTTGTGTCATTTGTGGTGGTCCTGGAGTCTCGGATGCTTACTACTGTAGACAGTGCACTATCATGGAAAAAGATGTACCTTCCCCTTTTTGGCTCATGCAAATTTAGCGAGATGGTTGTCCCAAAATTGTCAATCTAGGCAGCGCTAAAACAGATTTGTTCTATGAACGGAAAAAATACGGGTTTAAGAAAAGATGACATTGGCTTTGTAAGTAACCGGTTTAACTTATGGCTTTTTCTTTAGGCTGTGCGTCTTTAAGACCCCTTCCCAACTAAGACTGCATGCTTGGGAGCTGCGCTTGCCTTCTTACGCTTTGAAAGGACGAAAGCGCCCCACAACTGCTTTATTTTTTACAAATACTTGAAGTCGCTCAGCAGTTACGTGTGAAGAGTTTCTAACTTCCTAGACTTTGCCATTTTTAAACCGCCAGCTTTGTTTTTCACTTGTGTTCCACCCGCGAGCTCTCTAGAAGTGTAATTTTTTGATTGCGTTCTTTTATCTGCCTTTCGTACCCATGATTTCCAATCGTCTCTGGTATTGTCGTCAGCTCCACAGGAGGTATTATTTTTAATATGATCCGTGATAGTCATGTCTGGTCGATGGTGTGCCGTTCCATTCAGTAATTTCGTTATTATCGGTTGCTAGGCCCAAAAACCACTGACTTCTCAATACTTCTGTCACATTTAGATCAGTTTTGTCATGTGTAGATACCAGTGCTTGCTAAGGGGGACTAAAACTTTGAAGACGACCCTTCTCACTCCTGTTACTCGAAGTGATTTGTAGGATTACTATTATCTCAATGACAGACGTTATGCGTAGCTGTGGCCGTTGCGGAGTCACTTTATTTGACGAATTTAAGGCACGAATAAAAATTAATTGAGCATATCGCTATCGAACTGTTAATCCTAATGCTGCTTGCCATCACGCTTGACGATGTTTCTGACTGGTAAAATGTGTTCCAGCGAAGTGTTTCCGAACCCTTCTGTTCACTGTCAGTCACGCTTTATTATCATTTGTGTCTTCACTCTCCTTTATACTCCTTACCTCGATGTTTTTTCATCTATCTGGCCGCACGCCTCCTCCAGACTGTTGGGCGAAAATATCAACACGTAAGTTCCTGACGTACTTGGACGTGTTGGTCATAGCTTGCAAATGTAAGCTTTTCAACTGATGGAGTAAGTCACCTTATTCATGAATATACACTAGGCAGATCTTTTCTCAAACAACACTCCTTATGCTTTTGCGAATGCGATCATGACTTATCTAGCCCGCCTAGATGATGTGCCGTATAGCACTTTTCCACGCGTGTCGATCCGTGTCAGCAGACCTGGACTGTACGATCCATTTGACGGCAGTAACACGGTTCGTGAAGTTGATAACGAAAAACGTGTCCAAGCCACCTCTGTCCTCCTTTCTGAATGGCCTAAGACGTACTTGCGATTTTGTCGCAGCGATTGTGGACTGCCTCATTTAAGACCAAGTCGGTGTACTTCACTCAAAGGATGGTCCTCGAGCAGTAGTGGTCAAAAGCCTTCATATTCCGCGCGCATAGCCCAGTGTTGGCAGCCATATGAAAGAACAGGTGCGTGGTACACGCGGACCTTCGCAGCAATATAGATATCGTTTCGGGCCATCGGCACATTTGTAGGCTGGAGAAGGCTCCTTGAGCTGCATCGATTCGGGAGATAGTGTCATATTTACTCTGTCCATTCGGCAGCAATCTCGCTCCCAGGTACTTGAAGTTGTCTACTTAACTAAGTGGACCTCTCGAGGAGTGCTTTTTCTTGGACATGGATGCAGCATGAAAACATCTATTTCCAGCGTTTGTGGACAAACCGATCAATTAAGCGACATCGTTCACTCATTGTACCGCAGACTGTAGATTGCCAACGCTTTATTTTAGTAAAGCGATATCCTTGGTATGGTCAGGCTAAAAATATGCCTCAGCTCCAGTCATCAGGAACGGCCTCGTCTTCGTGTTTGTCTAATCACCTCATGAAGCCAGGGTGCCAGCTTCGACATAAGATCTGTAAACTTAAACGAGTATAGCGTCCTCTCCAGGCGCCTTATTGTTGCACAGCCCTTTTCTGCCTTGAACGATTTACCTTTCAGAAGGCGGGACGCATAACACTGGATAAGTGAGAAGGGGAGGAGACTCCGCTGTAGATGGGAGCAAGGGAATGCTGGGCTCCGTATCGAAGGTGCTCGAAGTGCTCACGCCGGCGTTTGACTTCGGTCATGTTGTAAGTAATTAAGCCGTTATTCACGTCAAGATCTGAGTCACTCAGTGAAAGGAACTTACCACTCATTTTGTGAATAATTTGGTAACATTTCCGAGCATCACTAATGTTCGAGGTCTACTCTATGGAGGTCGCTAGTTCTGTCCAATATTTCTTCCAGTGCCCTCTGGCCGATTTTTCCGTCACCTTTCTTAATTGGAGAAAAGAACCATAATTATGGCACCTAGCTCGAGCTATATTAGTAGACAACTGCAGGGCTCTTTCGTTGATCCAATCACTGCGACGTCGCTGGGTGTATCCGAAAATCTTTTCGGCTACCCTATAGACTAAAGTTTCCAGTAATAGTCATTGGATATTCTCTTCTCCGTCGGCTCTTGTCGTGAAGCAGGATCGAATTTCTCAGCTTAGGGCCTTGGCAGTACTGGGTTGCCGAATTTTAGCAATATCGAGGCGCCTAGTGCATGGTATTTTGATCGCGGAAGAGAGGTGAGCTTTCCAGCGTGTATGAACGAGAACGTGATCAGACCTATGGACATTACCAGTCTTAGCGCCGCGCAGCGATCTGCTATCATGAATCTGCCCGTGGGATCTTGAGCCGACTAAAATTTCGTCAGTTTGACTTGCCGTATCGCTATCAAGTACCAGGTGTTTGTTTTGGTGCTGGAAGCACGTTTTCGTAACAAACATTTGGTTCTGCGCAGCAATCATTCACCATTCTTACGTCAAGAACCAAGCCCAAAGCAGCCGATAAGATGATTGTTTGTGGAGTCACCAGGGCCGGTCCGGCCATACAAGTCCCCGGCAACAGTCGGCAAATCGCGGCGAGATAGCCTTCCAACTAATGCCTGTAGCTGCGAGTAAAACATCTTATTTTGCTGATCGGCAGCGGAGGTTTGTATGTACGTGGCAAAGACAGATGTTTGTGAGTTGACTCTTCAGGTGCACGTAGGCCATCCGCTCAGTGACTCGTTTCCTGAAAGTAGTGAGAAAGAAATTGTCATAACATGTCTATCGGAGGAGTCACGCGATTTATTGTGGTATGAAGTATGAGTTAGCTCTGGGGACCTTTATTTCCTGAGTGCCTGAGTCGGGAATTTGAACTTCGGACAAACAGCAGACACCTGCACTTCACTGAAAAAGGCTGGGTCAGGCTTGGGGTACCAGGGGCCAGGAACGTTTGCATATTATAGGTTCCAATACAAAGTGTCCGAATCAGGTTGAGTAATCCACCTCGCCTACTACTTTCTCGCACCATAAGACCAGTGTAGCGGAGCACCTTGGTTCCCGCGGACACCGTGGCATTAATTATAGTGCCGTTATTGAAAAAAAGTTTTCTATGAAGTATCTTGGGGATTGAGTACGAGAGGATCACCAAGAGCCGATTTGATTTTCTGTTCGAGGTTGTCTCCTCTAGCGCTTTGACTCAATAGTCTAACCACAAGGCAGCGGTGGCAAGCGGACTTATTGAATGGTGGTTCACAGTCACCATGTCACAGTGCTGTTGTCAACCTTTAAGACATTTTATAGGCTTGCCCGACCTCAGCTCACTGGAAGTACACGAAAAGTCATATTATGTTATTACTTTTAGTACCTTCATAAGTCTTGTGCATTTCTGACTGTTGACAAGGAATTCTCGAGAAGACACACTGGTAACCAGAAATTGGTTGAACGTGTTGTATCGTCAATATTGACCATTTTTAAAAATCTTTCTTGCTTAAGGACTTTAGTAAGCTCTGTTCGGAGTTTACTCTCGTGTAAAACCTCCGAGCATATTCACCTTTATGTTCTTTAAAAACTATTTCACCACATTCTCCCCTAACGGAGGGTAGGGCACCGCTTTTTCCATTGCCTTTGTTGTCTACCTTTATCGCCTTATCGAGCTTTAGGGCTACGAATTCCAGAAGCAGGTACATCGGACAAGGTTCTCATCTCAAATTTGCAGGTTATGTCCACTGTAGGACAGAAAGCCGGTAATTTTCAAAATGACTCAATAAAAGCATATGCCCTGCGCGTTTAATTGTTCATGAAGGGTTTATTTATAAGCTAAGACACCGCACGATGTGCCCCTGGCGAAAGTCACAGGTGTTTTGAAGTACTGCGATAAATAAATTTGGTGGTGCGCGAATCATTTAAGCGAACTTGGGTGGCGCCGGGTGAATAAACAGTACGCGGAATCTAGTGTTTATTCATGATAGAAATAACCGCTCACTCTGTCCCAGGAATGCGCAGTGATAGTTTATAGTACTTACATTAGGTACTCATCCCAGTGGTATGATTGAGTCCAAGCAGCTGAAGATGCAGGCCGGTACATCAGCTGGCAAAGAGTGAGTTCTCCGCTTAGGATTCTCAAACCCTATATAAACGGTTGCAACAAATGCTTTATGCAGCAGCAGCTAGAATACCAGCTCGGAGAAGCGGGAGCAACTATCAGCTACCACTCCTCGGGAACACGCCTTCTAGTGCGTCCTGAGATTTTGAAAGTCTATAGGTTAATCAGTGTATTTTCTGTCTACTGCAATTCGCCACAACGCCGTCTACTTATCACCGGTTGCCCGAATAAAGTTGAAGGAGGAAACTATCCTATGCGACCCTCACGCAACTAATCTCCGTGTTATGCTTTGATGCGAGACCTTTGCACCAAATCCTGGGTTTTCTTTGATGGTATTTTCCCTCTGGGACCAAGCGGTGTAGCAAATTGTCTCTGCGGTCTCCTAGTGTTGGCCGACATCTTGCATGCATCCCCAATAAGTCACGAGTTATCATAAGCAGGCTGCACATTCTCATCCTGTATTACTCCGTAAATGCCGCCCTCCTTGCTATGTATACGAAAATTTTGCTACGCACCTCGTACTCCGGTAATTATAAACTAAATCGCTGATGTCTGACAGCTTATACGTCCAGTGGTATCTGCAACTGCATTTTTGGGACTTCAAAGTAGATGAGGAGGGAGGCAGGTAAACGAATCAGCCGTTATTTCCGGATGATGAATTTAGGCTCATGGAAGTAATCTTTCTCGCTCGGTGTTTACGCCCACAAGGTTTCTACTTAGAAAAACGACTTAAGGTGTCAACTTATCAGGTGTTATTTTGAAATAGAGCAATTAGAACAGGCTAGATTTCAAACGACGAATGCACGGAAAGCTAGAAATAACAAAATAATCTCAATGCAAAAATCATGTTAAAGCACAATACACAAAACTAGGGGGCGAGAAAGTTCGTTCACAAAGAAGCTGTCTCTTCGGAGGGCGTTGTCTGGCATACGTTAAGGACAGCCCTGACAGAACTTGTCACGCAGTCACCCACACCAACACCGTCAAAAGAGGAACCCACAAGGTGCAGGGCGCGACGTCCACCGCAACCACGGGCCTTTATGGCCTCTTCGATGGCCCGCCTGACGCGGCGTATATTTTGTGTATGACCCACGGGGTAGTTGGGAATAGCGTGCGACCAAATTCCCACCAGGCTCCTCGCCGAGCAGGGCACGTTTAGGCCCATATGCGTCCGCACGCCCTCAAGGGCCAGCCGAAGCAGTTCCTCCCTGATGGGCGCTGCCAGGTGGAAGGGTGCCGCTGTGGTGGAAGCGGTGAGCCACTCGGCGCGCGGCTGCAACATGACGGTGAAACGCGTGCAATTTCGTCCACCAGGACCGCTTAGGTGTGGGAACACAGAACTGTCATAGACAATGCCTAGCACAGGGCCGCACTCTGAGCGCGGCACCAGATGACCGAAAGCAGGTTGGTGGGGCTTCACGGATGGCTGACCAAGGTCTCCATCAAATTCGAGGGCCACCACGGCGATGCTGGCGGACGGCAGGGTGGAGGGGCGAAGGAGTGTGAGGGCGTCACTTTCCGCTGGCAGGAGAGCGGCCTTTTCTAGAAGTGTGCCGCAGGTGGAGGCCGGCGCGCAAAGAAAGACGGAGTCGGCTTCCTCATGTCGGTACAGCGAACCGTCACCTTCGTGTAGATGAAGCTGGTAATGAGAAGAAAGCATTATAAACAGGTGGAAGAACACGGCTTAGTGCTGACTGTCAGGAAGAAAGCATTCTGAAGACAAAACAGACTTTTTCGTGTGATATAAGGTTAGCTGAAGAAGAATAGGGTTAACCAAGCGTTAAATTGATTATTACAAGCACGTCACAGCCATACACGGGTCGCCGGGCTTTTAAGAGGATAGCTTGTGAAAACTCCGTCAGAGACATTACCACAGCCACCAACAAGCAAGGAAGTATAGGGGTTGTGTTGATAGTGCTGCCATAACAAAGTCAAGTCACTTACTTCGAAGCGCAAACCCACCATCAAAGGAATCCCCACTCCGAGATGAGCTACTGGTAACAAGAGTTGACTACTCGCTTATGATTATCTCATTAAAAGTAGACATCGCTGTGGGATGGAGCGGTTAACTGCGGACGCTCGCCGCAACAACCATGTTCACCCCTCTGGTCTGCGTAGCTTTTGTTTGCACTGCACACACGTGGAGAAGGAGGCAGGGGTTGCTTCGACAGTCTGCTATCACTAAAATAATTTACGCGCAACCCACTATCCATGTGCCCACCTTGGTGGGGAGTGCACGGACACTGCTAAGAACACCCGGAGGAGACACAATCTTTCCCTCTATTATAAACTTCGTCAGACCTTTTAAGAAATCTGTGGCAAAGTGTCATAATGAATAACTAGTGCTAATTTCTGCATTAAAAAACAGTTTCTATTATCCGAAATTTGGACACGGGTTCAGACTAAATTGTTCTCTTCTCTCTGTCCATGAACAATAATTTAGGAGTAACGTTAGGTCAAGTACATCGAACCTTGTATATGCTCGTTTTACTACAAGAGTCTGTCCGCTAGTCCCAACGGTTATAGATGCCAGATATAGCCAATTTGCATTAGAAATCCAATCCCATCAATAAGGAGCGGTGCTAGCTGCCCTTAAGTGACGTCAGCAAGAGGTCACGACTACATGTGTCAAAGAGGTGGTCGGTTGCGACTGTCCGATCGTTATGATTAACTCAGTCGAGTGTCCGCAAGCCAGTGTGTAGGTTTAAGTCGCTTTGCAGTGGCAGCCTATATGCGTGGGGGTAGGGCTGGTTGAAGAGCAGTATTGGCTCTGCCGGGGACAATGGATATTGACCACTATTTCTCGTAGATAATCGCTTGCCGACGGCGGTTACTACCAGAAGAAGGAGCAACCTCAATGGGATCGGCGCTAGTAGTCATTGTTTGTTACTACTGTTGTTACATAAGCAGGCAGTTATGTGTTGGGAATGTGCCGATTCCCACGATCACTCAGTTAACAGAAAAGCCCGAATGTAACTCCATGCCGCTGTCACGAGAGCGCACAGTGGCTATAGATTTTTCGTCATAGCGGATTGGTCCCCGGTTGCTGACGCCTGCTGATGGAGCGGACTGGATAAATACTCCCCAGCCTTATCTAGGAGTGACTTACATTTTGCCTTGACTTGCTCTGTGTGAATAAACTTCTTCTCCTGGCCGATTGACTTCTCTCTTGCTCTCTCTCTCGTGCTGGCGTTCGGGACGACAGTCGAGCTAGCTCAGCGTTCGTGTTAATAAAAAGTGCCAGGCGCGAGTCATAACAATGTGGGATTCGAATAAAGAAAGGTAGACACTTATCACCTGACCAAATCAATAAAGCACCAAAAATAGGTCGTGAAGCTGGAAGAGTAAATCCGCGCCACTTTACAAGGCACAGATGGCATCGGTATTTCAGTGTGGCATCAAGCAAGATGCCCTGATAACTACCAATTTTCAGCATATATTAGAGAAAGAGGAAAACACAGTGATATGCGATCGAACGAACAAGCGTACGCGCGTGTTAGAGAACTGACCTCGAACTGTCCATTCTTGCAGTCAATACTGGAAACTGTGGCACCGGATCGCAGTGAAACGTTGGGCGCTTCGCGGAGGTGGTCCACTAGAGCCCGGGTCAGGGTCTGCATGCCTGTGCGAAAGTTGAGTATTCGCGGGCCCCGGGGAACCTTCAAGCCTGTTGGTTTTGGCAGGAAAGTATCAACTTCCGGGGGCAGACCATCAGACCGGAGTCCGACGGCGCCGAGCAGCATCTCCTTGATAGCTCCAAGTAAGATGTTAGGACCGCTGGCGTCCCATTTGACCAACTACAGCAGAGAAAAGCGCAGAATTATACGATGCATGTAGAGAGATGTGTACTTCTTCTAAACCAAGTAGAATGAACAGTTTTCGTAGATACCGCGAACATACAGGGTTGAGACAATATGTATAACAAGCTAATATCCATAAGGGAGGCTTGAGCATCTTAAGCTCCCAGGCCAAAAAATGCTGCATTCCTATAATGTATGTGTTGTGGAAGACGCTGGTTTGAATTTGTGCTTTGTACGTAATAATGTATAAATGACCCCATAGAGATCGCTCTGCAGCCGTAAGGTAACAGTGATCAAAGAAACGTGCTACTGCACATTTAGATTTCGTTCTTATCTCCTTAGTATGCAAACAGTACGGCATCCGCAGTCCCAATTATAAACAGCATAATCAATGTTTCAGCTTAAGCACAACGAAGGGGACTTGAGTACCTCACGGAAAATTATGTTTCTCTGGCATCCTTATCACAAACGCTTTATAATATATGCCAGCACAAACCGAATAAGCAGGCCAAGGGGAAAAATCAATAAATGAAACTGAAACCGTAGAAAAGGGGGACCGCGCAGATTATACATTTCTAGGACAAATATGAGCGACAGACTCTACGTGAGTTGCATGTCGGAAACCACAGTATGACTCACATTAAACAGGTAACTCTGAAATTATGGCATCTTCGGATTATTCATTAGGAACTGCGGCTTGCGCGGTCGTGAAGCTAAAAAAAACCACCCTAAGTACCACCGATGCCACAGAAAGGAGTGGCGACATCGTCAAGGAGTTCAGATGGATTTCGTTTGACCGTTATTAAGCTGGGCATTCTTGTTAGGACCAACTCCAGTAACCGCACTCACACGCCGACCTGATAACTCGTCCCAAGCGTGCGTGATGGTATCGCACAAGCTGCTGGCGGCATTAGGGCTCAGCCAAACCATTTGCATAAGTCGGAAAGCCATTCGGCATGCTACCCATTCAAGGACACCATCGGACTGTTTTGATTGCATTCCGACCTTGCACGCACCCATATGCTCCTCTTTGACCTTAAAAATGTTATAATATGTACGTTAATACACTTCCCTCCTGGCGTCCTTGCTGATATATTCTCGTTTGTGGATTCCAAGGAGACTTTGTTGAA
Organism: Ligula intestinalis; assembly: GCA_036362985.1. Classification (NCBI taxonomy): domain Eukaryota; kingdom Metazoa; phylum Platyhelminthes; class Cestoda; order Diphyllobothriidea; family Diphyllobothriidae; genus Ligula; species Ligula intestinalis. Next base: position 404,513 of record JAYGXS010000005.1, read on the forward strand.
CGTCGAACATCTAGGCTTGCGGCAAGCTTATAAGAATTCTCGACCCATGGTCAAAGTGACTGGAAGTTTTTTAAGGTTTTAGAACAAAGCTGGTGCCACATTAAATAAGAAAGAAGAGGTCAGATAAGTATGTGACCCCCCCCCTATGGAGATCGTGATAGAAAACGACGACCAGGTTACATTCTCCTTGTTTCAATAATTGTCACAAATTGGCGAGAAGGCAGGTAAGTTCACTACCACTTTGCCCTGACAGAACGTTTCGTTGGTACATGGAAGGCGAACAGTCATCTTCGCGGTCAAGAGCGTTCCGGAACCGAACCCCTTATGAATGACTACAGTATTTGTAACCAGAGGTCAGAATTTTCCAACCGCTGAAACACTATTTTCAGAAAGTTAGAGGATAGGAAATATGTTTGTCTGTAATTACAGACTCAGAGAGAAGCCGTGGGTAGTAGGTATCATTGAAAGTTCAGGGGAGTAGTACTTCAGGGGGAATCAGTAACTGGAAGAGGCAAAAGGCCTGCAAACCAGCCCCTACGCATGGCTTTACCATAGAAGGCCAAATAGCACTCAGCTTTGAGGGTTCTGATTCCCAACATTAACAGTCATTCAACACCATTTGCAGGGGATCGAATCCCTAAAAGCGGAAGTTGTTATGGAAGACAGAAACAAAATGTAGTCCCGACCTAAAATGAAAGGAACATGTGTTTAAGCAGACCACACCGGCTGTAAAATCCTCGTGCAGGCGTGGTGACTGCTCATGAGCATTTTCCAATGGCTGGCTGACAAAAAAGCCGGGGATTTTTTCACAACCATCATGCCAGGGTTCAGTACTGTTAGGAGTCGAGCGCTTCACACATTGTACTACTTATTGTGGCCAGATAAAAAGGTTACTCGGGGAGTCCATCCATCGGAATATAACAAGGTAGTTCAATCCAAATCAGTTAACATGACCTACAACGTCCTGTCTGACTGTGCCATTCCTGAAGTCATTAACAATGAGGTTTTACGGCAAACTTTATAAAAACTCCTAATTCTAAGTTGTCAAGTATCCAGCGTAGAGAAGAAGGTAGGTGAGTTACGTAGAAACGTGAATCTCGCCCGGTCAGGGCGTCGTGTGAACGAGTGTCACATGACGTCGTATTATTCACGTGTGTACGCATGAGAAGTACAATCAAGAGAGCGATTGGACGAAGCTATACGTATGACTCTTGACCCTGTTCATGAGGGAGAGGGTCGATCAACAGTTGAACACATGCTTGGATGAAATCAAAAACACAGGGAGAGAAATTAACAAAGGATTTGTTCGATTTTTAGCTTAAATGGAGAACTATCGCTCTGATCACTATTACACGTCGTACTGGGAAGAGCGCTTCTGTCACCGGCTCTCTTGTGACATTGGACTGATATCTCAGGGGAGGGGTGCCCGGCTGGGATTCCTCTGATGGGAATCTGTTTGCTATCTGGTGAGGAAACAAACAGGTAGTTGCTTCACAATGAAAGTCCATCCAGAAAGCTTAGTTCGTTTTGGCGAGCGGTTAACTGGTGACCACACCAGTCGCAATGTTTACTTTACCTGTTATCTGAGTCTCCAGCTATCCATTTGCTAGAGCAGAAGGTGTCTGTTTACCGCAAAATATTGAAGTGTGTCAAAAGAACTGTGCCTTCGACTACCTTGAGGACTATCAGAAGAGTGTTGAAAACATCTACAACCAGATTTGCACTACAGAAAACGTACATTAAGGTGTAAGAAAAAGTACACGATATCGAGGTTTACATTTTAGGATAGCCTGGGTCTCCCTTAGCAGATCGAGTGGCGGGTGATAATGTTCAGTCAAAACGTGCAAGGAAAAACGTTGGGCTCTTGACTTAACGAATAGAATTGTGGATAAGTCTTCTCTTCGGCGAACATACGCGTTTTCTTCACGAGCTCCTGTAATTGGGAGGTAAAGACCGACCCCTGTGCATTTACTCTTGCCCTTGTTTCTAAAGAACAGGATACACTGGCCGAGCAACGAAGCACCTGGAAAAGAGGGTACGTGAACACGTACCACCCTGGTTAAGAAAAGATGAAACTAGATCGATCGCGAGCTCTATTCTCGTACACCTTGTCGACATGAATCATCGAGTTCATTCTAAAGAACCATTTCAAGTTATCTACTGGACACCAGCTAACATTTCCAAGAGCCTACGCTAACGGGCGCTAGCAATAGCCGAGACAGCGGTTATATGGCTAGCGACTCCAATCCTGTGCTGTCAGAAGACGCTAATACAGGCACTGTTACTTCTGTAAGAGGCCAATTATTGTAAACAACGAAAGGTGCTACTATAGAGTGATCCCTACCTCCTTGTTTTGTTCCTACGCCAGCATACCCTTCAAGATTTTAAAGAGTTTTGTGTTGCCGTTACGTACAATGAAGAAGCGGTATCACTGTATCTCTTCCGGCATAGTATCTTAGTAGTAGCAAGTGCGATCAGCCGAATATGGAGGTCGGTGGACATAATGTATCTGTAAAGAGGTGCAGAAGAAGGGGGGCAAATGTTTCCATTATTTTGGTTTGACTGCAAGATTCCATTGTAATTCAAGGGCCTGTAAACTTTAAGAGCTATTTTATCCCCGGAGCAACAGAATGCCACTGAAAGAAGTACTAAATCTTACTGGTAGGTCTGGTTCAATTACTGCTGAGAAGTTTTCTCCGAAGAGTAGAACTGAATGGAACACTGAAAAAATCCTATTCAAATAGACGAAACCAGATTTGCAGGCTATCGCAATTACAATCATGGCCATCCTTTGGTTGGAGATGCATCTGCCGAAGGAAACGACGACGATTCAGCACATAATTAGTGGAACCACGGCTTGCACATAGTACACGATTCCTTGGATTATGTCGGGGTACTGTTATTATTTACTTCTGTCTATCGAAGCGAGATGAATCACATTGATCTCTATAATTGAATTTGACGTAGAAGCAAGTTTAAAAATACGTTCTTACGAATGGTCAACTGATCGACGAATCAATAAGGCTGGGCGCGATCAATCAGTAGGGCAATTAAGTTAGCCCGAATTCTGCTGTGCACAGCCAGCAAATCTAGAAGACTTGTTTAGACAGCAAGAATGAGAATTGGAAGAAAAATCTCTGAGTTCTAGAGAATTTACTTCAAGGACACTTGAATGAACACTGCTGGTGTGTCTTGAAAGTAAATGAAGATCACTTGGTAGCAATTGTATGCGATAGCCTTCCAAGGCACGATCGTCAACTCGCTATGATAGACTTACAGTAGTAGAACAAAAGGCTTGCTGCGAGTTCGATGGACCGGTGATGTTCACGAAAAAGAATGTGCCGGTATAGGGAAAGACTTGTCGATCTGTCCGATTAGTAAGAAAGGGCGAAAAATTCTTCCATTATCATGATTCGAACAGAACACTCCATTATAATTTGAGGCTCTGAGATATTTTAAAATCAGTTTAGCTCTGGGACAACACACTGCTACTGAACGAAGTGTCGAAGCTTACTAAGAGATTACTGTTTCAACTACCGTCAGTAAGTCTGCTCCGGAAAGGGATCTGTCGCTAGGAAGGGAAGGTTGAATGGAACAGGAGATAATCCAATACAAATCGACCAGTTCAGATTTGTAGGGCGCAGTAAACACAATCGTGATCGTCTTTTCGATGGAGATGCACCGGCTGAGGATAACGATGGTGATTAGGTTTAGGATTACCTGAATCACGGCTTACGCACTGATGGTCTTTACGTTGTGTACCGATATTAGGTACCTTTGCATACACGAGCGAGAAGTTTATCTCTATAACTGAACCCGAAGTACAAACGGGTCCAGCAATGCATTCAGACAAATGGCCAACTTGTCGGTGACCTAATGAAGCTGAGTGCTATCACAAAGCTGTCAATCATCAAGAATATAGGTTCGCAAACACTGCAAACTGAAAGGACTTAGTTAGATAACAAGATTCCGACGTTGAAGAGTTAAACAGCATTTTCATCAGGAGCATTTGAATGCACACCGCTGACCTGTTTTGAAAGGAGATGAAAAGCACTTTGTAGCAATCCCACGTAATAGAACTGAAGTATTTGTTGCTTAACTATTTTTACTTTAGTCCATTTTAATTTTCGTATGTAGACAGAAGGGTAGACATCCTGCTATAGTAGCCCTCATAAAAAGTCATTGAAGTGACAAGCTGTAGATTATGCACTGAAAGATACTAGGGAAGGACTCAATGGGAGGGGAATTTTGATTTCGAAGAAACTAGTCTTAATGCTTGTAAAATATCGCATCATTTCGCAAATCCGCATATAGGGCTACAAGACTGAGTGCAGGTATTCCTGGGTTGTCGACAGAGGTCCTGATTTCACGTATCCTCTAGATCAAGAGGCAACAACTGCTACGATTTAAAATATCTACACCACCCTGTATGGCGGTCAGGTGGCAGAAAGCAACCAACTTCGCGACCTCAGGGTCGGTTGTCATCTTACAATCTCCCTATACGTGAAAAAACACAAAGCTACAGAACCGGCACTTATTGGGGCGCTCGTCCGACGCAGAACACCAACTCGACCACATCCACCTTCGTAGTGAGAGCATAAAGTACTGACTGCACTTCCAATTTTGCTATCCGGCCATAAAAATCAGCTGGAATCTTTGGCTGGAAAAAAATGCGAGTAATGCTTAAGTACTGTCTGAAACGCACTTTTTTTCTATAAGATTTTAGACAGAATTCAAGATGTTTTGGCTTCAATGCTTGCCAGGCAGCTTAACGTATGGACCAAGCACAGCACAAACCTCCACTTAAAAGAACCGATTCTGGTGTTTTGTCTCTGTGATGAAGACAGCTCGCACCTGACAACTTTATAATTACGTAACGACAGCATCCGGGGCATGATTAATTGGACCGACTTGAGACAGTGTCGACCCCGTGTAAGTTTCGAAACTCACAATGTGGTTGCTTCATAAACTGCTTTCGAACTGCAGCCCTAACCAGGAGAACGCACCCTTGGGGATTAATGACCGTCGAATTGAGGAAGTTAACAGTTTCAAACAGCTTGGGACAAGACTACTGTCTAATGGACAGAGTAACGACAGCATTGTCTCCCGACGGCTCGCGGGTTGCGGAACGCAGTTATACTGCCCTCGATTTGGCTCCGCTACGTCCCTGGAGGCGTCGAAGGAAGCAAAGCAAGACCAGGCTAGACACGCAGTCCCTAAAGACACAACAGTATTTATTGGATCTTCGATATTGGGTCTCCGTCGCTGCAGAAGGGAATGGGTCAGGCTGCCCCGATCCGCGTGTTGGCACGTAAAAATGTTCAATACATGGCATTATCGAGGTCGGGGAGATCAAGCATGATTATTGCCGTATCAGGTACAAGTACTATTGGAAATTCACTCTCAGAAAAGCACGGTTAAAGAATAACGCGCTGAATATTTGTCTATAGGAATTCAAGCCCCCACTTTTGAACTTGCATATAGGGTGTGGCTTTTTGTATCCTTTCTATTCCTTTTTATCTACTTCTGAACGTACATATAGGGTGTGTTCTTTTCTAAAGTAACACTGTATACGTCTTTATATCACTACGAAGATGACTTCTACTATTTAAAAAATACAGCGGTAAATGTGGATCACATGGAATAGCTTAAACTTAGTGAGAATAAGCCTGCAGAGACTAAGTTACACGAAACACTATGACGTCTAAAAATTCCTTATCATCACAGACTCTTGTAAGATGGACAATCCGTTTATTTAGATACTGCAAGATGATACTTATGTACTGTCGTGTTAATAGTAATCTGACACTCGTTCACCTCTATCCTCTCACGCTTGTTGATTAACATTCATTCCTACCTTATCATACTCGTTGATTACCGTTCACCCCTACCTTCTTACACTCGTTGATTAACATTCACCCCTGCCCCCTTACGAACGCTTGATTTTTGCCTATATATTCCTAACCACTCTTCATCCCTTTTCAGTTCATGTACAACAATTATAAGATGAGTAAAGCCCAATTCTAGAGTACTCGACTCCTCATTCTCCTCGACTGTTCGGTTATTGCGTACTGAATAACTCGACTTTATCCCAATCACGACATGTACATCACTGCAAGAACCAGTAATCGGTTTAGGTAGAGAACGCGAAATTCAGCGAAACGAAACAGGGGTATCTTTGCCAGGTTTTACTCAGGGGACGGGCAATATCTAATAGGAGGGCGACCACGAGTTAACGCGTAACATCCCAAGCACGGTCGCAAGCCCACTTGAGTGGTATTTTCAGTCGTAAAACATACCCTAAAGTGTCCGCCAGCATTTCAACAGTTTTGGGAAATAGTGGGACGGCCACTACTACGGATCGCCTCGTGCTAAATTTCAGTGGATGGCATACTCCCGCATCCTACCTTTAACCCCCCCCCCCCACTCTCCTAACAATATAGCTAAATCTGCATCTAGTGTACGACTGTCTACAGCATGGGATCCACATTCCATATTGTGCTGCACAATTAGCAAATTTAGTTTTATCGAAAAAGCAGTTCTCAATCATCAGCCGCCCTCATACAGGGGTTGATGTCTGAAAATAGCCCGGTAGTATGAAGATTCCGACGCCTCAGTGAGTGAGTGCTTCGTTACGGGGGACATAAACGGAAAGGCACGTCTCCTAGAGTTATAAAGCCGCAAAGGATAGCAACAGCCATGTAACGAATGACAAAAATATCAGGAGAAGAATGAACCCCAGAACAAATGTGAAACGTACTTGAGGTAGCAAAGCTGACACGCTGATATTACGTGAGTCTGCAGCACAGATACCGCGCACCAGAGCACTGCCAAGGTATTCAGCAAATTCATCATCGAAGCGAGTGCGCAGGAATTCGTCAACCGACATGTCCGTGTCTGGTGACAGACTGGGAGGGCCTCGAGAACAGGCCCGTCGAATTAGTAGGCCTAGGGGGGAACGTGTGAAGGGCCGCTGGGCAGTGAGGGCAGCTACGCGGAGGGGACGCGTGGCCCCTGCAGCATAGATCAGGCGCTGGGAGGGTGGCAACCAAACTACCTCCTGCTGCAAGCCCAGGCTGTGGATGAGGCGGAATAAGGGACTGGCGCCGGTAACACGAACAGAGTGTGGTCCTAAATCCTGATAGGAGCCGGACTGGGGATACTGGACGGTTTTAACGTAACCACCAAACTCACTGGAGGCTTCGTAGAGGGAGACCCGAGTCACCAGACTGGCTGGTAGTTTGGAGAGCATGTAGGCCGTGGAGAGGCCCGAAACACCGCCCCCAACGACCACGCATCGTAGCGCCATACAGGCTCGGGATGAGTGTCAAGGATGGAAGGAGGCTTGCGTCTGAAATATTTTATAAACAACAATGTGAAGCATATTTAATACCATTTAATAAGTCCTCCTGACTAAATATGGAGTGCGACCAAACATCCGGCCCTTAGTATAAAAAAGCACTTATGTCCTAAAATTCTTAACAATAAACCATATTAAACATAGGCCTGTTCAAATGCGCGGTCCTTATAACAATTGACTACAACGATCGCGTAATAAGTAGCAAAACATACTTTACAATAAAAAAGCCAAAATTTTCCAGCGTGCGCCTTACCCCGCAGACCGCCAACTTCAGACGCCTATACATCAGAGCCCTAGCGAGGAACATACTAGCCGTGACTCATCAAAACTGCAATGTAGTATAACAGAGTACAGTGATATTTCTACTCATTACAGACAGCTTCGGCAAAGACCCTCTGCAGCAAAAAGAAGCCAACTGCTGTCGAAGCGCTATTATTTCCAGCACACTCCTTGGTCTACTGAAACCATATTACTTACAAAAATTTACTAAAATGGTTACCTCGTCAGTGGCAGCAATCTAATAAATCAGGTGAAGCTTGTTTTGATCAGGCTTCCAAAGGTATTCATTATGTCGCGAGATAGAAGGCAAACGAACTTAAGGAAAGCGGGTGTTGTATGATCCAATTTTCGAAGTGTGACGAATAAGCAAAGGAGACTATGACATTTTGCATTGCTTTTAGGGCGGAAAATCAAGATGGTTCTATTAGTTAAGAATTTTATTTAACAATTAGGCTGGATGCTTTACCAATTAAGGTACACGATCAAAAATGTGTCATTGTTATATGGGGACAAAACAGTCAAGCGGAGGTAGTATTAGTATTTGCATTACCTTGGCTGACCCAAATTTACTTCAAACGAAAGGTAAGACAAAAATTACGATGCACAAGTTACTAAGTTCTGCGTGATACCTTCGTTTTAAAAGTGTCTTTTGTACAACCCTCCACTTTTAACCTACCACCGCAGCTTCATTACTAACTGTGCAACATTTCATTGTTGGATAATAGAAATTAACACTGATTCAGCAAAAAAAACAATTTTGGTCTGGTAGTGATTCAGAAGTCCAATCTCAGGTCGTCCTCCGAACGCAAGCCAATTTGCATTTGCATTGTCTGATGTAATGTCCAGATTACAGAAGCGTTTATCGTCTAAGTTAAAATTACATCCTACTCTAGCCGTACTAAAGATCCTATGAGGAATTTCGCAAGGCCTCGCGTTCTAATGTATTGTAGATAAGGCTCTCACAAGTGGTGTCGGCTGTGTACAAACACCACAAATTTCATAAGAATAGTATAAACCCATATCCTGTATTATTGATTTCTAGCCAATGGGAAGCGAATATTTAAATAACACTTGCGCAATTCGTACTCCTGTACACCCATTCTCCATATCTGTTTGAATATACCAGCATTATTTCAGTAGCGCGCACAGCCACGCTACCGACTCTAAGCTGACGATAATTAACTAACATAAGGCGCTCTGGTATATACATAATTACGTACAGATGGAAACCTGTGTGTATGCCCCCAAAATGAAAGTAGCTTCCTCAATGTAACTGAATATCTTGCTAAACTGCCTGTAACAATATTCCAAAATGAAAGCAAACAACAACATTGTCATCAATCTGAACCAGTTCAGTCGTTTCAGCCATAGTCAGTCAATATTATTGGCATCATCGATTTTCCCTTAGAATTAATTCGTAAGCAGACAATTCGCCCAAAAACTCGTACTTTTCGGGGACTGAGAGTATTCCAAACTCAGTTATCAAGAGAGTGGTGAGCTTCCCCGACTGCTTAGTCATCTATTTTCAGTCTATCTTCCAAACGGTTTCATCCCTGACTCATGAAAGGCATATAATATTCTTCCTGTCCACAAGTCAGAATCTCGTTCGGGTGGAAATAATTACTGAGGAGTTCAGAAAACCCCGGCTCTAGAAAAACTCATCGAATAAAAATTGTTTTTAATAAAATTCTCGACTTTTGCTTAGAAAATAAGCTTGTAAACGCCTTGCAGCATGGGCTTCTACCTGAAAGATGAGTTGAAACGTGGCATTTCGCTTTTCTTAACGACGTAAATTCCTTTTGTAATGAGCAACAATCAGTAGTTTTTATCTACTTTCATTGTCGCAAAGCATTCAACAAGGTACTGCACAGACGTCATTTAGTATGACTGGAAGCCCTCGGCCTCTCCTTATCGACTTCATTGGTTCCTACTTGTCTAATCGCAGCCAGAATATCTAAGAAGGTGATAGCTACTCGACGTCTCAGCTGATCACGAGCGACGTTTTTTAAGGCAGGGTTTGAGGTCTCCTCCTTTTCATTCGTTACATAAGTCATGGAGTTTTCTCCATCCAAGTTTAATTTCAGGTGTTCGGCTCTGCCAAGCTTCCTGGACCCCTAGTCTTTCAAAATAATCCACTTTAGAACAATCAACCACAAGCGACTTAGGTCTAAGTTGCAAGAATAAACTGACATTTTCGCATCATGTATATCCAGTTTTTGCAAAGGCTGCACAGATATGTGTTTCTAAATCAAATAATTTCTTTCTTCCGGAAATAAAGCCTAAGATGTACTGCATGCTTGTTCTTGCCATCCTCAAATACTGCTGTCTGATAAACGCGTGTGACCACAGTAAGATTTAAATTCTTAGAGTTTTTATTGGAAAACCAATTGTTTTCTTCCTGGATCCAGTATCTTTTATACGGACAGATGCCAGCTAGTGTAGAATATATTTTTGTGGATCAGAAAACTCGAATTCAGTTTGTGCTTTCTGTTTCACGTTACCTATACCCTAATCTCCCAAGAAATGCTCTGAGTGTAGAAGATCGACTTTAGGCCGCTCAAAATTCCTCTACGATTATTTCGTCACCCCTTAGCTCCACATCTAACCGTTTTCGTTTTTATGCTTTCATTTGGAATAAGCTTTCACTCAAAAATGGGTTGTCGCACACGCTAGCGGATTTCAAAACCAAATTACGTAAACATTTAACTTCGGAAGATATAAAGTCCTTATTGTCCGTTTCCTTCAGAAACACGCAACTGTGGACTTCGAAAAGGGTCTCCTGACATTTGAGGTAGTTTCCTTGATATTAAAATGTTTTCTAAGTAGGTTTGCATTATCCTCTACGGAGTTCATCTTCGCAGTCGTTTTCGTTCCCTCCTCTCTTCAACCACTATCGCCAACTGTTGAGAATTTTGATACGTTCCTTCGTTTTGCAGACCTGACAATGGTCGTCGCAGACTCTGTTGGTCATTATGGTGGGCTTGTGTTTTCGCCTGCTTGTCGGTGGACTTTGCGGTCCGCTAGTCCGCCCCTCCGGAGTTTCGGCGATGATCGCGTGACCTCTACTGGCCTCCCTTCGCTTCGAGCGTGTTGTCCGCGGTGAGCTCCCCATGTCTCATCTCCTCGATGATATTGAACAGTAGGCCTGGCTGCTATACGATCTTTTCCGCACAACAAGGAACGTTACAAACTCTCACACGTCATATTCAAAATCACGAGCCTATTCCACTGCACCGTATCGAGCTAGCTATGAATTTTTTAGAGAAACAGTTTTTCTTCAATACTTCGTTGCAAATGGGCGCTCGCTGAACTCTAGCCCCACTTTTGTTGTAGGAGATTTTTTACTGCTTCTTTCTGAGTTCCCCATATTTTCGGAGGATTTTTGACTATTGATTTAAACGATGAACCGCTTTCAAATACGTGTTACATTTTTCTGTCTAACAAACTACTCATTTTTTCTTTGTTTGTACAAGTCATCACATAGAGCATTAATTTGCATTTTTTTCCGACAGCACAATGTTTGCAATGAAAGGACCGCCTGAGCCCAAAAAAATAATTTATTAACTTTTGTCAGTCGCAAGCGAGTTACCTGCAAGGACCTTGAAAGCACAGTATTCGTTTGTACCTATTTTACTCCAGCCCAGTAAAACACTACAAAATGAATAATATTATTTGCTCAAAATGTTCAATAAACGCGCAAGCATGGCCAACCAGTTATCCTTATTTTCTTGAAAAGCTTTGGACTAATCAGGCGCCATACAAGCTTGTCGTTAATATGACCTCAACAGCGCTGGAATTTTTATCACCGAGGATATCATTATTCAGCCTCATACGAAGGTCTCCGCGGTCTAACCTACTTGGCAATCTGCGTACCGTGATTACCCCGCTAGTTATCTTATCAGCCAGACCTGACGGCCTAAATATTCACCATTGGTTTGACCCAAAGTGGACTATTGACGATCTGGACGGATGCCTCTGTTTTTCCAGTTCCGTTGGCGGACTCTGCAAACAGCATGGTGATGATCCTTGGAACCTTTGCAATGTCCCCCTCCCGCTAAAACACCCTTTTTTCTCCTCAATCCCACGCATTCCTCCCACAAGAGCGACAGTTTTTCTCCTAAAAATCACTGAGGAGTTTTGCACTGTCTGCTCCTATTTTCATCCTATGACATAGGACAACTGGCCTCGCCAACAGTCTAAGAAAAAAATTTTCTGCTTCCACTGCACCTATGTACAAATAGGGCACTCAAAGGAATTTTTTCTACATATCCCTCAATATACTGATACAGAATGAATTCGTCCTCAATACATTACCTGCAACTGTCTCTATCAGTATCAGTATATTGAGGGTAGGTAGGAAAAATTCCTTTTTAATAATAATATGTTTATTATGCCAGTTTACAGGCAATTGTAAAGAGTTGGTAATGCGCCTCTTGGGCGCCTTCCAACATCTCGAAGACCGGAAAAAAACCTAAAACAAACTCCCTATGTTGCAGCCAGTATTGGTTTTGTTTCAGGTTTTTTGTTTTGTCAATACTTTGAGTGCCCTATTTGTACATATGTGCAGTGGTAGCAAAAAATTTGTTGCTAAGACTGTTGGCGAGGCCAGCTGTCCTGTGTAATAGGATGAAAATAGGAGCAGACAGTGAAAAAACTCCTCAGGGATTTTTAGGAGAAAAACTGTCGCCCTTGTGGGGGTAATGCGTGGGATTTTGGAGAAAAAGGGAGTTCCCACTGGGGGGGGGATTTCAAAGGTTCCCAGGATCATCACCGTGTGGATGCCACGTCCTGATTCTTCCTTGCTGATTGCAGAGTCCGCCAACGGAACTGAAAAAAGAGAGGCATCCGTCCAGATCGTCGACAGTCCGCTTTGGGTCGAACCAAGGGTGAATGTTTAGGCCGTCAGGTCTGGCTGATCAGATCGCAAGCGGTGTAATCACGGTACGCAGATAGCCAAATAGGGTAGACCGCGGAGACCTTCACATGAGGCTATGCGTGGGAGGATGTTATAAATAGCAAACGTGAATGGATATAAAAACTAATGCTACTGAAAAAAATGGAAGTAGTATTATCGTTATTGCAAATTGTCTGTTACGATCCATCGTGCACTGCTATATCGATCCAGTTTTCGCTTAAAACCCTCTAGCGATTCCGACATAACAACGTCCTGAGGAAGCGCATTCCACGCTCCGACCACCCTTTTTGAAAAGAAGTGTTTCCGAGCGTCCAGCCTGTCCCCTGTCACCTTTAATTTGAGGGGATGACCCCTCAGATTCGTGGTCATTGCTAATCCGAAAAAATCCCCTGTTATAAGACAGCAGTCTTGAAGACGTAATACGCGGAATGCTAGAATCAGGTCCCCCCGAAGCTGCCTGTAGCGCAAAGGGAAGAGGTTGAGATTCAACAGCCGTGTTTCATAAGGCTGCGAGCTCTGCCCAATAACAAGTTTGGTTGCGCGCCGTTGTACCTTTTCCAAGATGTTGATGTCTTTCCTGGCCCAGGGTCTCCAAGCTTGGATAGCGGATTCTAGGTGCGGTCGTACGAAGGTTCCGAAGACTTTTGTGAAGCACTCTTCATTGAAGGTAGAAAAAGCTCGTTTGACGAGGTATAGGATCGACATCGCGGACTTGGCTACCTTTGTGCAATTCAGGGAGGGTTTAAGCGAGGGCGTGATCCAGACTCCCAAGTCTTTCTGGGCGTTCACTTCCTTTAATGGTATGTCATTCAGTCGGTAAGCCGTGCCGTTTGAAGAACCGGATTTGCCAACTCGAATGGTAGTGCACTTGCTCTCATTGAACGGTAAAAGCCAGTCCGCCGACCATTTTTGAAGTCTATTTAAATTTTCCTGTAAGTGCACTTCGTCAGCCGCAGTTCGAATTACGCTCCAAAGTTTTATATAATCGGCAAACATGGCGATGCCGCAATCCAGTTCGCGGACACAGTCGTTGATGTAGATAACAAACAAGATAGGGCCGAGAACGGAGCCTTGGGAAACACCACTCTCAACCTCAACCTTGGCTGACTGTTTGTCGCTGATGTGGACAGTTTGCGAGCGACCGATTAGGAAGCTTTTTATCCACGTAAGGATCCTACCCCTTACTCCTATGCGGCTGACTTTATAAAGGAGGCGGTGGTGCGGCACGCTATCGAAAGCCTTTTTAAAAGTCAATATAGACAGAATGCACTGAGTTTCCACTATCGACTGCCTCAGTCCACCGTTCTAAACAGTACAGCAAGTTTGTAACGCAGGACCTACCTTTACGATAACCATGTTGAGCATCCGATAGCAGGTGGTTTTGTTCCAGGAACAGCATAAGTTGTTGCTTGATAATTTTTTCCATGATTTTGCAACAGATTGCAATAAGGCTGACTGGTCGGTAGTTATTCGCTGAGACCCGGCTTCCCCTTGTATAGCGGTGTAATCCTCGCGGATTTCCAATCTACTGGTAGGCGCCCAGTTTCGAAGGAGGTTTGGAAGAGCATAGAGAGTGGTTTGGCCAACTCATTGGCGAGCTCCTTCAAAATTTTGGCTGGTACGTTGTCCGGACCTAGTGACTTAGATTCTTTCAGGCTTAAGAGTTCCTTTAGAACAACAGCCTCGGGGAATTGGACAGTCTCAAGTATTGTATCCGCTTCGGTGTCGTCGGTGGGGTGATCGTGTGCCGTTTCCTTTGTGAAGACTGATCGGAAAAATTTCGAAAGATGATCAGCCTTTGCTTCATCATCTATCAAGTCTCCTCCCTCAGCGGTCCTCAGCAGGGGTATCGGATCCTTGTTTTTGGTACTCTGCCTGAGGTAACTGTAAAACAGTTTGGGGTTCACTGTGGCCCAGTTTAGCAAGTCTGCTTCGAAAGCCCGTCTTGTTTTGAGGATAAGACCCTTGACCAGGTTTCTCTGAGTTTTGTAGGCACTGACAGATGCAGGAGTCCTGTCTGCTAGCATTTTTTTCCACAGCTTCCGCTTTTTGTTCACTTCTATTTTTAAGGCCTGCGTAAGCCTTCGCGGTCTAGTGTTCACCTTTTTTCGTGAAATTGGACAGTGGTTGTCGATGAGTCTGTGCAGCGTGTTCCTGAACGCTTCCCAGTTCGCAGTTATGTTTCCAGAAAATAGAGGTTCCTAATCAGCGCGCGTGAGTTCGGTCTTCATTCGATCGAAATCGCCTCGCCAAATATTTCGTCTGGCTGTTGAGGGTCTCTCCGGTATTGAAAATAACGAGTACTCGCATAGCAGTACAACATGGTCGCTTTTACCTAGTGGTGGGAGACATGACACTTTGATGCTGTCCTGCGATTTCGTGAGAACGAGGTCCAGACAGTTGGACTGTTGGCCATCGCGCATCCTTGTCGGAAAAGTGACGTGTTGCGTGAGAAATAACTTCAGATTAATGCTCAGAAGGCAGCTGTCGAAGGTTAGATCGGAGCTATGTGCGCAGGCCGCACCCCAGTCGATGTGAGGCCCGTTAAAGTCCCCCACAATCAGAATTTCCGATCGTGCAGTAATTTTTTCCAGCTCCTCTAGCAAGGAGGCATCCACTACGGGCTCTCTTCTCGGTGGTCGCCGTATCATTAAAAAATCGAGGTTGGGTGCACCTGGTACTTTAATGGACAGCCAGATGGCCTCGGAAGTACACGCCAGTTTATCCGTTTTGTCTAAAACTGTGAGTCCATTTTTCACGTATGTTGCTACGCCACCGCCTTGACGACCTTCTCTGTCTTTTCTGAATAGTTGATAGCCAGGCATGGATACCTCGCCGTCGGCTACCTGTTCAGACAGCCAAGTTTCCGTTATTGAAACTATATCTGGTGATAATTCAAAGGCATGAATCTTCAGCTCGTCAAGCTTTGAAAGCATACTCTGTGCATTTGTGTACATGAAAGTTAACTTTTTGTTTGCTCGAGAATTGGTTACAGTCAGGCTCTCCCCGCCCCTTACCGGGTCGACTGTGCGGTCATCTGGGGAGGATCGTTCTCGGGGGAGAACAATGGACGCCTAGATGGAATGAGCTTGGCGTCTTGGCTTCTTGTCATGACCACTTTCAGAGGTCTGGGATGTGCCGTTCTAGTTGGGCTCTCAGGCCGTTTGCCAAGGCGGGAGGCCTTTTCGCACTCTAATGGTACATTGGGTCCCATAATTTTGTTCATAAGTGCATGGAAGAGCTGGACATCTGCGGAATGCCGGTCCATGGGAGTGGCTGCGGTTGATTCCGTTAATCCCTGTATTATGATGCTGGCTTCTCTCTTAGTGCCATTTTTCGTGCCTACGACACTGTCGCTTGCTTGCTCGTTAACAGCTCTTGTGCTGCTATTTTGACCATCTTGTGTGCGACCGGACTCTATGGTTGATGTAATGCCCTCAGTTTCTACTGTGGGCTTCAGGCTCGGGCCTGCGGCACTGTCACCCACTTTCTGGTTAATCACAGTACTGGCAGTGGATTCCGGTAGACCTTGTATTACGAAACTTTTGCCCCTATCGGTGACTTTCTGCGTCCCCTCTACGCCGTCGGTCACTTCTTGGTGCAACGCTTTCGTGTTTTCCTTCGCGTCTTTGCTGACGGCAGCCTGTAATTTACGTGGCGAACGAATCGTGTTTTTGTTGTTTACGGCGAGATTGTTTAAACTCGCCTCAGCGGTGGCTGATTGGTCTACTGTGGGGGCCTTAACCTTAAGTATGGGCACCCTGGTATCTGTCTCCACGGCAGCCTGCACTTTACGGTGAGATCGTTTAAACTCGTCTGATTTTTAATTCGGGTGAAGTCCTGAAATGAAAGGCCAATAAATTTTTCCGTTCTAGCGATTGGTATCGATTTCTTCGGGGCTGCTTGCTGGATTTCGTCTCTTCGCTTTTAGAGAGGAATTTTAAATAATTTAGGCCAAAATCTCGGTTGGAGTTCTCACCGGGAGAACTGGCCGTGTAAAATCATTGAAATATTTTAGATTTATTGCTACTTGCTAAAAGTGATTATTGCGTTCACTTCCTTTTATTTGAGGAACAGGGATATTTCTATTTTTAAACTCCCTATTTCCACAGAGTTACCGAACTTTTACCCAGCGATATGTTTGCCAGGTCCGGTAAGTGAACTGGTGCATCGAAGAAGGTAAATAGTAAGACCGACATTAAGTGATCTGTCTTCATGACCCATCCACATATATCTCTGGTGTGGTGCATGTCATTAAGACCAAGGTGTGTGGTGCATGTTTGAACTGTTTAGCTTTCTGTTTAGGAGTTGACATCAGCTTTGCCAGCGGCTGATTCGATCTGAAAGGACTTGGTCTATTTGATGCACACTATTGCAAATGCGGTTGAATGGCAGGTCCAGGAGACCGAATTTCTCGATCCAGTCGAGGCCAAGTAGGTTAAGGTACGGACGCTTCTTGACATAGTATTTTCCTTTGACTTGACTGCCATCAAAAGAAACGTTACATTTAAGCTCACTCGTGAGTCGGAGAAATCCTCCGGACACATTCACAGCCTTTTTGTCCGATGTGAGCATCGGAGGCTGTCCAAGTGTATTTAGAGATAAGAGTGACGTCTGAGGTTGTGTGAAACTGGAGGAGTACAGGCTTGCCATTGATGTCAACCGTAAGATACTTCCCCTGTGCCTCGAATTCAGTCTTGAACGGGGCTAGAATTGAGCGAGACTGTTGAATGGTGTTTACGACCCCTCGTCTTCATCTTGTTCGCCCTTGATTTGCGGGATTGGTCGGCCGAACAGTAGTCTCCATTATGTCTTCGTTTATTGTATTTCTGAAAAACTTTCTTCTTAAAATGGACAGAAACGAACGAAATGACAGTCACCCCACTGCCAGCACGCTGATGAGGGCTTTCTGAGTATGGGCCCTTGGGACTTCTGTGGAGACGTTGAACACTGGTGGCGCCAACCGAGTAATTGGGTTGCTCCACGATGGCATAATCATGCTGGAGGTTCTTGAGTCATTGACACTCAGCAGTCAACGTCTGCAGGGTTGGCTTTGGCTCCTGTCCAATTTTTGAGGGCAGACGGGTCCCGAATTCAATATCTCGAGTTGACTGTATAGCGCTCACAAAGATGAGGCACTTGAATTGGTCAAGTAGAGGGAGATATAAGACGAAAAATACTCCCAAATACTACAAGATGATATAGACCGGCTGCACTCTTGTGGTAACAGTTGGTCTATGAGCTTCAACTCCAAAAATGTGAAGTAATGCACATGTTATCAGCAAGACGATGCAGAACTGCATTCTCTTGACATTATATCTTGGGAGACTAAATATTTGAAACCGTGAGTGTACAAAGAGACCTTGGTGTACTTGTTAAAGACGACATAAGTGCCACCACACAGTGCTCCAAAGCCGCAGCGAGAGCAATGTTGGTCATGCGCGCCATGAGGAAAACGTTTGTTAACGTGAATACAGATATCTTCGGCAGAGTATATGGAACTTTCGTACAGCCGCATCTGCAAGATGAGATACAGGATTGGTGGCCTTGGCCTCAAAAAGAAATAGGGATCCTTGAAGGCGTCCAACGAAGTTCTACTTAGGTTGTCCCTGAACTTAAGCAGTGCACATACAACAACGTTTGACTGCTTTCAATCTCTTTCCCTGTTATTATAGTCAAGACAGAGATTACATTATAGCAACGTTTCAGTTACTAAAGGGAACTGGTCTGGACGTCCCGTGGGAAAATCTCTTTCAAATGGCCCCAAGGAGGACCCTCAGAAAACATATATATGTTTATCATGCCAGTTTACAGGCATGACTGCCAGTTTTCGATGGAATTACGGCGAACAAACCAACGTTCATCCTTCTTCTCACAAAGGGTCATTCAACGGTGGAACTCCTTGACAGAGTTTGTTGAGCATTCACCCACTGTAAAAGTCTTCAAGAGACGTTTGGACAATCATCTGTTTAAGCCAAGACCTATCTAACCTAATGACTACAAAATCATACTACTCGCTTGAATTCAATAGAGTTGTTATTTACACTAAATGTGTCAATACGAATATTTCATACTGGATATACAGTAAACATTTTGCACGCTGCTATTCCGCATACGCCTCACCTTATCAACCCTTCATGTTCCCAAAATATTTTTTCTGCACTTTTGCTCATTGAAAGCGATCTGTAACAATTTTTTGTATTGTTCACTACAATTTATGCATTCCCGTTCCGCTTCAATGGAGTTTTTAAAGGCTTCGGTCCTTGACTCCAAATACACTGACTGAGGTTATTCATTCAAACTACGTGATCAGGGGCTTGGCTAAGTACACGAAAGTTTGCCTTTTATAATGGAGTGGTCAAATCTTTGAAGGCTCGGCCCGTGGATGTTGTCATCTCCGCTTCCGTTTAAGTCTGTAAGAAGATTGCTATAGCAGTGCTCACTCTAGCACCAGCTGGCCGCTGTAGGCTTACTGCAGGCAAAATAAATATTGTATTCTTGTTGTGTTACTTGCTTCGTTTGAGTAATATATATTTCTAAAGTTACTCTCTGTACAAAATTAATACCATATGCACGCAGCTCACTTATCTCGACCACCAACGGATAGTTGCGATCGTAGCGGTTTCTCCTGTTTTCGTCGCGTTGAGCACAGTTTCGGAACTCGGCAAGGGTGTGTCATTGTCGCAGCTCCGACACCTCGAAGATCTTGAGACCTCTACGACACCTTTCTCCCTCTTCCTGCAACTATACGGCCGTTATCTGTGATAGGCTCCTCTGCCCACCTTGGCATTCTCATCAGCATGATGCGCTTATTTCGTGTACACTCCCTCCTGTGAGCGACAGTTTTTTTTCTTTAAAATCTCAAAACCGCATTTAAAACCTCTATAGCCTGCGAGAACTGCGCACATTTTTTTCCACGGTTGACTCATTTTTTTGATTCTATTCCATCTACTCGGTTGTGTCAATTGCGTCACCTATGAGCCGAGTTATAATGATAACATGCTTATACTACTTGCAATGAGTGGGTGGTAATGCATATGCACTATTTCCCACTGAGTAACGGCTGCTAACTTTTTGTCCACAATCATGTGAACAACCACTTTTTGAATTTTTCTAGTATATTGATACATTTTCCGTCCCTAGATCACCAATAGGGAGCTCAAATGAGTTGGCCTATCTTTCACTGAATAAATCTGAACTTAACTGAAATAGAGTGATATTCCCAGATTTGGCACGTGCATACTTTACTAAACAAAGAATTTCTGATATTGTAAGAGCCAGCTCTGGATGCTTCCTGTGTAGAGTGATATCAGAGGGTGAACTAACTACATTTACTGTACACATTATTCCAAATCTACATTTCTTATCAATACACGTGTTTTCAATTTCAATATATTTAAGACAAGAGGCCCAAGGCCTGGAGGAGTCTCTTCAAAGATAGTTCAAGACAGAATAATAAACTCAAACAGGACGGCGGTCCTCGAAAGGAAGTGGGAACCACTGACTGGTTGAGTAGATGTTGTCATCCACGGCCATTAGAAGAAAGGCATCAAGGCGTCTTTCGAAACTGGGAACCGACATTGCTTGGACAATATCCTCACTCAGGGATTTCCAATCTTTGATGACCCGACCGGAAAACCGGTAATTCTTAGGCAGATGGTCTGAACGTTGCTGGACTAGGCGAAAAGAGCGGCCTCGGGTGCCAGCGTCGTAATTTCGAATAATGATCCAATCCTACCCTGGGTACAGGCTCAACTTCGAGCTCTCGCTTTCGAGATGATGCCCGATGTTATATGCAAAGCAGAATCTTGGACACATCCAATCATTTATGCCTCCTCCCTTATCATAGACGAGTATGATTTCTATCGTCACGATCGCATTTATAAGCGGGGTGGTGGTTGTCTTCTCTATATTAGAACGTCATTTAGGCACCTTCCGTTTTATCTAAATAGCACGTCTTCTCTGAAAATTACTGTTTCGCTTCTATTATCCTGTCGCCCCGGCAGAAGGCGATTATCGAATGTGTATATAATCCTCCTAACTCATCATCTGAAGAAGATGCAAATTTGTGTGAAATATTCAAGTTTATTTCAGAATCCACTTTGGAAGTTAAAATTATTGCTGGAGATTTTAATTTTCCTGAAATCAACTGGCTTTCAAACTATTGTACACCTAGATTTCAGCCTTTCCTAGACACCATTAATTTTTCTAACTGGTCTCAACTGGTTAGTTCCCCAACAAGACAAAATAATATCCTAGATCTGATTTTCACAAATATTATTGCCACTCTCTTCGTCGATTTTAAGCAGGCCATCTTCCAAAGTGATCACACATTAATTCAATGTTGCCTCACTCTTTGCCTTCAAATATCCCTTCCTCTGGAATAACATTCCCCTCGAAATTAGGCTGTCGTCTAACTTAGCAGTTTTTAAAGTCAAATTACGTAAACACTTAACTTCGGAAGATATAAAGTCCTTGTTATCCGTCTCCTTCCCAAACACACAACTTTTGGACTTTGAAAAGGGTCCCCCTGCTATCTGAGGTGGTTATTTTTAGATCCATTTTTTTCCAAACATGTCTATTTCTTCCTCCTTTGAGTGAGATTTGCAACGATGTTTCGTCCACTTCCCTGTCCAGTCATCATTGCCGTTTTCTCCATTCTCCGTTTTACAACCCTGACGATAGGCTTTATGGTCTTTAGTCATGGTCGTGGCGGTCCTGCTATTTTCGCCATCTCATCGCTAAACTCCGCAGTCTACAAGGTCACATCTCCGGCGTTTCGTTGATTACCAGGTGACCTCTGCCGTTCACTCTCTTGTCGACCCTGTTGTCCGCGATGGCCTCCTGCGGTCTCACCTCCCTGATGGTTGATCATGAAGCCAGTTGGGCGGTGTAACAATGGTGAACAACAGCCTCTGCTGTTATACGATTTCTCCAATTACAAGAAGCGTTTCCAACCCTCATTCGTTCTCATCAACAGTCCTGTCTCATTTGCACTTCAATCAATCCTCTCAATCAACCCCTTGAATTTTGTTGAAGCAGTTTTTTCTCCTACGTTTTGTTTTTTTAAGCGGGGTTTCACTGAACTCCGCCCCAGTTTAAATGGTAGAAGTTTTTTTCACTGCTTCCTCCTTAGTTCACCATGCGTTGACTACTATTTTAAAACGACGATATGTTGGTGAATATGAATTAATCTACTAACACTACTAAACGCTACCGCTGTCTTTGTGGTTGTTTCATGGAGAGCAGCATTTATCAAATTTATATTTATTTTTCCACAGCACTAAGTTGGCAATGATGAGGCCCTCCGGGCCTAAAATAGAAAATTTATTTATTTATTTATTTATTTGAGCACAACCAAGCGGAACAAAAAATTAGATCCGCTCGACGTCGCCGATACTCCAAGGAAAACAATTTTAAACTGCGAACACGTGCTTCATAGGGAAGTCCGCGGAGTTGTGGGATCATCCTAGAACCCAGTCGTTGCACCGATTCAAGTGCGAGCATTTCTCCTGCGTAGCAATGAAAGTAGGCCGGGCCCGCGAACTCGACGACAGATGGAGAACAGCTTTTTTTAATATGGTGGGAGACCACAGAGAGAAAGTCCTTCTCAACAACCATAAGCACCGAAGCCCAGCCGCACGAATTTTGGCTGTGTGACAGTTTGTTTTCAAATTGTCTTGTATCATGACTCCGAGGTCGTGGAATTCCGTGACTTGTCGGAGTGGGACACAATTGAGCGAGTATGGTGAGACGACCTCAGTAGATCCAATTGTCATGAAGGCCGATTTCGCAGCATTGACCTGCAATTGGTTAGATGAAGCCCAAGAGGCTAACTGGATAAGGTCCTGTTGCAGGGCGATTATGTGGTTGGCACCTGTGACATCACGCTATATTTTCAGGTCATTGGCGTACAATACGAACGGAGAGGAAACGCATTGTTTCAGATCCTGAACGTAGATGGTGAACAAGGTGGGGCCAAGAATGGATCCTTGCGGAACCCCAGATGATGTGACCTCGGCAGGAGACAATACACCTCCGACACTGACACTCCAAGTCCTATCTCAAATATGACCGGATCCAGTTCAGAATGTTGCCACCAATACCAAGGGATGCTAACTTGTTCACGATCAGTTGGTGGGAAACCCGGTCAAACGCTTTACTGAAGTCGATAAATACCACATGCGTTGGGCAACCCCTATCTTTCGATTCGGCCCAAGACTCACGGGCAAATAAAAGGTTGGTGGCACAAGATTTTCCGCGCGTGAAACCGTATTGCTCTAGAATCCAACCGTTGGTTTGGTCCAGGAAATAGTCGATCTCTTGTTTCAAGAGAGTTTCGAGAATCTTCACTAAAACCGAGGTGTGAATTACTGGCCTATAATTGGAGGGAAGCGATTTATCACCGGATTTATAAAAGGGCTTCACGGCTTCCAATCTTGAGTAAGAGTGCTCGTACTGATGGACGTTTGAAAAATATCCATAACAAGTGGAGCAATGATATCTGCCAGATGCTTCAGTATAAGTGGGTGCAAATTCTCCGGTCCAGGTGAGGTCAAGGATTTAAGTGCAGTCAAAATACGGATAACCTTTTCTACCGAGAACTCAATGTCCGTTAAAATCTTAGGGCTCTGAGATGGGAGGGACATTGGGGTTATTGTTTGCTGCTGGTTAGCATGTACACCCCGGTATTGTGATGCCAAGGCCTGCGCTTTCTCCCCGTCCGATAGCATGCGCTGACCATCCGCTGCAATTAGCTCTGGGATTCCAGGTTGAGCTCTGCAACAACGGTTGATATAGGCGTGGAACCGTTTTGGCTGAGAGGCGGAGACTTCCAGTATGGTATCTTCGTAATCCCTTTTACCTTGCCTTATAACGGCATGGCATTCATTACGCACTCGTTTAGAGCGGTCAAATGCAGATTGCCTACCGAGTAAACGAAACGCTTTCCACGCTCGGTCGCGCTTTCGCAATAAGCCTTGAGCTGTTCGGCCGATCCAGGGTGGAAATAGCCGGGATGAGCCAGGGACAGACATTGGAGTAAACTCTGCGACAAGTGCAATAACGTTAGATTTCAACAGAGCCCATTTTTCCTCTACAGAGGCAGCGGTAGGCACCTCCCATAGTAAAAGTGGAGCAGCTTGACGCATGTCGTTAAAGTCCGTACGCCAAACATTTGGCCATGGTGGTCTGCGGGGTCTAACTGTTGGTTGTGAAAGTAGATAGTGCGCGGAAACGATGCAATGCTCACCAGTGGCCAGTGGGTTCGAGATGATGACATTCGAAATTTCATTATGCTGGTTAGTTAAGATTTAATCCAAACACGAAGATAAGAAATGTAGCACTATGTAGTATGTATTGCTATGTAGTACTATCAATAGCCGTTATTGTCCTTGAAGAAAACATTCGATCGGGGGCTTAAATGAGAAAAGACGCGACCCGCTGCTCACATTGTTTCTGCGACGATGGAATCTGGATTGCAATTTCTGTAATCAGTCCGGAGGTATGGCCCAGTAGTCGCCTGCATTCCCTCGGATGTCGATGGGGGAATCCGGGGATTATGCTGGCAAGGGTATTCAGTGGCCTGGAAGGAATACCATATCAGGGTCGCCGAGAAAGTTCTCATATCTTTCCGCTCTCTTAAAGGCAATATGAGCAGATAAGATAATGGCCTTCAAACTCTTCAGAGGAGTAGACTGTGACAAACTAGAAGTGCGGGCCAACTTCATATCCCATCGCATGTTTGAAGATTGAAACAAACTACGCCTTCCGTTGTCCTTGCTCGAAGCGTGCACACTTTTAAAAGAATACTGGATAAATTTTTACTTGACGGCCATACATTTAGTAGACACGAATGATTGATATGAAACATATGCAGGATTTGCCAAGATTTATCTGTAAGCAGGCTTCTGAAGGGCTCTGTCAATAAATCAATCACAAAAGCAGCCCCCGGTGGGATTCGAACCCACAACCTTCTGGGTAGAAACCAGACGCGCTATCCATTGCGCCACGGAGGCATCGAATTTTTAACAGTCACATTAAAATAAACCAATCTTTTATGATGTCCTTAGTCAATTATAAATCTTTTTTTAGGACTCAGCAAAAATGTTCACTTTGCAGGAAATACACAAATATTCCAAAATTCACACTCTCCTGGCTATAAATGTTTTTGCCAAAAGGCATGTGCTGTGACTTGTGTGGTATCAGTCAAGAACTGCGTGGCTAGCACGTCATCGGCCACTGCAGAAGTGATGGGCAAGGCAATCGTAAATGAGCCAAAGTTTTATAAGAAAGGGAAATGTGGAAGCTGGAAAATTAATTGGCAGAAATTAAGCGCCACAATTCTTACAAATACGTGCTCCGACAAACCTTTCTCTTATTTCAGCCCGGATGAAGTTTAGGACGCACGTAAGTTCATATTACCGTATGTTCTGCTTGTTGCAAAATACGATGCATGTCAGCTATTGACACACTTATAGGAATATATTACTATAATTTACTATCTGCTAGGCTTTAGAAGTATAATTAATCGAGTAAGCACACCTAGCAGTGGTATATTACCGCTATCAGCAGTATCATAGCCCAAAGTTGGTTATGACTGCCCTGCCAGCACAATCCCCGTTTAGCACGGCCTAGGGAGGGGGTTAAACGGGGATGCACCCATATCTAGGACGGGGCTGCAGACGGGGATTTCAACCCGTTTAGCCCCGTCTTGGAAAAAAATTGGGCAGAATGCCATCTTATCCTTATCCTTTTAATCCCCATATCCCTCGACCCCCTAAACCCCAAATTGGTTTTTTCGTGAAAGCAAAAGGCACGCAGTTTTTGATATGGAAAATGTATTGAAAGAAAACATGAATTCGTAGAAAATGATAAGTACATAAATTTTTTCAACGTTCGAACAATTTTCATAGTTCATTGAGGGAAGGATCGTCATACTTCGGATTACTTTCTTCAAGTATGGAGGGCTTTTGATACCCTGAAGTACTTGCTCCCGATTCATCAAGATTTGCCGGTTCCTACAATAACAGAAAACCCAATATTAGATGCGTAGAGTCATTATTGATAACAAGTATTTCAAAATCAAATCAACTGAACAAGGAAGATATGCAAGAACGATGATACTTACCGTGTCCTCAGAATTTAGTAATTCCAGGAACCCCCCGTGGACAACATTCCTCCGCTTCCCTTGCACCCCACCATAGCGGTCACGAGACCCGTGGAATTATTCAATTATGGTGTTGCGGACAACTTTTTCATCAACTGTGCGCAAGTCCCGATGTTGTCGGACGGCCTCTGAACGTCGTGACAGAAATGTAAACCTAGACCACCTATCCTACGCAGGGTTTTCCGAAAGAAAACCTGGACAGGACAATACACTAACTTCCACAGTTTTGTCCCCCTCAATAAAAAACGAAATCTGGTCCAAGGATAAGCAGCTAGAATACGACAGATCTGTTCTCCTGAAACTGTCGAAGCAGAACTCCAACAGCTGCAGCATACACTAATTGAAAATGGATACCCGGAAAGGTTCATCCGCAGAAATATTGGTGAACGCGCCAAAAAGCCTGTCACCTTAACTGCAGAAAAGAAAGACGTGTTCATAAGACTGCCTTTCTTTGGCGATGCAACCAGCGAGCTGGTCAGACGACGCTTGAGGACTGCAATCACAAACGCTTTCCCAGCGGCAAACTTACGGGCGCTCTTCACGAACTCTCCCCTCCTACAATTGGGAGGTAAAGACAAACTCCCTTTGAAGGCCACATCAATGTGCATTTACTCTTTCACTTGCTCCTGTGGAGCGGGATACATCGGCCATACAACGAGGCGTCTCGAAAAGAGGGTACGTGAGCACATACCGACCTGGCTAAGTAAAGGTGAAACTAGATCGATCTCGAGTGCTATTCTCGCACATCTAGTCGATACGAACCATCGAGTCGATACTAACGAAGCCTTTCAGGTGGTCTACAGGACACCATCTAATTTTACCAAAGGCCTACGCCAACGAATGCTTGCAACAGCCGAAGCAGTAGCTATAAGGCTAGCAAATCCAGTGCTGTGTTGTCAGAAGACTCTGACACAAGCTCTGTCACTTCCATGGCCTAAACCGACACCAGGTGGTGATAGGATTTCGCCCCTACCAACAAGTGACAATCCCTCAACCAACACGCTGACATGGCCTACATGCACAAACTGACGTAGTCCGCGTTGGCCAAATAGCGCCCGTGTTAGATAGTTATTGATTTTTCTACCCATTCAAACTTTTATTGTTATGTACAGCATTAATTTCCCTTGCAAATGTTTGGTCTGATGAAGAGTTGCTGAAAACAATTGTTTGCCAAAAAAACTGACTTCTAATATTAACCATGGGAATGTTTGCGGAACTTACATAATCCAAAGATCCCGCGGTGTTCAACAATTGTCGACCAAGAGCAGCTTAACGCTTGTTAAACAGGGGATGAAAGCCGTAGATAACATAAAAATGATTATAAAGATCACAGTTAATGAAATGAGGTAAAACCACGGGGCCTGTGTACAGTAACAAAAAATGCCAAAACTCGGCAGCCTTTCAAAACTTGAGATGGTCCAGCTATTTACATTTTCGTGCAAATTCGGCCGGTAGGCATCGACTACAAGTGTCAATAAGTGTATTTACTTCAATTAAATGGTGCCCTTATTTCCAAGTATAGAGAAGCTTTCTCATGACACCGAGGCAGACCAGGTGCATGAAATCAAGCGGAAATGATCCCACCATGTCAACGGGTAGGTCCTCAAAAGGGGACCTACCTTTGTGGTGACCTTTCTGTTTCCGCGCACGGAAGGTATCATCATCTTTCAAGCGACCACCAAAGGTGAGAAATACCATCCTACTGCTAGTGGACTTCCCGCTGTGACAAAACCTAAAATTTTAGGTGTAAGTGTTGCGTAAACTCATACCTGTCACATCCAAAAGAGCCATTGTGGGCTGAAACTTGTTTCACATAAGACCGAGCTGGAGTGTCACAGACAACATTGTCCATAACAACCCCAACAACGCCATTTGCACTTTCCGTTGGTAGGCCAAACAATAAAAGTTCTTTCAGCTCCAACACGCAGTCTTCCAGAAACAGCTGCATAGGGTCCGGCTTACTCCAACCGCAGAAAACGCCAACAACAAAAGGTTGCGAAACAAATGGACGGCTACTGCGACAGATCATGGGCCAAGCACATTTCCCTAAGGCATTTAAAAGCCGTAATCCATCTATGTGAAGCTGAACCCCTACCTGGGGAATAACAGTTTTCTGCCGTTTACGCAGTATATGTATGAGGCCATCACTTAGGCCCACATGAACATAGTCCTCATTATTTAGGGGCTTCCTTATGCACGACCGAGGGGTATCCAAAAACGTCCTGGTATCCTTCGGAAATTCGGGGATGGTTGTCCCCTGGAAGGCACGTAGCGTATCGACCAGGTCTCTCAAAGATGCGACGAGTAATTTC
The DNA here is from genome assembly GCA_036362985.1 of Ligula intestinalis. Taxonomy (NCBI): domain Eukaryota; kingdom Metazoa; phylum Platyhelminthes; class Cestoda; order Diphyllobothriidea; family Diphyllobothriidae; genus Ligula; species Ligula intestinalis. The sequence continues at coordinate 432,547 of JAYGXS010000005.1, forward strand.
CGACGCGTGCAAAACGCTCTAATTGCATGTAGAAACGAGCCATCAGCCGTGGATGTGGGCTTATCAAGGTCTCCTGAATCTTAATTAAGTATATGACTTCAACACCAAAAATACCCACCAGAAGGTATAGCTGCGGTGAGTACAGGCATCTCTGGTTCCGGATCCGACGATTCCCGAGATTCATCGGCAACAACAGCAGACGTTGATGGCACCATTGTCACCTCATCTGGAAAAGCCTCGTGATATGCCCGTTTTCTACGCTGGATGCGCTTATAAATGGTGCTCCGATGGTATCCGAGGTAGATGTGCTCCATATTTATAAATAACAGATGCTAAACAACATAAAAATGAGACATTTCTCTACTACGACCACGGCCTTTGGTTAAAGAAACGAACTAGCCAATTCATGTTTCATCAGTAGAGGGTAAGGAACGGATCCGTGGGCAAGCCTTCTTTTCAGTCAAAGGACAAGTGGGAGTTTTCAGGTTAGACCAATCCCCCCGCCAAAGCAGGGGCACTCCTGTGAACGGTACAGATCATGTTTCAAATAGGGCATCGTATTTCTTATTGAATGGAGCAATTGTGTCGGCAGCAACAACGTCGGGGGGAGATTGTTCCATGCATTCACAGCGCGCCTTGAGTCGGTAGACGTGCGGGAGGCCATCTGTCCGTTGTACCACCAGGTTGAAGCAGTGTTCTCGAGTGGGCATGTCAACGGCTAGTTTGAAGTACTCTGCGACCTCCGGTATGTCGCCGCAGACGATCACTTTGTACATCATGATTTGGTCGCCTCTGGAGCGTCGAAATTCGAGGGTTCACAGGTCCAGTGCTTTACAACGCTCCGGATAGGTCAGCCTTCTCACTTCGGGCACCATTCTTGACCCTAGTCGTTGAACATATTCTATGTCAGTCATTTCGCTCTTCGTACACGGAAACCAAGCGGACGATCCATACTCCATGATCGCTCAAATAAACGTGACCATGAGTTTACGGAATATCTGCATGGACCAGGACGTGAATGCTCTTTTGAACATCCAAAGTAGCGCTAGCCCCTTGCGTCTCGCCAAAGTTGATTGTTCTCGGGTCTTGAGGTCGTCCTGGATGATAACGCCCAAGTCTCGAGTACTCCTAACAGCGGCCAGTGTCATGTTTCCCATTGTATAGAACGGGTGGTCCCAGTCCCTCCCAATTATAAACAAGTTCGATTTGGTCACGTTTACCGGTATCTTGATCTCTAATGACAACTCGTGGATCACATCGAGATCATTTTGGAAAGTCATTGTGTCTTCCGCGTTGCGTATGAGACGCCATACCTTGAGGTCGTCCGCGAAAAGAAGGCATGGGGATGCAAGTCTTGATGGGATATTCGCGGCGTATATTGAAAACAGTCTGGGACCCAGCATCGGCCCTTGTGGTACTCCACTACGAGCCTCAAAAGCCGAGGAACACCCTTCGCCAACTCTGACCCCGCATTGTTCACCGAATAGATACCCCTTGATCGATTTGATGACAGTTCTAGGTACCGGCGTGTTACTGAGTTTGTTTAGGAGAAGCACGTGATCGACTTTATCAAACGTCTTGCTAAGATCGATTAAGACTGCATGAACCGGCAGTCTTTTTTTGGCTTTGCACCAGGCTTCACGTGCCACCATGATGTTTGTGGTTGTAGTGTTAATACTAATCTGACACTCGTTCACCCCCTTTTCCGCTCATTCCTGTTGATTAACATTCATCCCTACCAATACAAGCGAACATCCGTGTCCCAGGAAGCAATTGAGAAGAAGAAGAAGACTCAATCGAGTCTTCTTCTTCTCATTCATCCCTACCTTATCACACTCGTTGATTACCGTTACACGGTATTTAACCTACTCAGTGTATGTTCGTGTACGACAATTATAAGATGAGTAGAGCCCAATTCTACGGTACTCGACTTCTAATTCTTCTCGACTGTTCGGCTATTGCGTACTGAATAACTCGACTATATTCCAATCACGAAAATTTACTCATCTTATAACTCAGAATGGATCGGCTCCTCAAACCAGAACGATTTGATGTGGATCCGAATGCTCCGGACGCTTCCAAACAATGGAATTACTGGTTCTGCACATTCGAGAACTTTATGACAAATATCGAAAGCTTAAAGCCAAACAAATTGAGTGTCCTGACCAACTACGCCTCTTCGACCGTTTGGGAGTATATCAACGAATGCACCGCTTACGAAGATGCTATTAAGGCGCTGAAGGAGATATATTCAACACCTAAAAACGAGATCTTCGCCCGCCACCTTCTGCCGACCTGTAAACAAGAGGGTAGACAAACTCTCGATCAGTTTGCTCACAAACTGAAGTCTCTGGCTAAAGACTCTGAGTTCAAAGCAGTTACTGCACAACAAAACCGCGATAACGCCATTAGAGATGCCTTTATTAGTGGTCTTTTATCAAACCAAATTTGATAAAGACTGCTGGACCAGAAAACCCTGGATTTTCAAACAGCATTCGATCGAGCAAGATCTCTGGAATTGGCCGAAAAACAGTCTTTATCCTTTCAAAATCCTCCAACAACCTCATTCAATGTCACCACTGAGGTGTGCGAAACTCCGTGCAGTCCTAACAAATCTGCGGACATCACAGCTTCCAGTTCGTCGTAAAATGAATGTTTCTTTTGTGGGTACGACAAACACCCTCGTTCGAAGTATCCCGCACGCGACGTGTTGTGCAAAGGATGCGGCAAAAAGGAACACTTCCAAAAGGTTTGTATGACATCGCGAAACAGAAGGATCCTTTCCTCTACCCACCCCACTATTTCCGCCATCGCATCGGCTACTGCAACAGACTACAGATCAATGGGGCCAACTTCGAAGCCTTAATAGACACAGGTAGTTCGGAGAGCTACGTCTCTTCCTCGGTAGTACTCAAAAATGATTGGAAAATCCACCACTCTCGCACCAAAATGTATATGGCCACTACCACTAACGAGCGCCACACAGGGACACGTTTTCGTCTCCATTAAATACAAAGGTGCCGTCTACAAAAAGTTCAGGCTATCGATCTTGCCAAATTTATGTGCCGACATATTACTTGGCCATGACTTTCTTCGCTTACATAGAAGCATCGAAATTCCTTTTGGTGGACCTAAATTTACATTCTCACCCTGTTCTATTGCTTCCACGTGCGTCGAACCTCCCTGTTTATTTCCTAATCTAACCCCGGACTGTAAGCCAATCGCAACAAAATCTCGTCGACACACTAACGTTGATGAAAGGTTTATTCAGGAATAAATTCGTCATCTTTTGGCTGATGGAGTAATTGAGCCTTCTTCCTCCCCCTGGCGAGCCCAAGTCCTGGTGGTAGCCACTGAAAATCACAAAAGGCGAATGGTTGTTGATTATAGCCAGACGATCAACAAATACACTCTACTCGATGCCTATCCATCTCCCAAGATAGACGAAATGATTGAAAATATTGCCAACTACGACACCTATAGCATTCTTGACCTCAAGAGCGCGTATCACCAGATACCTATCTGGGCAGACGAAAGACCATACACTGCCTTCGAAGCTTGTGGACGTTTGTATCAATTTTGTCGAATCCCGTTTGGGGTCACCAACGGAGTTGCCTGTTTTTGATGAACCACTGATGATATAATTACACGCGAACACCTGAAGGATGTGTTTGTTTATGTAGACAATATCACCATTTGTGGAAACGGCATCACAGAACACAATTTAAACCTTCAAAAATTCCTCGACGTTGCTGCAAAATATAGACTAACTTTCAATAAAGCAAAAAGCGTCGTTTCTCATCAAATAAAGCTTCTTCGTTACGAAGTGTCCAAAGGTAACATCAGACCGGATCCAGATCGTCTGAAACCCTTGCGTGAGATGGCTGCTCCAAACGATATAAAGTCACAGCAACGAGCCGTTGGATTGTTCGCTTACTATTCGCAATGGATATCCCACTTTTCAGATAAGATCCATCTGCTTATCCACAACAAAACTTTTCCTCTACCACCAGAAGTACTTGAAACATTTGAAGCACTTAAGGAAGAACTTGCGAAATCCACGATCGCTACCATCCAATATAATATCCCACTGGTTGTTGAGACTGACGCTTCAGACGTCGCCATTGCTGCCACACTGAACCAGAATGGTAGACCAGTAGCATTTTTTGCGTAGTTTATCACCAAACGAGCGTCACCATTCTGCGGTCGAGAAAGAAGCGTATGCCGTAGTGGAATCCATACATAAATGGAAACATTTTCGTCTCTGCAATCATTTTAAACTAATTACAGATCAACGTTCTGTTGCTTTTATCTATGGTAATCAACAAAAAGGGAAGGTGAAGAATGCGAAAATTGAACGCTGGAGATTGGAATTATCGCTATTCAAGTTTGACATTATTTACAGACCTGGCAAAGAAAACCGTGCAGCCGATACCCTTTCCCGTAGTTGTTGTGGGGCCATGCTAACAGATGTCAATCTGAAGGAACTACACGCATCTCTGTGCCATCCTGGGATCTCTCGGTTATCACACTTTGTACGAGCTAGAAATCTACCCTTTTCGATGGAAAAGATTCGTAATGTTGTTACAAGATGTCCAACGTGTTGTGAAGTCAAACCCCGTTTCTTCAAAACACAAGGTCAGCTAATAAATGCCACTTAACCCTTCGAGCGGCTGTCACTCGATTTGAAGGGTCCACTTCCGTCTGTGACCCGCAGTCGTTATCTGCTGACGGTTATTGATGAATACTCCCGTCTTCCGTTTGGATTCGCCTGTTCCGATCAATCTGCAGAAACCATTATTAAATGTTTATGCCAACTCTTTGCCATCTTCGGTACTCCTTTATATGTACACACCGATCGAAGATCCTCATTTATGTCGAACGACGTACAACAATTTCTCCATAATAGGGGGGGGGGGCGACGAGTAGGACAACTCCATATAATCCCCAAGGAAGCGGACAAGTTTAAAGTCTGAACCAAACGTTGTGGAAGACCATTTTGCTTGCTTTGAAATCTAGAAATTTGCCTGTTACACACTGGGAATCCGTCCTCTTCGACGCTCTACACTCCATCAGGTAACTTTTATGTACCGCCACTAACGCGACACCCCATGAAAGAATGTTTGCCTATAATCGGAGATCAACCACTGGAACCACTTTTCCTATGTGGCACTCTTCCCTTGGTCGAGTCCTGTTGAAGAAGAGTAACCAACAGTCCAAATATGACCCGCTCTGTGAGGAAGTTGATCTACTCCAGTGCAACCCTAAGTACGCTCATATACGATTTGACGATGGCAGAGAAGACAGTATCTGTTCGACTACTGACTCCTAGAGGTGAAAAGGATCTCAGTGATCATCATCAGGAGACGGCCACTCCCTCAGTCGAAAATTCCGTTCCACCTCCGCCTCACCAATCACCCAATGCCGAACTGGAAAACAGCACCGGCTGTACTGACAACCAAGGTGTAACAACGCCTGATCATGACCATAATGAAAACGACCCACATGAGCATAACCTGGAGACGTTAATAAAACAACAACAACGCGTCCATCCATACTGCCTTCGCAACCGAGACGCTTACGATTCATCCCACTCAAACTCTAGAGTAGATTTGTGAACATTATGCCCCTTTTTTGTTGGCCGGGGAGAATGTGGTGTTAATACTAATCTGACACTCGTTCACCCCCTTTCCGCTCATTCTTGTTGAGTAACATTCAGCCCTACCTTATCACACTCGTTGGTTACCGTTACAAGTTATTTAACCTACTCAGTGTACGTTCGTGTACGACAATTATAAGATGAGTAAAGCCCAATCCTAGGGTACTCGACTTCTAATTCTTCTCGACTGTTCGGCTATTGCGTACTGAATAACTCGACTATGTCCCAATCACGACAGTGTTACACGATTTGCCCTTAAGAAAGCCATGTTGTTCTGTTGGTAGGATTGTGGCTGGCCCAATGTGAGCATCGATTTCGCGACAGATTAAGTTTTCGAGTACTTTCACAAACACCGAGGTCAGGCTGACTGGTCGATAATGCTGGGGAAGAAAACGGTCGCCACCCTTGTACCTCGGAGTTATTATACTCTGTGTCCAGTCATCTGGTACCGTTGCAGTTTCAAGCGTACAGAGAAACAGTGCTTTGATGCTTGGTGCAATTATAGAAGCTAGCTCGCTTATTACCCTCCGATTAAGATTGTCGGGTCCAGCAGCCTTAGTAGGTATCAACCTGCTTAGTGCATTCTCCACGTCTTCAATGGTGATTAGCATGCCATTTTCAGTTTGGTCATGGATCACAAAATCCTCCCTGTCGGGCGCTGGTGGCAAGTAAACAGAAGAGTATTGTTGAGCTAGAAGTTCAGCCATACATAACTCATCGGTTTAGAGCACACCATCTGTATTGTAGAGACCCTGGATGCCCGGGCTTTCACGACGCTTCCTCTTCAGAAACGAGTAGAATCGATTCGGTTGAAAGTCAACGTTTTTCAGCAGATCCTCTTCGTATGCTACTTTTCTTGCCCTCATCATACGTGTGCATTCATCTCTGTGTGCTTTGTATTTTGTTTTTGCTTCGGTAGTTTTTAGGATCATGAAGGCTTTGTAGGCACGTTTTTTGGCCTTGAACTTGCGTTTTGTCTCACCATTCATCCATGGGGGATGACATGCTGCCCATCCACAGAGCGTAAAGGGGACAAAATCAGTACAGAGTTGCTCAATATTCCCACGAATCACTCTCCAGCGTTCTAAATCGGCCGAGCTACTCGGTTCCCAGGATAGGTTCCTAGCGCTCTGTCTCATTTCATCGTAGTCAGTCTTCCAGTATGCGGGTTTGTAGCATCTACGTGGAGTGCTGCGAAGACAGTAGCATGATCATTGGTGCCTAGGGGTGCGGAGACCCGAGCATCAGATACTTTTGTGTACCCATTTGTGAATATCAAGTCCAGACAGGAAGCCATACCCGAGTCGGCTATCCGCGTAGGCTGGGCAACATGTTGTACAAGATGGGTTTCGTTTGTCATTTCCAACAACGCGTTCTCCGTTTCAGAGCCAGGACCTTCGATGTTCAGATGAGCCCAGTTGATATGTAGGCAATTGAAATCACCGACAATACAGACCCGCGACCTTCTGGTATACTTTTTGAGTGTAGTCAACGAGTTTATACCGTCGGCTTGAGGAAATCCTATATAAAGCCTACATATAAAACCTATATAAAGCATTCCTATATAAAACCTATGGTTGTGGTTGCACCAGTAGCAGCCTTGACCGACACCCAGAGTTGTTCAACCCGGTTGTCTTCCGTGCGCGTGCGTTCTAACAGTCTATCAATGAGTCCATCGGTCGCATATAACAAGACACCTCCATGTATCCTATCGTTACGGTCGCAACGGAATACTCGGTAACCGGGCACATTGATCTCACTATCCGTTACGGATTCAAATAGCCAGGCCTCTGTCACCGCAATAATCGCAGGGCACCTTTGTGCGATAATTACATGTAATTCAGCCAGTTTGTTGAGCAGGCTTTGCGCATTTATCAGTGGAATGTCTATAACTCTATCAGAGCTTCCTGGGCCATTACTAGCAAGGGTTTGAAGAGGGGTCTCCTCTTCTGGACAACCCGAAAATTTATTATGCGTAGGTCTTTCTCCCCAGTTGCACGACCTTCTTTGAGTAAATCGACAGCTCTGCGTTGTTTTTTCCTGTCTTCAGGGGACAGATCTGCCTGCATCGAGATATTTAAGCCTTCAAGTCTCCAACCACGGGTCAGCAGTGTTTTAGGGATGTGGTCGGACTTTAAAACCACCGTCAATGGTCTAGGTCGTCTGCCATCTGCCGATTTTGCACCTTGTCTATAAAGGCTTAAAATTGATACCTGTCCATCACTTGGGTCCAGCATTTTAAGGGTGATTTTTGTTATTTCTTTAGAGTCGTGTAGCACACGTGTTTCTGCATCTACTCAGTCGGATTCGGGCACATTGAAGAAAAGAAGCGATTTCTTTCTATCAGTTAGGTCGTTTGTTTTTTTTGACGCCTTAGATGCCGATGCAGAAACCTTCGACGTAGAAGCCTTCGGCAGTTCGTGTAGCTTGGCCTACTTTTTGCGGGTTTCGGCGTGGTCCACTCCGAATTTTCATCGATTTCTGTAGTAGAAAGCACGAGAGAGGGGTCTCCATTTTCCAGATTTTCTACTGGCGTCTTCTCCGGTACCGCTATTGTATCTGGTATCGCCGCATCTGAAGTTATCGCATCTTCTTCGAGTGTTTTGCTTTCGTCTGTTCTATCGGTGGTGGGGGGGTCCGCAGCGTCCTCGCCAAGGATACTACTTTTGCACGCATTACAAAGGGGCACGAGCCCTTCTGAGTCGTAGTTTTTCAAGACTTTGTAGACTTCAGGGGCTATTTTTGCGCATTTTACGTGCACCCATCTGTTACATAAAGCGCAGAGCACGGCCTTACTCCTGCCAGTAACATTACTGTTGCACGTGGGACACTTGGAATTTGTTATGGTTCCAAATAAAACGATACTAATAGAGATTATTTGTATAATAACTACAAAGACTAAAAGTCGTTTCTTCTCTTGAATAGATCGATTTATAGAAATCTTCCACTTTGTTTCAAATTTGAACCAACTGCGGTCAAGGTAAACTTTGTACACAAATGATGACCCAAAATACATTAAAAGGTATATAAAAAACAATATATATAACGAACCACAGCTAATTAAAACGCCACAACTAGTAAAGCAGAAGAAAGTCGTAATCACGCAGATCATGACGGCATGTCAAGGCAAATATTGATCGCCCTGTTAGCTAACTTAAACAAAGCTACCATTTTATCTGTGTCTAATCAATTGATGTACATTATCGAAACATGAGTAAAATAACATTAAAAATAAATAAAAATAGCTTCTTTACATTCTAAAATTTTACAATAAATACCTACATAGTCTTCTGGGTCTGTCAACAGCATGCGCTAAATTTAGGGTAACCGAGTAATACCTATGCCTTAAACATTATCCCCGCTCATCCTCGCCTAGCCCCGCCTACCCCCGTCTCTTTCCCCGTCCTAAGTGGGTATTGTGCTGGCAAGGTGCGTGTGCAGGCTTATATGTAGTATACTAATTACTGCTCTTAGAAAGTATGATTATTGAAATAAGCACTCCTGACATTGACAGAATCTTTCTAGCGGCTTTATATTAGCCCGCGTAGTCCACCATTTAGGAAAAACTGACACACTTTTTGGTGACTAGATGAAGGGGGTAAAAACCACCGCAAACATTGATGTGCTCCGAACCTCAAACATCTGCCTTTCTCGGAATAGCATTAATCCAGGTCCCAACTCCTAGTTGAGAACGAGGGAACAGGAGCACAGCGCTGACTCTAATTGATGTCATTTCTGGCCAATTATTAGTGTCAGTTATAATACCAGTACTTCTATCACTCTGCTTCGCTTCCATTAAGCAGCGGTGTAAACAGTGGTAGCAGTAGTTGCAATATCACAGTCGGTCTCTTTGAGTCTTTGTCGACTACTGCTGAGGGTGCGTGAGGGTCGGTAATGTTAACTGCTACTGTCGCTTTAGACTAAGTTTGGTGGTGTTTTTGGCTTGCATTGGAACAAGCAGCTTACGCCCGGTAGGTCGATCTAAATAGCACAAACATTGGCGGCTGCGTTAACCAATAGACGTGCAGCGTGACCGTCCAATATATATTGGCGAGCGTTTTGATGTCTTTTTGTCCTGAAAAACTTCCAACAACTGGAAGAAAACTCATCCAAGGCCTTATGTATGTTGAAGCGCGTGTGAGTTGAAAGTGAGCGCGGCGCCTGACGCCACGGACTATACTAAACTAATTCCAGAACGGTAAGTTGGACCTAAGGTAATTTGAAGTAAACGACCTCATAACGACCACTTCCATTTTTAATATTGGTTAAAATTATCTAAACTTATATAGTAATGAATACAATGCGCAAAAACTTTGAAACGCCTGCTAGTAGGATGGTCGTTCATCCACCTTTTAATGGCTGCACCTTTATCATCCAGTTGTTTTAGATAGTCACTCACCAGCACGCCATCGGCCACCGCAGATGTGATGGGCGCAGCGATTGTAAATGAACGAAAGTTTTATAAGAAAGAGAAATGCGGAAGCTGGAAAATTATTTGGCCGAAATTAAGTGCTTGATTTCTTACAAATGCTTAACACAACAAACTTTTATCTCATGTCAGCTGCTACTTAAATGAGTAGACACATTTTAGTGTAATTTTATTGATACTATTACGTCGTGGTGTTTTTAATACGCAAATTTGAGCGAATGCCGCATTTTGCCTTATGTGGGATTTTTCAACCAGGGGATGAAAGTACCAACACAATGTGAGCTTCTTTGCTGTTACGTTGTGTCTTAACAGTGTGTCAACGAAATGGCACTGCTATAATTAAACGTAATTATGTCTCGAATGGGGATCTTAGAGCTTGAGTCGACGTGCCGAAGTCACAAACATAGTTGAATCTGTCACTAAATGATACAGTGAGAAATGGTCATATTAATTCGCGACAGCGGTATTCTTGAGTGATTTTCTTGCGTTGGAGTTCTGAAACAAAGGCAGTGACGATGGGTTACATGTCAACGGTGAATTTCATCGAAATAGATACGGAAGCAAGTCAGGCTGGTGGACTTTCGTTGTTAGCTATTGGATTCACTTTCGCAATAACTCCAGCCTCAGAAGACACGACAGGACATTAGTCAAAACGAGCATCATCTCCGTCACTGCCTTCTATCAACAATTCTCCCGGATTCCAGCTCTCTACAAATGGCTGAGTCGTTTCAATAACCTTTTTCATACAGTTGAACGCTTTATACATATTGCATAGAGCTTAAATATCGTTTATCGTCAGTCTGATCTATTATGGGAGACAAAAATAAACGTGAAGATCAGCTTGTAAAAGCTGCGACGCGAGAGAAACTCGAACCCACAACCTGTCGTTCGTCGGTATCAGTCGTTACCACCACACCATCAGCGTCGACTGTTAACTTTAATTTGATTTGGTTTAAAACCCCTAGTCGCAATTTCGAGGGCAGAAGTCACCAGATTGATGCGACGAAATCACCCCACGCTAAAAGGGCTAAAAGTCTCTCGAGTTCAGTAGACTCAATTTACGAACACCAAGTTGAGCGTCTAATCAACTCCTCCACGAAGACACAGGATGATAGTAATCAAAATCGGTTATTAACAGTCAAAAAGCAATCCACTTTATTATTTGATTCATTAACGGTCTGTTGTGAAAAGATGGTGACAGAAGAAATTGAAACTATGTGCGATAAGCTTTGGAAGACGGGAAGGAATGTTCGCCAGTGCCTGCATTTGAAATCCCGACATCATCGCAACAAGGAAAAAAAGTAACGCCACCGCTCGGAATCGAACCTTGGATCCCCCGCGTATAAGTTTGAAATTGTTTGCGAATTTCAAGTCTCTCGAGCTTACGTGTTTTTAGTCTCTATCTCAGTATAGAAGACACGCTTCTTGGAAATTATTCAAGAATTGACTATATATTTCCAAAGTTTGGAATTTTCTACGTGGAAATCTGAATCCGGTCGCTCTGAAAAATTCCTCCGCTGTGAATTATTTCCACAGTTCGGAAATTGCTTCTTGGACGTGTCGATTTTGTGAAAAACTCCTCTGTGCCACAAAAATCTGCACATCTCCGAATTTCACGCCGAGGCTGAGTCCTTATATCACTGTGTTGTTATATGCCTTATCCTAATATTGTCATAATATTTAGGATAATAGTGACTCTCACGTTAGGATAAAAGTGACTCTCACGTTATTCCTAAGGAAATCGTTAACCAAACACATTTCATTGTATTTGTCAGGAACTCAATATTTTACTCTGACTTGCTGTAACCTGCTTGTCTCAGTAAACTTGCACTATCTGGCCAATCGATCTTCTCCCCGCCTCACTCCTACGGGCTCTTTGATTTGGCTTCCGACTTAGTTGGCAGTATCACACGCAGGTCGCAACACAAAAAAATCTTACATAACATGGAGACTTTAGATGCTACAAGTCCGTTAACACGAAACGTTTCGCCTCCGCCGGATCTCGAACCCGGGTCGCCAAATCTGGTTATTAGCGGTGTTAGCACCTCAGGCAGCCCGGCCACTTCGACACGGGCCCTTGACAACCATGTTAAGATACGACCAGAAAGTAACTGCCGATATGGCCACTTAGATAATTTTATAAATTCTCCACCTCCCGCAAAACGGCCAAGATGTCTACTAAGTTTACCGAAGTTAGACTGTGAGGACTTCGTCCTCCGCCAGGAGTTTTCGGAGATGAAGCAGGAACTTTACCACGAGGTAAATAAAATGAAACAAGAGATAGCCCATCTAAAAACGCATATTTCTTATACAGTGGTTAAAACAGCCCTTGTCAGCCAAAAACCGGGGATAAATAAAAGTACATATGCTCAGATAGCCTCGGCCGGTAAACCTGAAACTCGCATATCATCTGCCAAACCAAGTAAACCAGCGGACGTCTCACTCGATCGCAAAGAAACTAAAATAAATCCGCAGTTTATGCCATCGTTACTCGGTTCAGGCAGCACTTACAATGATCTGCATTTGCGTCCTAGCGTCACATCGTTGCTTGATGATGCACTAGAAAGTGACGATACAGAGGTCGATAAGATCATGAAGCAAAAAAAAGCATAGGGCTAGAAAGGCTCGAAAGTCTAAATGGGCCAGGAATGCGCAGTCAGCTAACCCAAAAACCGGCACATCAGGACCCATCAAACCTTTAGTACCGGATACAGATGGCCGCTTGGTCGGAACACGTGAGCTCGCAACAGATGCACCAGTGAGTCACAAGCAGAATATAGTTGTAAAAGGGGCTCCAGAGATAGGGTCAACAATTGCACAAGAACGAGTTGACGCTGATATTGACTTGGATTTGGACATGTCTGTCGACACGCCTGAAACCTGCATATCGGATCATGTGTCAAGCCCACGGGCTGTACCATCGTCACTCGGCTTAAGCGACACTAGCGATTATCGGGATTTGCATCCTAGCACCACATCGTTGCTCGACTCTGCACAAGAAAGCGATGACCAAGAGTTTGACAAGATCATAACTCAAAAGAGGCATAAGCCTTAGAAAGCCAAACGGTTCACGGGTTTGCATTCAGCTTACCCAATAGCCAGTACATCAGAACCGTGTGTACCGGATACAATTGCTCCCTCGGCTGAAACACGTGAGCTTGCAACATATGCCCCATTGAGTCGCAAGCAGAAAATAGTTGTAAAGGGGGCCCCAGAGTCAGAGTCGTCAATTGCACAAGAACGAATTGACCATGATGTGGGTCATATGCGAGTGTACGCCAAACCGTTGCTAAAACCAGGCGAGTCTTTCCGCATTCTTAAGGCATTTCGAATAGGGAAGGCTCCAACAGCTCCAGAATCAACTTCTCGGCCACGACCTCTAAAAGTTATTTTAGAAACTGAAGCACAGGTGAAACTCTTGCTAGAGCGCAAACCATCCTTACGGAGTCTGCATTCGCAAGTTTTATTTCAGCCGGATTTCGAGTTGAAAGAGCGGAGAAAGATGAGACAGCTAATAATAGAGCTGGAAAAACGGAGAACCAATGGTGAGACAAATCTCAAAATAAGAGAGGGAAAAATAGTTCAGGTCAAAAGGACATCGCTCTGGTCGAAGCCGGTAACAGTGACGGCCTAGCTGTCCCGCCACCGAAACCTCAGACATGCCCTCTTAAATTGGTCGTTTTAAATGCCAGGTCACTGATTAATAAAATGCCTCTGCTCCAGACTATGGTTTTCGTCAACCGCCCAGACATTGTTATGGTAACTGAGACATGGGCATCGGCCTCTGTAGCTGACTCAGAACTCTCTGTTCTAGGCTATTCATGCGTTCGGAACGATCGAAACAATGGCCGTGGCGGAGGAAGCTGCATCTATATTAAGCAGCCACTTGCATTTCTCCCGTTGGACTATCCACAATTCACAGCGGTGGAGGAGAGCTGCTGGCTACGAGTTGTTCTAAAAAACAAATACTCCTTACTTGTTGGCTGTGTTTATCGCCCACCTTATGCCAATGCAGACTACGATCTTTGTCTCTCGCAGGCATTTCATGCCGCAGCTGACTTGAATCTTAAGTATTGCTTGATTGCAGGCGATTTTAACCTTCCTGACGTGCAATGGTTTCCACCATCCGGTCCTTCAAAGTTCGAGAACTTACTTGAGGCAATAGATATCGGCATGTGGGATCAGGTAGTCGATTTTCCCACTCGACGAGCAAACATACTCAACCTAATTTTTTGTAGGGGATGCGAACCACTTCCAGTGTCATCCTTAGACGCACTTGGGAGTTCAGACCATCTTACAGTTGTTAGTGAACTAGAACTGGAGGCGGATAAAACATTTTCCAAAAAGTATAGTCTTTATCATGACTTCCGATCAGCAAACACGGCTGACCTACTGGCACATCTAAACGCTCTCGACTGGTCTGAATTTTTCCAATGTTTGGATGTAAATGTTTGTATAAATGCACTGTACAAAGTGTTGGATCCACTCATCCTCCACTTTGTCCCCCGTAAGAAAGTAATACATGTCAAGGATGAAGTGTACCTTCTTCTGTCTTTCCGTCGTAGGTTGCGTAAACTCTCTCGTCGTTTGCATCGGCAGAACGATACTTCCGTTCTGCCCTTGATCACACTGATCTTTGAGCAGGCTAAGAAGCTTTCCGAAGAAAAGCAGATAGTCGATGAGGCTCACTTCGCTGAAAATCCTTCCCTTAATGTTGCGAAACTCTTTTCGCGTACAGTAAAAGCGCAGAGGAAAACGCAACCCCCCATACTTCAAGATGCTTTAGGAAACCCCATAGCTGACGCTAAGTTGACCACCGATAGCTTCAATGCGTTCCTATCCAAAACGTTTAGTGAAAGCTCGTTCGCTGCACCTCCGGTTATCCAGGCTTGGACGGGTGCCATACTCGAAACCATAAGTTTTACCGTCTGGGATGTGACTGTAGCCATTCGTCGTTATCGTCAATCCTATAGTCCAGGACCAGATGGCGTCCCAGTTAGCCTTCTAAAAGCTGAAGCGAATGATATCTTTCCGTCTATTATTTGTAAGGTATTTAATCTTGCTCTTGAGAGCGAAACCTTTCCTTCGTTGTGGAAGGAATCGCATATAATGCCTATTCGCAAGTATGGCCGATCGACCTCATTCGACAACTTTAGGCCAATAAATACACTTCCCGCAGCCTCGAAGATCTTGGAGACCTTAATCAAAGAAAAGGTGATGCGTCACTTGACAGATAACAACCTGCTCAATACAGCTCAACATGGCTTTATCGAGAAACGATCTTGTGACACCTGTCAGCTCTCTTTCTTTGATTATGTGCTGCAATCTAGAGACAGCAGTTTTGCCACTTATAGCGTCGATTTTGATTTTACTAAAGCCTTTGGTCGGATCGATCATAACCTCCTCCTTCTGAAACTAGCCTCCTTCGGCATAGGAAGCAAGCCACTGAACTTCATACCTTCCTATTTGGGTGCTCGCACACAACGAGT
This sequence comes from Ligula intestinalis, assembly GCA_036362985.1. Classification (NCBI taxonomy): domain Eukaryota; kingdom Metazoa; phylum Platyhelminthes; class Cestoda; order Diphyllobothriidea; family Diphyllobothriidae; genus Ligula; species Ligula intestinalis. The sequence continues at coordinate 448,124 of JAYGXS010000005.1, forward strand.
AAAAATTTCCAATGTTATCTCCAACCCCACGCATGTGAGGAGTGGAGTTATACAGGGTAGTGTACAGGGTCCGCTCCTATTTTGCCTGTTTTTCAACGACGTTTCAGATTGTTTTCAGTATGGCAGACCCTTCATGTACGCTGATGATTTAAAAGTCGCGTATCGATATAAACCGGCAGATCGCAACATCGTGCTCGAGCTGATAAAAAAGGATCTTCAGGCCTTCGCCCAGTGGTGTTGCACATGGCGCCTCACCCTTTCATGGCACAAATGTTCCGTTATGGTTGTTGGCGACGATCATCAACCGGAATTAAGCATTGACGGCCACGAATTAAATGTCCCAGGAGTTATCAAGGATTTGGGCATATCCTACTCTAATAGTCTCAATTTGTCAGAGCACTGTGCCCTGATAGTCTCGAAAGCACGCCGAACCACCGGATTTATCCTTAGAAATTTTAAGACTTTAAAGGTTAGAACTAGCCATTATAATATGTACGTCAGACCTAGTCTTGAATACTGCTCGCCCCTATTCAGTCTTCTGCGCACTAGTGAACGGAAGAACATAGAATCGGTGCAGCACTTCTTCACTAGAAGAGTTTTCACTACAGAACACCGTAACTTAACCTACCAACAAAGGTGCGAACTTATAAAGCTAGAAGACTGAGAACACTGTTTGTTTTAGGTTTTTTACGGTCTTCGAGATGTTGGAAGGCGGCCAAGAGGTGCATTACCAACTCTTTACAATTGCCTGTAAACTGGCATAATAAACATATTATTATTATTAGAAGTCGAACGCCTACCTTTCTTCGCCATCACAGGATGCTTCGATAGTTTCCAAATTTTGCTACTAAGTATTGAAACTCGATCTAGAGGTTCTTTGAAATCTCCTCCTCCCAAGAGAACTAAAAGTCGTAAAAGTTTAAGGGATGTAACTCATGAAGATGAAGCCTCCGTATCATATTTTACATTTTTGAACAAATGTACGAATCTTGAGAAGGTGGTTAATAGTTTTAGAGTGGAGATGGAGGAGCTGAATTTTTTTTCTTTATTTCTCCCTCGCGAGGAGAAACCGGCGATGCGTGAACTTGAGCGAGGAATACTAACCTACAGAGAGGCAACATCCCTCGCCGAAGTGTCTACGCACAAAAATGATCCGGCAGCCAGGGTGCTTGACGGAGTTGGTAGTCTGCCATGGACAGGGGAAACGGTCAACCCACTGGCTTCCAAGAGAACGAAGAAGCGCTCTCGGGCTCCCAAAAAGGCCAACCAAGCCCAAGTGCTAATATAAGTTGGCCGAGATTGAGCACGAGCCAAACAAAAAGGGTACCTTCGCAGGCCAAAACGAACAGGAGCGCTGAACCTCGAAGCGAATCTGTCCTAACAAACCCTAGAGAAGCAGAAGGGGACGACAGTCGGAAGGTGGGTACCACTCGTATAAACTGCATAGTCATTAAAGGCATGACAGAAGGTACTTACGATACCCCGAAATCAAGATTAGAAGAGGACGAGAAGTTAGTTAAAGAATATCTGAAATTCCTCCTAAAGGGTAAGGAGAAAGTCGAAGCTCTAAAGGCATTCCGAATGGGCCGTATAACAGACTCAAAAGATGAACAGCGCCAACCAAGACCGTTAAAAGGTTGTTCTGAAGAGTGAGGCTGAGGTCCAGCTATTGTTAAGCAGAAAACCAATACTTAGATACTCACACCCGACGGTTTTATTTCAGCGAGATTTTTCCCCCGCGGAGCGGGAGAAATGGAGATTGCTAAAAGTAGAACTCCACAGGAGATGCGAACTCGGCGAGAGCAATCTTCGAATTCTGAACAGAGAGATCGTCCATGTCCCGAGGTCACTCCTCTGGAGAAAGCCGATAACACTAAAAGCCTAGTCTGGATAGACAACAGTCCATGTCCATCAGCACCGACAGCTCCCTGCATGCAATCTCACGCAAGAGGCAACCACCTGCATAAAGTGGTGAATAATTCTAAATTGAGCTTTCTTTACACTAATGCCCAAAGTCTTCCCTCAAAAATTGATGAACTCAAGGCAGTACTTTCGGAGCGGATACCTGATGTAGTTGCCATAACGGAAACCTGTCTAAAAACAGAAATCGCATATTCAGAGATTTCGATTCCAGCATACCAGCTTTTCCGCAAAGACCGCCAAAACCGACAAGGAGGTGGGGTTGTCGTGTATGTCAGAACTGAAATCTCTGTTGTAGAAAGAGTACACACTGTAGCCCTGGAGTATGAGTCGATCTGGTTAAAGATCAAGAAGGCGAATTCCCAGAACCTTGAATTCCTGGCCGTTTACCGGCCACCAAACATTTTGAGTGGAGCCAACGACTCGCTCCTTGGTCTGGTGAAAGAAGCTGCTAGCCACCAGGGGATTCTCATCGGTGGTGACTTCAACGCCCCTGCAATTGAATGGAACAACCTGACAGTTGAGGCGGCGTCAACTTCCTTTAGTTCCAAATCAATGGATCTCACGCTTGACCTATCTCTAGTTCAGAACGTTAAGGGCATAACCAGATTTCGAGAAAACCAGCGGGCTACTTGTTTGGATCTCATTTTCACGAAGATTTCATCCTACATAGATGAAGTGCATTCAAGTGCTCCGCTCGGTAAGAGTGACCATACGACGCTAATGTGAAATTACTCACTCCATACTCAACGGCTGAGGAAAACGGAGGACCAGCCAAACATATGGAAGGCAGATCTCACTTCAATGAAGAATGCCTTATCGTCCGTGAATTGGGACTGCCTACTCAAGAGGGATCCGGGGGAGGATTGGATATCACTCAAGAGGGTTGCATTAGGTCTGCTTAAGCGCTTTTGTCCGGTGAAGGTACACAAGACGACTAGTCATCCTGCCTGGTTGACGAGAGACCTTAACAAGCAACTGAAGAAGACGAATAGGAAATGGAAGTTATTCAGGAAAACTGGGTCGCCAGTACACCTCGAGGAATTCCGACGCCAAAGAAATGCAGTAAAAAATCAATTCGACAGGCCAGGAAAAACTATGAATCAAAAATCCTCCAACAGGCCGAAGAAAAGCCCAAAATTCTATTCCGCTATATTAACAGTAGATTAAAAAACAAGGATCCTGTCGCAGTACTTAAGAATGATGATGGCGGAGAAGTCGTTGAGAATGACGAGAAAGCCGAGTACTGTAGCCGGTTCTTTGCCTCGGTATTCACTGGGGAAACCGAGCTTCATTTTGATAATGCCAACAGTGCTGTTGCAGACGCCGGTCCAGCACTTCATTCTCTACTATTTCCAGCATCTGTAGTTGAGAGGGAGCTGCAGAGCCTCAAAGAAGCAAAGTCATCCGGTCTAGACAATATAGCAGCCAAGTTCTTGAAAGAATTGACAAGCTAAATCTCAGAGCCCCTAGCACATATCTTTCGTTCTTCATTTGGACTAGGAAAACTGCCATCTGAATGGAAAATGGCAAATATTTACCCGATATACAAGGGTGGAGCCCGAACGAAGGTCAACAATTACCGGCTCGTCAGCCTAACTTGCATTTGCTGTAAGGTGATGGAAACGATAATTAAGAAGACGACAATGGAGTTCTTGGAGGAGAACAACCTACTGTCAGGGCTCCAACATGGCTTCAGAAAGAACCATTCTTGCCTTTCCAGCCTTCTACTCTCCACTGAGCAGTGGACCCGCGCACTAGATGAAGATGGTAAGGTTGACGTCATCTATACGGACTTCAAGAAGGCATTCGACAGCGTCCCACATAAGCGTCTAATGTATAAATTGTCAGAAATTGGCAAAAGAGGAAACCTGCTGGCATGGATCACAGATTTTCTCACAGGGCGATCGCAAACTGTGTGCATCGGTGACTCAAAGTCTAGCCCTACATCTGTTCTGAGTGGCGTCCCCCAAGGCTCTGTCTTAGGGCCACTGCTCTTCCTTATCTATATCAACGACTGTGTCAACGACCTGGGTTGCAGTGCTATCATGTTTGCCGACGACGTCAAACTCTGGAGAGCCATCAGGTCTGACGCCGATAGGAAAGCGCTTCAAGAGAGTCTTAATCGACTTAGCTGCTGATCTGTTCGTTGGCTTTTAAACTTCAACATTAGTAAGTGTGTGGTTTTAAGACTCCGTACTAGAAGGACTGATGAGGAGAACGATGCCTTCCAATACCTCCTCGATGGGCACCCGCTTTCAAATGTGAACGAACAAAAGGATCTCGGTGTTCTAATAAATTCCTCACTCAAACCATCTACTCAGTGTGTAAAGGCAGCTAAACGCGCGATGCAGGTGCTGTTTGCGATTAGGCGGGGATTCGTCAACATTGACAAGGAGCTCTTCAGGAAAACCTACGGAGCGTTTGTTCGGTCCCACTTGGAGTATGCTGTCAAGGCCTGGCGTCCGTGGTTCAAGAAAAATTACCTGCACCTGGAACGAGCGCAGGCGAGGGCAACGAAGATGGTCAAGAATCTTGGTCATCTGCCTTATGAAGACAGACTGATCGAACTTGATCTTTTCCCTCTCAATTATAGGCAACTCCGCGGGGACCTCATACAAACCTACCGTACTGTTAGAGGCCAAGACTCCGCCCTAGAATTTGATGATTTCTTCGAATTGGCTCGAACTTACCATCTGCGAGGTCATCCTTTTAAACTACAGAGGAAACCGGCCCGTATCGGCGTTCGATGAAACGCCTTCTCTCAGAGAGTCATTGGAGCGTGGAACGGACTCCCGGAAAAAGTGGTCCTCTCAGATACTGTTGACATTTGTAAACACAAACTTGATTCTCGTTTGTTGAGAAACTGTGGCAGATATAATGAACAAAGTGTCAGTAGCAGCACCTTGCGACTGGCTCACACTTATCACTGATGTTAAGCCTACATTTGTACATTTGTATTATGTACTATTGTTACGGTGGACCTATTATGTGATTTTGGTTTTGAATAGGGAGCTCAAGGGCGAAAGCCTTCTTCCCTTAATAAAGTGACTTAAAGAGTTGATTTGCAGGAAGTAGCTCAAGAGAAAAGATGCGATCATTGGAACATGAAGTTTACCGACCTAATATGTCCGTTAAAAGTCACTCCATCGATGGGGAATGGGGCGGTGGCTCTTGAGTCCTTGCGCTGCTGAAAATTCAGGCTTGTAAAATCCTCAATATAGCATTCTTCTTCTTTCTCTCTCTAAAAAAATGTCTGGTACTTATAACTTGGTCGTTCACATAAAATGACTAGTATATTTAAACGTCCTAGAAAGGGCAGAATTGCAACATGGAATGTAATTAGTAGTGAGCGCCAGTATTTAATGAAGTAAAGAAAATCATGCGTACTGCTGTAGCTCTCCCTGAGAAAATAGAAAAATTTGATATACCTCCGATGTGCGTCCACTCAATGAAGATATGCCAAACGTGTGTTATTTCCTCGCTATCAAGGCGATATACTCTTACAACTAGAAGGTGAGATTGGCATCTCCGCACATAGCGATAACGGTCAGCGCAAAAGTATTGTAAAGGTCAAAGCTGTATCAACAAATCAGGTTACTCAGTTGCCACAGGTGTTACTCTATCAACAACGCAACAAGGATGCTTGACGCCCACTTCCTCAATAGCAAACAAACGTGTTGAGCCCGACCTCAAAGGACATCATAATGCGATCCCGCGACATAGCGAATATGTTACTTTGCTCTAGGCCTTCTCTCTAGGAGATTTCGACGTCCTGCGTGAGTTTCCATCACCAAGTCCTCTTGAAGTCGTTCATGAAAACGAAACACGGACAACATACCTTTTTGGAGAAAAAAATTATTCTTTGGCATTCAAAGTGCGAAATTTTTTTCAGTCAAATATCAAACCAGTGGACAGATCGAAACAGCTTGGCAAATAACTAAAAGGGAGGGACGGTTTAAAATAAGTCAAGCCAAACTAATAAAAGCCAGAAGATCGTTCCTACCGAGAGGATGGGTACTTATGATAGTACACGCAAAGGTGTGGATCCCGTCTAATAAAGTGAATGTACTCGAAAATGCAATCGATGAACACTTGATGGATTTAATTGCTCTGACTGAAATATGACCTTCTTAAGCTACTGAAGAACATGATGTACCTATCGGAGGTTACCAAGACGTCAGAAGAGGTAGAAGCTGTCGATGATGATAAGGAGTAGGCAAATCAACATTACCAACAAACACAAGGGGACTGAAATATCAATCTCCGGCTCATTAGCCTTCATCAGCCAGTCATATCCAACCTCACGTGCGGCATTATCGGAGGTTCGACCTTTGGATCAGAAGTCTAACGTTCTAACTGGGTGATGCTCAAGCTAAGATAAGGCATGACGGAAGAGAGAGTTCCATTAGCGATCGCTGAAACTTCATCAACGGATGCGGAGTCGTGCTTTATGTTAATAGCAAAGCAAGTGCACTCGTCGAGCACCAACGAAAAACAGAGGAAGGGGAATTTTTAATCTTGATTATTTCTGACATGTACGCTCTGTCAGTAGCATTTGCAGTCGCCAACTGCTCCAAAACCAGACTGTTGGACATGATGACTTTGCCTTAACCGAAATAGAAAAGACTCGCTCAAACAAGAATGCTGTCACGCGTAGAAGGCTTTCACAACTTCACCGTTGACTAGCAGGTTTGAAATATGTTAGGGTCTCCAGCCCTATTCGATAATTCTATTAACGACTAAGTCCTTTGGAAATAATAATTCTTATTTTGTGAATTTTTGAGGCTGGTTTCATAGCCCGTCGTCGGTCAAATGGGAGTTATGCGAAGACAGATAATTCAATGGTTTGGCCGACGTTTCGTAGTGGTCAAGTGGTTGTTTTAAAGCTTAAATTTCTAACTCAGGACTCTTCAATGACCGTCAACTCAGCTGAACAGCTGATACAAAAGCTGCAGGGTATTCGACTAACACATGAGGAAGTGAAGGTATTTTTCGATATGACCCCACTTTTTACCTCGAAACCACGACATATTGCAGTTGAAACTATCCAACTCCTGTTAGAAGAGAACTACAACGAGACGAACACGAGGCTCAAAATAAGGCATCTCACTGGACTCCTGAAACAGTGCTTGAGCACCTTTTTTTAACTTCAATGGAACGGTGCATGAACAAGGAAAAGGTTCACCAATGGGTTTGCCGTTGTCCGGCCTGATTGCTGAAGTGGTATCACAACGACTGGAAGCACTGGATTTCGACCACTATCGACCACGATTGTGGGTCCGGTATGCTGGTGACACGTTTGTCATCATTAGTCAAGACAGGATTGGAGATTTCACAGTGAATCTGAACTCGACCTTCTCCGACATCCACTTCATGCTGGAGGAAGAAAAAGGCCGCCAGTTGCCGTTCCTCGACGTGCTCATGTGCGAAAATGCTGGTGGAGAACTCAAAACAACAGTTCATTGGAAGGTGACAAATACCTCTCGCATTCTGAGTTACCTCAGCAACCATTCCGTCTCGCACAAACGCAGCTGCGTGCGAACGCTATACAGCCGCGTAGAAACCCACTGCGGCGAACCAGCCGACAAGAAGGCCGAGGTCCAGTTTCTGCGGAAACTTTTCACAATGAATGGTTATCCTGGCGCATTTGGTGAAAAAGGCAGGTGAGGAGCCAAACAAAGAAAACCAGAACTGACGCACTCGCGAGCAATACCTTATCTTGCTGGTGTATCCGAAGAATTCGGTCGACTGGTGAGCGAGTTAGGGATTGCTGCCGCACACAGAGCGGAAGCAAAAGTCCGCAGACAACTTGCGCGGCCTAAGGACCCAGTACCCGTTAACCAAAAGTTCGTTGTCATTTACTACATCGACTATATTTGTGGTCAAGCCAATTATGTTGGTGGAACCGGCAAATGGGTTCTCACGAGAATGCAGCAGCATGAACTCGCCGTGCGACGGAAGGACAAGAATTCCTTGGTAGCCACCAATGCATCAACGCCAAGGCACGGCTTCGACTTCGAACGCGTGCGAATACTAAGTCAGTCAGACGACCGAACTTCTGGCCTACTGCAGGATGCATGGCATTCACGCACGGATTCAATTAACAGACACATTGGTCTTCTTGATGACTTCTTCGTAATGTCATCCTACGGAGAATTGTCGATGTTGGTATTGTTGGTGAATGGCATATGCGACAGATTGGCCGCATTTGACAAATATTGGGATGGTGACATGTTGTGGATAAAATAACATGTTTTCGTTCATTTAAAAAGGTAGCAGCGTACTGTAGATATGACCTCATGATCACTAATGCAGACAAACAAAGCAGAGGATTAGAGAGGATGGTATAGGACCATAAATTCCCACGTGAATGGAGAGCAAAAAAATGGGTTGCTTAAATTCAGAAGCCGCGCCAAGTGGAAATTGACGTGGAGAATTTCCAACTTGTTTAGCTGGAAATAGTACCATCTACCCGTCTGTCCATGTGTATTTCCTCTTCATATTGCTACTGATCAAAATTCATCGGCCAAACAACTAGGCGTTTGGGAACGAGGGTACGGGGGCACATACCGGCCTGTTTAAGTAAAGATGAAGCTAGATCGATCTCGAGTTCTATTCTCGTTCTTCTTGTTGAGATGAATCATCGAATCAATGCTAATGAAGCCTTACAGGTTGTATACCAGACACCAGCTAACTTTTCTAAGGGCCAACCCCGACAGGTGCTTGCAGCAGCCGAAGCAATGGCTATACGGCTAGCGAATCCAGTGTTGGATTATCAGAAGACGCTAACACAAACCCTTTTACTTCCGTGGCCGACCACGACGCTAGAAAGCGATCGCATTTCACACCCACACCCTACTGACAGTCGTTCGCTCCGTACAAATAACAGCAATTATCACTTCATTTACCTGACCCCTTTTCAAATGTCCACGAACTAACCCAAGTTTCTCTCCTGCCCCAGCATACGGACCTCTACATGCCGATCTCGCCATGCGGATGGCGTGAAAACGATGTCATGCAATCAAAATGCACTTAATAACTCTGTCCAACCGTACAAATTTCATTATCCTTGCAAATTTACTGGCCTGATTAAGAGTTGCTGAAAACATATTTTTGCCAAATTGACTTTAAGAAAAAAAACGAGGTAAGTCATCTGACCACTGACCGTGCATGAGTCTAGCTAATTCTACGAAGACAAGAGGCATTTCCCCTCCAAATTAACTGTCTAAAGTCCATCACATAATAGTTTTGAAGGGGGGTTTCAGACAGGAACACCACTGTCCCGAAGAAGGTGGGTAAGGCCATCTTATGTGATTCAATATAAACAGCGGAATAAAGTCACGTACTAAGAGCAGACAGTTGGATAAAGGCAACTGTACTGTAAAAAAGTCCCTCGCTCGTTATTAATTCCTTGCTCTCATCGGTAATGAAATACAAGTCCTTTCTTGCTATTCTTAAAACGCTACCGAAACGTAGTATTACGTGCGTGGGTAAAAGCATCAACTATTACTCACAAGAGGATGGGCGGTGACGCGCACGTGAATTAATTTATTTTAATGGCTTCCATCTCCGGCTCCATGCCGCGCAAGAAGTTACTGAATAAACTGAAATTGTCATTCTCGTCCTACCTCCGGGATGGCCAATCACACGTGTACAACAACTGCTATTGGCCAAGTGGCCAGCAACTCACCCTCGCGTGTCGTTTATGCATTCACACGCGCACAGTCCCCAAACTTGCCGCACGCCGAGTCTTCAGATCAACAGCTTGGTTCTGTACAGAATTCATAACTCCTACTGGTCTTAGCTCTCCTCTTAATACACGAAGCACACATGCCTTGGACTCATACAGCCTCTTCCACACCTGCGCCTGGTTTCAGAACGTCGTCAAGACGATGGGAGGCGGGGCCGAGTGCCGGTGGCTCCACTAGATGGGGCCGTACCCAAACATCCAACCACATCATCTCCGATCTGTTATTCTTTGTGGGTGAGCATCCCCAATAACGCCGGCTGCGCTCGAATTGGGTTCGGCGCATTTACCTCGTGGTCCGTTTTAAGGTCACGTTGTCAACAACTAACAACCACATAAACGGAACGCGGAAGCTGTATGAAATAAAAGCGATTGGGAGGTTGGGAACGGTGGAGTGGACATACCTCATCTACCAAAACCGCCGGTTCGAGTGTTGGTTAAAACGAAAATGTCAGAGGTCGCCATAATGAGGATGTAACAGGCATCTGTGGCCGATAGTCAGGTCAGGGTGTGTGCTGTCGTGCCCGAGCGATAAAATGCAGTCGCAGCTGCAATTGAATTTGTTTGAGTAAGTCTAACAGTCCTGCATCCACGAGCGTGCAGCATTACGTACGTTGGCGCCAACTCCCAGATTGCAGCTCACTCGACGGGATCCGGTCGTATTTTCAAGTTTGACAAGGCTGAAATCCTCACAAGAGGTGACAACCGCGTAAGCCACGAGCTGCTCGAGTCATGGCTCTCAGGCCCCCAGTCCATCAAAAGCGCGACGATTTGGCGTTCCCATACAATGAACTGAGCAATTTCCTGAGCAACAGAATCAGTCACTTGGGAAGAACCGGGCGCAGCAACAACTTTGAGGACAGTGGGCACAATTGTCCCGCAATTATCAAGTCCGCACCCGACGCTGAAAAGCTAACCATGGCAATTAATGAGCCATCACTGCCCCAATTAAGACATCAAGCGGTGGCTATGGCGACTGACAATTATAGTACGCATGCGGATGACCGCTACGAAGTATAAATACCGTGCAACCTGTGCACGTATCCCCCTTATCTGCACATGTCTCTGAGTTTCCTACGATTACCCTTGGTTAAGGATGCTCGACAGAATTTGAAACGTCAGGGAAATACAAGTCTTCTTTCTAGTGATGGCATCTTCTTCTTACGAACTGCTTCCTGGAACGCGCATATTCTCCTCTAGTGATCGTGGTTTAGTGGAAACGCAAGCCCACCCGTGTCGCGGTACTCAAAATCCGGGTTCGAACACCTATTAACGTTTGGAAGAGACAGTGATAACCTTGATTTGGCAGGGTGTTAAAATTACACGACAGGCGACGCAGGGATGCGGTCGGCCACATTACAGCAAGCGGCTTGAAAATGGGCACTTCAGTCACACATTCAACGACGCGAATAGACAAGAAGTCGGTAGGGTGTCAAGGTGGCGACGCCTGCAAGGCTAGTCCCTAAAATGGGCCGGATGAGGTAAAGACAAGTGTTATTAGGGCAACATACCGACAGCAAATACCACGCATATCAGGGCAGATCTGCTACTAGACTTACGAACTGCTTAGAACAGGCACTCCAGTCTCCACATTAGGTGGCTAACCGGCTCGTAAAACCGACTGGTCTTTGGAAGTGGGATAAGAGTGAGTTCGATTATGGAGACTCCGCCTCTACGGCACTCAGCAAATATTTTTTAATCTAAACAATCTGACGCACTTTGTATCTATCGCATAAGTGGCAATGATTAAGGCTGCTTCTGGGTGTGGCCTATATAACACTCGTTGAGATGACATCAAAGCCATCCCCACTTTGTTTTGGTGTAAATCTGGCCAATTCTACATGATCAAAGCATGCGCTGCAGCATAATTTTATGAGTCACTGTGCTGATTCTGCCCTTGACTAGACAACCTGTTCACGCGGACGAGGGGGAGTGCAGTAGATACTATGAATCTCATGGTCTTTGAACCTGCCATACCATGGAGAATACGGTGAATTCGATGGCTAAACTTTCAGTCGCACGCTTCTCTTCGGGGGGAAATACATGCTAATGCACAATAAAGCTCTGCCAAGATGCAAATCCGAGGACTATCTTCCAACGCTTTTACAGTCCACAGATGAAAGTTTTCATGCCGTTGTATATTTTCAAAGCAGATAACACCCCGCATCGAAACGCTTTTCCACATATTGACTGAAGAAGGTACCTACGCCAGTTTTGTGAGCCGGTGAAGTCCTGATTAGCCGAGACGATCGAATTTCAAAGGGCACAACATTTCAAGACCGCCCGAGACAGCGGCTCCTGTAAGACGCAGTTCTATCGGTGTCAGTCTCTTGTAGGACAACGTGGCAGTCCAGACAGAAGACCTTTGAGCATATAGGAAATGTACAGGTGACGGCAGCGAAACCCACAACTGGAAGCAAAAAAATGTTTTGTGTTTTCGGCATCAAATGTTAAACTAGCTTCTCTTCTGCAACTAGCAATGACAACTAATAAGATCTGTGGCAGCCGTCCCAGTGCCCTCTGCTGTGTATGCCCACCCTTAGTGTCGGGACATCGTCACAGAATGCGCGCGCCAAGCGCCGGTTAAGGTCTCGGACACGCGTTCACGCCTTTCACCCTTGGCCAGGGGGTTCAACCCTCTCTTTACTCTGATTGACTATCTTCAATTTCTTACGTTTAAACCACACCATAAAGCCCTCTTTGTTAAGATGACTCGTGACTTGAACTGTCACTTGTCCTCAGTACACGTCCTGCCCACAGACAGCCCTTCGTTTTACAAATACTAAAATCGTCCTGCCTACAAACTGCCTTTTTGTTTTCAATACACAACACCCTCTTCTGGCGTCCCGATGCCCGCGATTTACAGATAGACGCTCTGTAAAAGCACGGCAGCGCCCGCAGGCTTGAGCTGACCTTAGTAATGGTCACACGAGCACCGCAGGTTAGCCGCACCAGTCAGCATATTTGTCGCGCAGGTAACTTTGTCCCCAAACGATCCACGCTCGACCTTTGACTCAACCAATCACGCGCGCCACAGCCATTCCCACGTGAACCGAACCAAGCGCGTAAACAACCCACCGCTACCAGCACGCCCCTGACTGTCTAGACTCCCCCGCTGACGTGCTCCCAGGCGAATGTATTTGTTACACCCAAGCAAACAGTCCATTGGCAGCAACTTGCCTTGTGCTGCAATCAATCACTCCTAACCTCTGACTGCATTCTTCCATCAGGCAGAAGATTCTTAGTATTGTGGTTCTAGAAGATCGCACATCCTTGACTCCTACGTATTGGTGACCTGCGACTTTCCGAACACGGGAAATGGTTCAACTTTCCGTCAGCTCTTACTTCGTTGTCCTTGCCAAATGCTGACCATCGTCTAGACTAGGGATCGGCAACCTTTTTAAATGCAGAAAGCCAAGAAAGCAAATACTTGAAAATATATTTCATTGAGAGCCATAAAATATAGTTTAGGATGAAATTCAATTAAATGCAAGTATAATAAGCGTCTGAATTTAGTATTTTAAATAATGTTCTTATAATGCTCATTGTTAATGTGACTTCTGGTGTTGCATGGATTCGCTGATTGTTCTATAGTCTGGTCGGTAGTTGGTGAGGTTAAGCTTCACGCAAGCGTTGAGGCTTTAATCCGTTAGACGTGATTGCAAGGCAGACTTGATGTATCTAAGATCTTAGATACATCAAGTCCACCTTGCGATCACGATCAACGTATGTATGTGAGCAGTCATTCTCACATCGATGTGAGAATGACTGCTCACATACATACGTAGATCCAAACAGGGTCAATACAGCCATACTCACATGCTGCAGTGTGTGGTACGTGACCGGAAGCGTGTTCCAAGTCTTGATTATCGGCTGGTCTTCGGGTTGAAGTTTTTTAAATTTCTGTCCACATGTACTTGCTTGCCAACTCCGCTTTATGTCGTGCGATTTTTTCCAAATCTTCATTGAGTGACTTGGACGTATTCACGATAATCTTAATCTCTTTTTCTTTTCGCCATACGCTTTTTTGCAGAGGTTAATTTTGGGCAAATGAGAGAGGGTGTAGCGTTCAAAGATGTGCGATCCGTCTGATGAAAGAAAGCAGTCAGATGTTAGGATCGATTTATTAGTCCACAAGGCAAGTTTTCGCGAAGGGACTGTTTGATCCGTCAGCGGACATGAACACGAGGCACTGTATAAAACAAAGCCGGCTGGCCTATGCGCATAAGATAGCCTTGTCTGCCAGCGTGACCTTGTTATTGGTCAAAATTAAATTGATTCTAATACGCGTCCCGGTGGCGGCACGCCATTGGAGGTGGACGGCCACAATGCGTGCCCCCTCCCCCTTCGTTGTCTAAGACCCGCTGCCCCAAAGTCATGTGTTGCCACAAGCAACTGTTCCAATGCTCCCCTGCACTGACATCCCCGTCTCTGGGAGCTTGACCTCGCAGCTGCGTCTGGGTGACCGGGAGCAGCTGCACGAGCGTCCCCTTTCCTTCGGTTTCCTGGCGGCCCTCAGACCGCCGCCCGGGCGACCGCAGTTTATTCACTTACGCATACACCCGAGCATACACGCGGGTCCAAATACCTAAGCGCCATTTAAATACTCCACCTCTCGGCCGATGCAGCAAAAATCTCTGCAGGTGACATGCCCTCGGGCAATTGCAAGACACCCATAACAGAACAATTGAACCTGCTCCGCAATCCTACTGAATCAGCTGCCACCACTGTCTCAAGTTCTGTCAGGTCTGGCTGGGCGCGATCAGCACAAGCCCTGGCTTCGCCAGTGGCCACTGCCACCTGGGACTGCAATTGGGAGTTCTGTACATAATAAATCACTCCTTCTAGTGACTACTGTCTTTTAACTTCCAACCTGTGATTTGGCCTGATGATTGTAGTGATCCGAGTACAACCCACTATTTAGAACCCCAAGAGTAACCAAAATAATTAAATCTGAAGTTTCTGAAAGAGCCATATGCAATCATCAAAGGAACCATATATGGCTCGCGAGCCATCGGTTGCCGACCCTGTGTCTAGACTGACTAAAGCAATTGATATTTAAAATAAGTGCAGTTACCGCTGAAGAAAGACGACAATCACGGGACCCTCGACAATCTTCCTCGCGTTCCCGCACCCGGAGCCAACCGTCTCCAAGTAGCTGGTGCTGGTATCGTCAACAGTTCGCAGCCAGAGCGCGACGATGTGTGCAGCCATGCTCATACACATAACCTCCAATGACCCCGGGAAACGATCCCGTCCGGCAGTAGAGGCGACTACTGCTAGGAGTGCTACCGACCTTCATACTTGCCGCTTGTTACCTTGGGATCGTATCGCTTGCACCAAATTGCTAATCGACTCTGGTGCCGAGGTTAACTTGATCCCACCAACGCTGGCCGACCGCAAAAAACGCAGCACATTGTGCCTTACTGCGGCCAATACTTGCAGCATCCTCACCTTTGGTCAGCGCTCCATCACACTCGATGTGGGCCTGCGACGGACTTTTCGATGGGTTTTAATAATTGCCGACATCTCCATCGCCCGCATCAATGCCAATTTTCTAACTCACTTCGGCCTGCTAGTCGATCTGAAAAATTGCCGACTCGTTGACAGCGTGACAAACCTCTATGCCCGCTGCCAGTCCGATGCGAATCAGTGCCTCAGCCCTCTCACCGTCATGCCCATTTCTGACTGTCTAAACAACTCCCTTCTTAGGCAGTTTCCCCGCATAACTAACCACCTTTTTCGAGAGATAGACCTAAGGCACACCGTCACTCACCACTCCTAAATCTTAACGACTGCGTCGTCTTTTACCGGACCGTTTGAAGATTGTCAAGTCAGAGTTCGAACATATGTTTTAACTTGGCATCACCCCTTCACCTTGCTCCTAAGAAGATGGCTGGCGACTAGGTGGCGCTTACAGGGCTTTGAACTCAGTAAATATACCTGATCAATATCCTGTACCGCACATCCAAGCTTTTACTCTTTCGCTTCATGTTGAGCACACTTTCTCTAAGATTGATCTTGTTCGTGCTTACTACCAAATTCTAAATGAGGCCAGTGATGTGTCCAAGACCACTGTTACCACACCCTTTGGTTTATACGAATTCACTCGAATGTCCTTTGGTCTGAGGAACACCACTCAGACATTCCAGCGGTCCATCGATCAGGTACTGGTAGGTCTTCACTTCGTGTATGCTTACATCGACGATTTTCTGGTGGCCAGTTCTGATGCTTCTTAACAGCAGGTTCAACTCAAATAACTTTTGAACGACTCGACGCCTACGGCGTTATCATTACTGCTTCTAAGTGTGAGTTTGGAGTCCCCAGCCTTGTTTCCTTGAATCGCGTAGAAGACTCAGATTCGATACAACCCGTCCCTGAACGTTTCAGCAATTGCATACTTTCAAGACCCTACGACGCTCAAGCTATTACGTGTGTGTGTGTGTCGTAGCCCATAGTTGGATCAGGAATCCCCGCCGGAATCCAAACTGGGAGTAGTTGGGAGACGGAGAAAAGCCGCGACCTCGACCGGCTTGAGCCACAGGTCCGCGGGAGTGAGGTGGGTGCCTGGCCGAGAACTGCAGGCGAACAGATGACGGCAGTCATGCGGCGAGACGCCGCAGTCGGGACAGCAGTCGGGTATGGATGGGTCGAGCCGGTGCTGGTACTGGCGAAGGAGCATGCATTAGCCACTGCGTAGTTGCGCCAGGGTACAGCGAGTGACCCTCGGGAGATGTCGTTCCGAGGCCGCAATCGGAGGTGGATAGCCACCCAAAAGGACCGGGGGACGGTAACCTCGTTTGTCCTCGACAACGAATCTCTGGTGGAGACGCTGGAAGCCTGTCTTGGTGGCAGAGCTATCAACAGGTAGATCCGCGAGAGACGAGGCAACAGCTTCCTTGTGGAGTGCTCGAATAGACGGCCGGACGTTGCAGCAGGGCTCGGGAGCGGTGCAACGGTGATGATTGGGATGGCCGGGTTGCGAACAACTCCACCAGAACTGCTGGCTAAGGAGAGTGTTGTGATGGGCGACCGGTAGAACAGAAGCCTCCGCATGAAGATGATCTATAGGCGACATTTTATAGCAACCCGCGATCGTGCGGAGGGCAGCGTTCTGTGTTGACTGGAGGCGGCGGAGGCTGGAAGAGCTCATCGTAGGAGACCAGATTGAAGCCGCATAAGTGAGGTGCGGCTTGGCCAGCGCCTTGAAAGCAGTCGACAGAGTCTCTTTCGCGCAGCCCCAGGATGTGCCTGCTAGAGCCTTGAGGACCTTTGTGCAGCGGTTTACTTTGCTTGCGGTCTCCCTGGCATGGTCTGTGAACGTGAAGAGCGGATCAAAACGCACACCAAGGAGTTTGGGCTTGCGGACGAGCGGTAAGGACGCCCCCATTGACGGTGATGACCGGATGACGATTGAAATCCTTCGGATTAAGCGTAAAAACAGTTACGGACGACTTGGCTGCCGAGATCGTCATTCCGCGCTGGGTGAGGAAGTTTTCGACAACAGGCATGAACTCCGTGAGGAGCTGTGCAGCCTGATCGATGTCATGGTGCCGGCAAAAGAACGTAACATCGTCCGCATAGGATACCACTTGCACAGGTGCCCGGGGGAGTGGGAGCTCTCGCATGTAGATGTTAAAGAGCGTCGGGCTGAGCACAGAGCCTTGAGGGACGCTACAGGTCTGCTTACGGGGCTTAGAGAGAGCGCCCCGGAAGAGGACACGATCGTGACGGCCACGGATGTAAGCCGCCAACCATCGGACCAGGCCAGTCGGGACGTTCAACGAGACCAAGTCCTGCAGGAGCTGATCGTGGTGGACGCAGTCAAAGGCTCGTGACAGGTCAATTGAGACTGCCACGGTCCGTGAAGCGAGCTTCTGTTGATTGAAACCCTCGAGGATAGCGTCGCTGAGCTCTAAAAGCGCCGTTGTAGTTCCACGACCCGATCGGAAACCATGTTGGTGGCAAGATAGTTCCGCCACAGACGTCAGAATTGGGTGGATGAGCCGTTCCAGGATCTTCGCCAATGGACTGAGGAGGGCAATTCGACGATAAGAGGTCGCTAGGCCGGGGTCCTTACCCGCTTTGACCAGGGGGATAATGATCGACTGGCGCCAGCAATCAGGGATGATTGAAGTTCCCAGTGAAAGGTTGAAGAGGACGGCAAGGTAGGCAGCCACCTTCGGGCCGATGTGGCGCACATGGATAGGCGCCAGACCATCTGGTCCTAAGGCTTTCGAAGCTCTCATTTTCTTGACGGCGGTGAGGATGGCTTCAGCCGAAAAGGAAATGTCTGGGGGCGGGGCTTTATGGAGGAGGCGAATAAGGGGGCGCTGGCTTTTGGGACTGGGCGCCGAGCGGGGCGAGAACAGATTGTTCATCTTCGCGGCGATCTTACCATTGTTGGAAATGATCTTGCCATCCCCAAAGCTAATAGACTAGTTAGACGTTTCAGCCCGGGGTTTGGTCAGGTTGCGTAAAAGCTTCCAAGTGGCAGCTGAGTTGCCGCTGAAATTGCAATCTGAAACTAGTTCATGCCAGCGTTGGCGTTTGCCATCGTTGATAGTCTTAGTGATTAAGCCATTCAGTTCGCCAACGCGCGGGTCACTGGCATCACGCGCTCGTATTTCGTCCCTTGTGTATGGTGAATTACCACTATCGGTTTTTATTGCACGTTTAAAATATCTTGCAGCCACTGAACAGGCTCTTGGCTTGCTCAAAGAAGACGCTGCCGGTGAGCGAGAAGGCCGTCAAGTCCTTCATTGACGTTAAGGCCATTCTCGCGAAAGCAGCTCTCCTTGCCCATCCTAACTCAGATGTTCACCTAACTCGCATGATAGATACTTCCAGCACTGCGGTTGTTGCATCTCTCCAGGAAACTGTAGGCGACGTTCTTCAGCCTCTGGCTTTTTGTTTTTGAAAAACCTTAGCCCAGCGAAGACTTGCTAGCGTTTCAGTTGCGAACTCCTAGCCATTTACTTATTCATCCGTCATTTCAAACACTTTTTCGAGGGCCGTGAGTTTGTTATACTCGCGAGATTCATCACCTAGACTTCAGCTCTCAGTTTTCCTGTGACATCCAACATGTCCACGGTAAGGAAGATGTAATTGCTGATGCCCTATCACGAATCGAGATGGACTCCGTCGCAACACATCCCACCAACTTCAGGCTCAAGTGCAAAGACAATACTTCAACGTCCTTCATGGTGTACCCGACCCTAGAGTCCGGGCGACAGTGAAATCCAGCACTGACCGATTCCTCTGGCCCAATATCAACCGGGATTTTCGACTCTGGACTCGATCTTGTCTCCCATGCCAACGGACTAAAAATCATCAACATACTGCATCTCCATCAGACATGTTCGCCTCTCCTAATGCGCGTTTTAGTGACATCCACCTCGACCTAGTAGGTTCTCTCTCGTCTTCTAACGGTTGTACCTACATGCTAACTTGTGTGAACTGTTTTG
The DNA here is from genome assembly GCA_036362985.1 of Ligula intestinalis. NCBI lineage: Eukaryota > Metazoa > Platyhelminthes > Cestoda > Diphyllobothriidea > Diphyllobothriidae > Ligula > Ligula intestinalis. Next base: position 467,261 of record JAYGXS010000005.1, read on the forward strand.
CTCGGTAGCTGGACCCATTTCTGACATTAGTGCCAAAACCGTCGCGAAAGCTATCCTGACGCATTGGGTACGCCACTTTGGTTTTCCTGCGACTGGGACAACTAACCGCCGATCCCAATTCTAGTCAGCGTTATTCCATCAGTTTACTTCCCTTTTTGACACTGACCGGATTCGAACGACGGCATACCATCCCCAGGCAAATGGCCACGTGGAACGTTTCCATCGGCAGCTGAAGACAGTTCTCATGGCTCAACCCGATCCTTCCCGATGGTCCGACAATCCCTCTTTAGTGATATCGACCATCCGTTCTACTGTCGAGGCTGACACTGGTTGCACCGCAGCTGATCATGTCTTCGGAACCTGCTAACGCCTGCACGGCGAGTTAGTCTGTCCTTCAAACACATCAACGTTTTTCGATACTTGCAGTTATGCTAACCAACTACACAGTGCTATGCGCAATCTCCACGCAACGCCCCGTCGAGCTTCACCGGCCAATTCTCTCCTCCCTTCCGACCTCGACGCGTGCTAGTCCGTCCTCATCCAACATGACGCTGTTCGCCGACCACTCCAACCTCTTTATGACGGGCCTTATAAAGTTGTTCGGCTATCTGACAAGGATTTTGGCATATACCACAACAGCAAGTCATACACTGTCAGCATTGACCGCCTACGTTGAAGACCCGGAAACGATCTCAACTCTACACAGCGCCCAGCCGCCACCACAAACTGGAGAAAACTCACATTCGCTTCGCCACATTAGGTCTGGCCATCGTGTCCAACGACCCGACAGATTTGCGGCTGGCTAGAATATCAATGCCTCTATGAAATTTAGCGTCTGGGGGAAGTTGAGACAGCTGTCCCAATGCCTTCCTCTGCGTCACGATGCCCGCCAACCTTGGTTGCTTAATTGTCCCAACGACCACGACAAACTCGCTAACTATCAAATGCTTCACCAACGCACAGCTGCCCCCAGACTTGAGCTCAGCTTAGTTAAGGTCACGTGTGCAGCCAACGTGCATCAGTCAGCCTGTCACCCATAGTCTCTCGAGCTTATGTCCCTTTGACCTTCCAAATCAAACTCCCAACACGCACTCCCGCGTGCTGACACGAACAATGCCAAATCCGTTCACACTACACCACTGCTAGCACGGTCGCAGCTTTTCTCCGTCTTCCAACTGCACCCAGTTTGGACTACGGCGGGGACCCCTGATTCAACGAGGGCTACTAACCGACCAACAAGCAAAGTTTTCCAGTCTGCTGATAGTAGAAAGCTATTCATACGAAAGTTGGTCTAAAACCAGCGAAAATGGTCAAAGAATAAGATCGTACAACCCTTTCTAGAACCGAGACAAGTACAGCAAGATCATCTGCAGGCTACTCTGCTCCAGCCTGGATGCCCCAGGTAGACTAAACGAAGGCGAAGCTGGTGACGTGCTCATAACATATTAGACGGATTCGATCACAATCATGAGGGCAGATCCTGACGCTGCGATTTCAGCATGTCAAGTAGAGGTTATGGTGTTTGCAAAGTTTTTCAGCACCGGGGATTTAAATCCGAAAGGGACTGAGAACTCCAATTCTAAACGAACTTAATGGAATAGGCGACTGGAAAGGGCGCCACGATTGAGCATTTTCGGTGATTATATTCCAAGGCTGATTCATAAAACCTCTCATGGATCGAAGAAGCCAGCCAAGTTGAGCCCATAAAAGCCACTGATAGGAACGTAATCTAAGTTTCCTTAAAGAAGCGATAACCGCAAGATCATTAGCGGTGGTTCGGACAACACGATCATCTGGGGTCATTGCCTAATCGCCAGCGAACAACCCATGATGATGAATAAACTCAACTTAGAGGCGGACCGATGTGTATCAGGTTATGGGCAATTCAAGCGGCACACTGCAAGTGGCATAGGACTACAGATCTTATAGGCTCACATGATTACAGATAGAAAACCGGTTCCAAGGAATGAAAAACGAATGAACATCTACACAAACTGGAACAAAGAAAAGGTGATCTCGCTGTTCTCTGGTGCCAATAGCGAATTTCTGTAGCTTTAACTGAGAAAAGTGACCATTTACAGTACTGCTGTTAAGAAGCGCACTCATCTCACCTTATTATGCCACATTCGTATACGAGGGTTAAATGGGTATAGTAAAGTGGCAAAACGTGAACGCTCCCCCATAATTGTTGAAGCATTTACTACGATTATCCATGCTATGAAAGCACGTCCCTTTGAAGATAGCTGAAATGAGCAATGGGGCCGAACGCGTCGAGAATGTAACGCTTTAGTTTTCCTCGCAGTCTGAACAGAAACGGACGTGAACAAGATCAAACCACGAAAGAGGTCAAGTACTGCGAGTGGCCGCAAAACCCGAACGGTATCGCATAACAACCCAGTCCGCAATCCATAGAAGAAAACGAAGTTAAACAAGTAGCACAAGACAGTACCCTAAGTAACCCTCCTGGTCGCCATCCTAATCAAACTCTCAGTTAAGAGAATTCCTAACAAGAAACGGGACATCCCGAGAAGAGGCTGCCGCTGCAAGGCAAGGGTGTTCCATGGTTTCCGTGAAAGTTATGATCACGCGAAACGTCCACGTGTTGGTGCCACCGTTTCACAAACGGATCTACACTACCTGCTCAATTGTCCAATAAAATTTGAAAGGCTTACATTGCAGGGTTTCATGCTCAATGACAGTATACAGCCGAGCGCTCAGAGGTCGACGGGACTATCAAAAATTTCGCACTATTATTCAGGTTCTAAACCGTTTGGACATGTACTCTTCGAGGTCAAAATAGACTATAGATCCTATTCAGCTTTTCGGGTAAATAAGGTTATCTGTTTTCGGTTCCTATTCGGGTAAATAATAACAACGGACCGTTCGGTGGGTAAAATGTCACCCATCAAAGTCAAATCTAGGGCGCATCTTCTACTGAATGCTGTATGTACTTGAAGTGTTCAAGTTTCTCATGAGTGGTCGCCTATCCTTAGTTCGTAGTCATAGCGATTGGTATCGTTTTCAGTGCACTTTCTGCTTTCCTGACGCTCCTCGGCGACTTCACGTAGTTATCATGAGTGCAATCATTACACTTGGCTTTGCGGCTCCCTCGCGAATTCTTGAGATGTCCCGCTGACTACAGGGCTTCGGTGCGAGGTAGAAGCGGTAAAATAGTCATAGTTTTTTACGGTAAAAACTGGAAGACAAATAATTACTTCTTAAATCCGTATTTTTTCCGTTCATAGAACAAGTCCGTTTTAGCACTGCCGAGATTGACAATTTTTGGACAACCATCTCGCTAAAATCACGTCAAACAAAAGAAAAACGCTTACATCTTTTTCCATGATAGTGCACTGCCTGCAGTAATAGGCATCAGAAACTCCAGGACCACCGCAAATGACACAACGACCTTGATAAGAACCAAAATTACATTCGTCGCATATTCTGACGAGCGTGCAGGGGCGAACATAGGAATCACATATCACACACTTTCCGTCATCTTTTTCACAAAGACGTCCAATGGCTAAAGGAATCGTAAAAACACGAGGTCAATTACAAACACCGGTTTGCTTGCGACAAAACACGAGATCGGGATGGTGCTTAGCCATAATTATTTAGGGTAAAGCAGTCAAGGACTTAGAGAGTTTGGAAGAGTTAAACACTGAAGTACAAGTAAGACAGCTGCCACATGCAAGGACAGAAATCACCGCTTACGGGATATCTTAAAGTTTTCTTTTACAATCTGCATGGAAATAAAAGGCAAGCAGGGTGGCAAGGGTTATATAGTTTTGTCAGAGCCTAAAATATTTACTCGGTAAAAAGTGTATGCCGAATATTATTAGAGAAATTGTAGGTCTTTTGTGTAGAGGTTGTGGTTCTAGTTTTTTCTGACGTATGATTTTTGACTCATCCATTCTTTGCGCTATAATTAAGTGCTACTCGCTCTTATACGCACAGGTTTGGTTATTTTTATTCCATTAATTTCCTGCCAATAGACTTGGTAGTGGCTTATTTAATACGCATACATAGGTCCTACTCTGTAGCAGCACTAAGTATAGCATGTGTGCTTACAAAAAGAGGCTGCTTCCCGACCAAGCACGTTTATTAAAACGGGTACGGCCAAGGCTCCTCATTTTGTTCAGGAAGCCAGCTCTTGCGGTGCCAAAGCGATGTAGACATCCAGCTGCCAAATTCACCATTCTTTTCTCCTAATAATTTTGTGTTGTAAATAACAACAACGAGCCCCAACCAGTGTTTTATATTTCTTCTTTAAGTTGGAGTTTGGACATGTGCTTTAGGATAAAAGCTAATGAAACTTTTACATGTCTATTTTATGCCTTCTTGAGCATCTATCAATATATATTATTTTTACTATTATTATTTAGAAGCTCAAAATTGTCTGCTTCACTTCACAAAAGTAAACGCTTTTTTAATATTCATTGCATTAAGTGGATTGATTGATAATCGTGCTATTGCGCGTATTTGCCATTTTGCCATTTTGCGGTGTCAACAGACTCGCTCATTATCTAGCAGCATGACCTTTCTCCTGAGTATTTGATTCTTCCAGCTTTGATCAAACCTTAATGTCCTATTATTTCCACGGCAAATGATGAAGGTTTGGTTTCTTTCGAACGTATAACTTCTGATAGTTTCACAAACTTTCGAAAACAACTTTCTCATTTTACGTGGAGATTATCGGAAATCTTATTTTTATAACCGAGACAAGGAGGCCGGACTGCTTACAGTGCTTTTTCATTTAGCGGCATTTTGACAACATTCGTGGGAATAAGATCAAACTTTTTCCCAGTTTCATGAGAGTAACTGAAGGTTAAAGAAACCGTCTCCAGCCTAACTTGCAAGCTATCATTAATCCTTCATAGAACTCTTTCGTCCGCCATGGTAGCTGACGTGCACGCTCCATCATCTGCCTGTGGATCTTATTGTATACATTTTACGATATCCCTTTCAGTCCACATCTCAGAAAAATGCTCAGGTTCATACTGACGCACTGTTGTACGCCATTTCAGTTGGTCTCATAATTAAGCCTCACTTTGCCACGTTATCTTCGTTTGCACCTGACCTTCCTGGTCGTTTAGGTACTGGGGCTGTCTGCGTCAGGCCACTAGTCGGTCAACGTACCTAAATCCCTGCTTGACTGCAGCTGGCAAGCGAACCCATTTTGTGGTTAGCACAATATCGGTGGCAAACACGGACTGACACTTCATTTATTTAATGTCATTTTATAGGCAAGAGGATCGAGCTGACAGTAAAACTCCTGATTATTCTTTGTAGTTTTTCGCGAAAAAAAGTGCAGTCAGTTGACTGATTTAACTTCGGGACAGGGTGGACACAAGTGCACGGTGTAGTCATTCACATGGGAATTTATTATTGTATACCACACTGTCTATTGCTCTGCTTTGATGATCTGCAGTTATGATCATGAGGTCATCTCTACAGTACACTCGTGCATTTTTGAATGAAAAAAGTTATTCTATCGATGGCAGCTCATGATGCTAACTGTTGTAATTTATCTCCAATCTGTCGCAGTTGCGACTCATCAACGTCAAAAACTCACCGAAGGAAGATTCACGACCACGTAAATACCGTTGCGCCTGGCAACAGGCAACGAGACATCAACCATTAATATTAACGTCTCTCCCAGGTTTCATGTCGTAAAATTATCACTCTGTTTTTAATAAAAGTGTTGAATTGGGGAACTTTTGTTGAAAAATAGGACAGTAGTTTGTAGTTATCTGTCTTCATGAGACTTGGCCAAAGAGTGTCATTAAGTCACATCCCATTACCTCGCCAGATTTTGATGTTTTCGTTCGGACAGAAAATTCTTATCCAGCAGCAGAAGTGGTGGAGTGGCTATCTTTGTAAACCAACAATAGTGCACAAATAGCAAGTCGTTATTTTCTTATTCGGACGACTTAATAGATGCCATTGCTGTAGTCTGTAAACCTCGATTTTTAAGTAATTCGAAAGGCATTATTTATTCATTAATTTATTGATTGCCGGTTTACAAGCAATTTCAAAAATAGGGTTAATTGGTAAAGCACCTCTTGGGCGCCTTCCAAAACCTCGAAGATAGGAAACAACCCTAAAACAATCTCTCTCTTATGCAGCCAGTATTAGTTTTGTTTTAGTTTTGTGATTGCTCAATAATGGGCGGAATAGAAGTTTGTTTTTAATTTTTAAAAAACCTGAGCTCAAATTTACGATACTTTTGAAAGATGTGTACAGTTTTAGATCGAGTTGACAGTTTAGCAGAATAAAAACTGCAGGAACGCAGTGTTCTCAGTCTTTCTTGAATGTAATGGTTTCGAGATTTTGCACCAGCGGAATGTTTGTGGGCGAACAGTGGCTCACTGTCAGCTGACGAAATAGCCAATTGCGGGCCGCAGATTCAGCACCACTATTTTTAGCATGAGGCCTGGAAAGGTTCAAAGTCCACGAACGCCATCAAATTGAAAGGGAGATTCCATCGAGTCAGCACCCAAAATTCGCGGATGTTGTCCTAAATGTAGAATGCTAGTGACAAGTGTCTTAAACAAAGGACAGCTTTGCTTAGTTTTAATAGTTCTGTGCAACTTATTCTAGATTGCTCTGGTATTTACTAAAAAAATTACGCTTTCTAACCGTGCGTGTCATAAGAAGAAATACAAAAGATTTCTCGATGACTAGCTCGCCGAGAGTGGTCTAGTTGCCTTATGTTACTGAGGGGATAAAAGTTACGACCGTTTAATAGTTTAAGCAGTAAAAATAGTCTCTTCTGTAATCTGCGAAGCCACAAGGGTCGGTGGTGTTCCTCGACTATTTGTGACCTTGAACATTCTCGCCTTATAAGAAGCGTTTCCAACCCTCATACGTTCTCATCAACAGTCCTGTCTCATTTGCACTGCAATCAATCCTCTCAACCAACCCCCTTAATTTTGTTGAAGCAGTTTTTTTCTCCTACGTTTTGTTTTTTAAGCGGGGTTTGCTGAACTCCGCTCCAGCTTAAATGGTAGAAGTTTTTTTTCACTGCTTCCTCCTTAGTTCACCATGCGTTGACTACTATTTTAAAACAAGATATGTTGGTGAATATGAATTAATCTACCAGCACTACTAAACGCTCCCGCTGTCTATGTGGTTGTTTCATGGATAGCAGCATTTATTAAACTTTGTATTTATTTTTCCACAGCACTAAGTTTGTAATGACGAGGCCCTCCAGGCCTAAAATATAAAATTTATTGTTTTATTTTGACTTTAATATTCCCGGACTTTGAATGCACTGACAACACCGGTACAAGTTTATCCTCGCGTTTCTGACTATTTCGGTTGAAAGCTTTTTCCTTAATATATTACATACTATACATTGCCTGTCTTCTCTATAACGTTAACCGTGTATATAGGGTTAGACTGTATTCTGTAGAGTCAGACAAGTACTCTTACCACACTGGTCACTTTTTCCGACTTACACGATTTTATTGTTAACCTTCTGATACACATTTACGTTTTGGGCTCTCAGACTATTTCATTTTGCCCTCATGACCAATCCAACAGTGTCTTTGCCAGAATTCTGGCAACAGGCTTCCGAACTTTATTTGTTTTGCAATGAAGCATCGTTTCACTCTGCTAAGATCACAGAGGAACTTGACAAATTTTTAACCGTTGATAGGGGCTCTTCCTCCTTCTATCTTAGCTCAGGTTCAAACACTTTTGAGTAATCATACTTTGGAAAAGCCCTACACAAAATCAAAGTCTGAGCTTTTACGACTAACCTCTGTTTCTGACCGGCAGCGTTACCATGCTTTGGTAAAAGAAGAGGCTTTAGGCGATCGTAAGCGGTCCGTATTTCTAAATCGGATGCTTCTCTTCAAGGCAGTATGAAAATTGACGCAAAGTTTTTCAAAGAAATGTTTTTAGAGCGCCTGCCTTCCTCCATTCAAACTATTCTGGCTGCTGGGTCAGACGATTGTGGTGTTATGAAACTCTCCACGATGGCTGATAAGATGATGGAGGTTGGAAGTTTCCCTTCCATTTCTATTGCTCAAGTATCACAGCCTGTGGCTGCCTCTAGCTCGGATTTATCTGACCTCAAAGCACAAGTAGCTGAACTAGTAGCGACTATCGCCACAACGCAACTGCGCAATTCTCCGGCGTTCCAGCAGCCGCGACCGGACTCGGTCGACCAGTTGTGACCACCATAGCTCTCGCTACCGCTCGAAAACGGATAACCTTCGTTGGTATCATGCTAATTAGGGCACTAGAGCAAAGGACTGTATTCTACCTTGCTCTTTTAAGTCTTCTTCGGAAAACTCCTCGGTCGGAGAGTAAACGCGACCGAGCTCTCTGGCAACACTCGGTTCGTACCTTTAACGTTTGCGACAGCGAAGGAAGCAGACGTTTCTTAATTGACACAGGCGCTCAATTATCCGTTATCCCACCTTCGCCAGCCGACCGTCGTTGCCCTAATCCTGGTTTTGTGCTCCAGGCCGTTAACTCTTCGCCCATTACTACTTTTGGACTCCGTTCAATTTCCCTTGAAATTGGTCTTAGGCATTTCTTTCCTTGGATATTTGTGGTTGCAGGTGTTCCTACCGCTATCCTTGGTGCAGATTTTCTCAGGGCTTTTGGTCTTATTGTCGACTGCCATCAATCCCGTATACTTGAGAAGACTACGAAGTTGACCTCTCAAGGTATTCCTACATCTGAAGAGTCCCGCAAACTCGCCGTCTTGGACCCCGATCCTGGCTGTCCATTTCTCTAACTTCTTGCGAGATATCCTGGATTAATCTGTCCAACCTTTAAGTTCTTCTACACGGCCGCATGATGTTGTTCATCATATCCAAACCACAGGTCTTCCTGTTTTCGCTCGCCCTCATCGTCTCGCTCCTGCACGACTTAATGCTGCTAAGGCCGAGTTTGAGCATATGCTTCAGATAGTCATTGTCCGCCAATCTGACAGTCCATGGACTTCCCCCCTTAACTTGGTACCTAAGGCTGATTCTGGTGACTGGCGTCCCTGTGGTGACTACCGGGCCTTGAACAACGTTACCATCCCAGATCGCTATCCAGTCCCGCATCTTCAGGACTTTGCCGGCAAAAGTATGTTCTCAAAGATTGACCCGGTCTGCGCGTTTAATCAAATTCCGATAGCCAAAGAAGATGTCTCCAAGACAGGCGTCATAACCCCTTTTGGCCTCTTTGAGTTCTTGTGAATGCCGTTTGGACTTCGCAATGCCTCCCAAACCTTCCAGAGGTTTGTTGATAGAGTACTACGTGGCCTTCCCTTCGTTTATGCCTACATTGATGATCTTTTGGTTGCCAGCTCTACCACCGAAGACCACATGGAGCATCTTGCAACGGTGTTTGACCTCCTTCAACAATTTGGCGTTGTCCTTAACACGTCCAAGTGTGTCTTTGGCGTAACCTCTCTCGAGTTTCTTGGACGCCTTGTTGATACCAATGGCATTCATCCTCTCCCTTCCCAGGTTGCGGCTATTTGAAATTTCCCACCTCCTTCTTCACAGCGTCAGCTGCAGCGGTTTTTAGGCATGGTGGATTTTTACCGCCGGTTTCTTCCGAACTGTGCTGACACTATTTTGCCACTCACGAACCTCCTCTCGGGTCCCAAAGGTTCGTTTGAGCTATCTGCAGATGCCCTCGCAGCTTTCGACAAGACTAAGGTTGCCCTAGCCGACGTCTTTCTCTTGATGAATCCATTTCCCGATGCTCCCATTTCACTCATGGTTCATGCTTCCAATGTTGCAGTCGGCGCGGTTCTCCAGCAGCATTGCGCAGGTCAGGCTCAGCCTTTAGCTTTCTTCTCTACGCAGTTAAAACCTGCCGAATTGTGCTACAGCACATTTGGACGGGCGATTCTTGCCGTCTATCTCGCCGTGAAACACTTCCGGCACGCGCTCGAGGGCAGAGAATTTACAGTTTTCCCTGACCAAAAGTCATTATCTTTTGCCCTGAAGTCGCAGTCAGACAAGTTGAATCCCCGGGAGATTCACCAATTGGACTATATTTCTCAGTTCACCTCAGATATCCGCCAAATCGATGCGTCACGCAATGAGGTGGCTGACGCGTTGTCCAGGCCCTATTTTGCTCATTTCCAACTTACCCCTGTGATCGACCTGGCTGAGATGGCTGCCAAACAACGCTGTGTTGGCTCACCCTGTGACGAAGATGGTTCCGGACTCCAACTCCAGGAGTTGCCGCTGAAAACTGGCAACGGCACCCCTTTGTGCCGCCGTCCCTTCGACGCAATGTTTATACCTTCCTGCACGACCTTTCTCACCCTGGGAGTCGAGCCACTGGCAAGCTGGTTTTCCGCCGCTTTGTGTGGCCGAAGATGCATAAGGATTTGAAGACTTGGGCCCGAGCTTGTCTTGCTTGTCAACGAAGTAAAGTCCACCGGCACAATAAGGCACCCATCGCAATCTTCCCCAGCCCCGATGTGAGGTTCCGCCATGTTCATCTCGAACTTGAAGGTCTTCTGCCCGTATCCAATAGCTGCTCCTACCTCCTGACTTGTGTGGACCGATAAACTCGGTGGGACGAAGCGATCCAAATCCCCGATATGTCAGCTCTAAAAGTAGTCAGGGCCTTCCTTAGTCATTGGGTTGCCATTTTTGGTGCTCCCTCTACCATCACGACTGATTGAGGTGCCCAATTTGAAACGTTTCTATTCCAGACTATTCTCTCCTTTTTAGGCTGTTTGTGAACTCGCACGACAGCCTATCATCCGGCTGCCAACGAAATGGTGGTACGCTTCCATCGGACCTTGAACGCCTCTCCTCGCGCTGCAGTCGATCCAGAAAACTGGACAGACCATCTTCTACTGGTCCTGTTGGGCATCCGCTCCGCCCTCAAGCCGGACCTTAACTGTTCCACCGCTGAACTGGTGTTCAACGCCCCTGTCCGACTTCCCGGCGAGATTATTTCGCCATCCCTACCAGGTGCGGTCAAGGATCATGCGAACCTCCTGCATTGCCTCCGGCAGTTTCTGCGGACGCTATCCCCGTTTCCACCAAGGCCTGCTCTCTCCCAGTCTTACCTCGAAAAAGACTTGGCGACATGCTCTCATGTCTTTTTACGATATGATTGGATTCGCAGACCACTGGAACCTCCCTATGACGGCCCGTTCCGGGTTATCTCTCGCGGGGAGAAGACCCTCCGCATCCTTCGCGGAACACGAGAAGAGGTCGTGAGCTTGGACCACCTCAAAGCCGCTGTACCGGAAATTCCGCCGGACGAGCTCTCTGCTTCTACTTCTTCTGCTCCCCAACCTTCAATTCCTCCATCCCTTCTGTTCCCTATTCCCACATCTCCACTGCCATCGACAGTTATTACTCCCTCCATCGCCTCCAGCATTCAAGTTAAAAGCCACTTTTGCCCAGCGCCTCCTGCATGCATTACCCGCAGTGGGCGCCACGTTTAATTTCCTCACCGGCTTGTATTTCACAATTTTAGACTTTTACATTTTCCTTCGGCATCGTTTCTTTACACCGCCTTCGGTGTAGGCGGAGGATGCTGTGGTGTTCCTCAGCTATTTGTGACCCTGAACATTCTCGCCTCATTGTGATTTGAATGCTCCCGGACTTCGAATGCACTTACAACACTGGTTCTGTTTCTGACTGTAAAATGATTGTTTACCTCTTTCAAAGGCTGGCCCCTTCCTCTCTGGAATGCTGGCCGCCCATGACTGACAAACTGCACATGATTGATAAATCCCACCTTGGCCCCTTTTTTCGATTTTCACAGTTCACGTTGTCACCTCTCATATGGAGATCATGGCAAAGTGACATGCTAGCTGTCCGTTCCCTCCTCACCCCCGTTCTTGACTTAGCTGCTGCGGCTTTCTGGAGAACCACTCTTCCAGCCACATTCCGCCGTTGGCGCTTTCATGTGGCCTCTTTTCACGAACCCTTCCCCATTCGCGCTGGTTTTTCACACCAGTCCTGATGCTACATGAACCGTCCCATGAAATCATGCAAAAGCGCACCCAATTCCCACTCCCACTAACACACACAAGGTTAGTAAAGACTAATTTTGTCCTGCGTTGCGTTTTCTTGAACTTGTGTCGTCCCTTCGTATAGACTCTTTTCGCTGTTGAATTGATGTGTCCATTTTTGAGGTTTGTACACAATTTACCCTTTATTTGTTTGCTTAATAGTACCGTACCACCTTGATAGTTATTATAACTGGTTTTGGCGTACGCATGGCTGTTAAATACAGTCGGAGAAGTCAAGAGACGATAAGAAATGCTGCTTCGCAAACTGCTTCCAGTTGCTTCGATACACCTCAGACATCTGCAACTTTTCATCTATTTATCAAAATCGTTCCAATGGACGAAAAGTTTAATCTGCGTATCGACCAAATCCATGCACGCGGACGATTCGATGACCTAAGCTGTTTATGCTCACCCTCAAACTGACCGCGGCTAAATAAACCTCAGTTCAATGAAAGGACAGCTTTTCCAGGCCCAACATATTTTTACTACGAAATAGTAACACTTATAATGCATGGCTATTATATTTTACGTTTTGCTAGTATTGTACCTTTGAAGTAAAGTTTTTTTTACTTAAAAAACGTCTTATTTCACAGACTATTGACAAAGCATAAGACCAAAACAAAGCCATAGTGACTGCAGAAGAAGGTTTTTTCAAGGTTTTTCCTTCCTTTCGGGGCTTTGATGGCGACGAAGATGTGCTTTACAGATGAACCTTATTTTTATTTACAGTCCACCTCTACATGCCAAGATGCATTAGTCCGGTCTTTTGATTTTCTTTCCCTAAAACTTGCCGTACTGTCTTGCGAGGATTGTTAGGCTTTGGCGACTTAGTTTCCTTCTACACTCGTGCTGACACCCCCTCTTAATCACATTTGGACTAGCAATCTCAAGCTCATTGCAGTCAAAAATAGAGCTTCATTGTCACGCTTAGATCATTCTGTGTTATTCGGCCTGCCAATCCAATTGCGGTTTCAATTTCTCGTCCTTCGTGGGAAATATTATTTTCGGGATTTCGGTTCACCTAGCCCTCTGGCGGACTTTCGTTGTTAGCTATTGGATTCACTTTCGCAATAACTCCACCCTCAGAAGACACGACAGGACATTAGTCAAAACGAGCATCATCTCCGTCACTGCCTTCTGTCAACAATTCTCCCGGATTCCAGCTCTCTACAAACGGCTGAGTCGTTTCAATAACCTTTTTCATACAGTTGAACGCTTTATACATATTGCACAGATCTTTAATATCGTTTATCGTCAGTCTGATCTATTATGGGTGACAAAAATAAACGTCGCAATTTCGAGGGCAGAAGTCGCAAGATTGATGCGATGAAATCACCCCCCGCTAAAAGGGCTAAAAGTCTCTCGAGTTCAGTAGACTCAATTTACGAACACCAAGTTGAGCGTCTAATCAACTCCTCCACGAAGACACAGGATGACAGCAATCAAAATCGGTTATAAACAGTCAAAAAGCAATCCACTTTATTATTTGATTCATTAACGGTCTGTTGTGAAAAGATTGTGACAGAAAAAATTGAAACTATGTGCTATACAGCTTTGGAAGACGGGAAGGAATGTTCGCCAGTGCCTGCATTCGAAATCCCGACATCATCTCAACAAGAAAAAAAAGTCATGCCACCGCCCGGATTCGAACCCTGGATCGCCCGCGTAGAAGTCGAACGCCTACCTCCCTCCACCATCACAGTATGCTCCGTTGGTTTCCAAATTCCCTTACTAACTACGGAAACTCGATCTAGAAATTCTTTGAAATCTCCTCCTGCCAAGCGAACTAAAAGTCGTAAAGTTTAAGGGATGTAACTCATGAAGATGAAGCCTCCGTATCATATTTTACGCTTTTGAACAAATTTACAAACCTTGAGAAGGTAGTTAATAGTCTTAGAGTGGAGATGGAGGAGCTGAAAATTTTTTCTCTATTTCTCCCTCGTGAGGAGAAACTGGCGATGCGTGAACTTGAGCGAGGAAACCTAACGTACGGAGAAAAAAAATCCCTCGCCGAAGTGTCTAAGCACAAAAATGATCCGGCAGCCAGGGTGCTTGACGGAGTTAGTAATCTGCCATGGACAGGGGAAACGGTCAACCCACTGACTTCCAAGAGAACGAAGAAGCGCTCTCGGGCTCCCAAAAAAGGCCGACCAAGCCCAAGTGCTAATATAAGTTGGCCGAGATTGAGCACGAGCCAAACAAAAAGGGCACCTTCGCAGGCCAAAACGAACAGGACCGCTGAACCTCGAAGCGAATATGTCCTAACAAACCCTAGAGAAGCAGAAGGGGATGACAGTCGGAAGGTGAGTACCACTCGTATAAACTGCATAGTCATAAAAGGCATGACAGAAGGTACTTCCGATACCCCGAAATCAAGATTAGAAGAGGATAGGAAGTTATTTAAAGAATATCTGAAATTTCTCCTAAAAGGTGAGGAAAAAGTCGAAGTTCTGAAGGCATTCCGAATGGGCCGTATAACAGACTCAAAAGATGAACAACGCCAACCAAGACCGTTGAAGGTTGTTCTGAAGAGTGAGGCTGAGGTCCAGCTATTGTTAAGCAGGAAACCAATACTTAGATACTCACACCCAACGGTTTTTTTTCAGCGGGATTTTTCCCCCGCGGAGCGGGAGAAATGGAGATTGCTAAAATTAGAACTCCACAGGAGATGCGAACTCGGCGAGAGCAATCTTCGAATTCTGAACGGGGAGATCGTCCATGTCCCGAGGTCACTCCTCTGGAGAAAGCCAATAACACTAACAGCCTAGTCGGGATAGAAAACAGTCCTTCTCTATCAGCACCGACAGCCCCCTGCATGCAATCTCACGCAAGAGGCAACCGCCTGCAGAAAGTGGTGAATAAGTCTAAATTGAGCTTTCTTTACACTAATGCCCAAAGTCTTCCCTCAAAAATTGATGAACTCAAGGCAGTACTTTCGGAGCGGAAACCTGATGTTGTTGCCATAACGGAAACATGGCTAAAAGCAGAAATTGCAGATTCGGAGATTTCGATTCCAGCATACCAGCTTTTCCGCAAAGACCGCCAAAACTGACAAGGAGGTGGGGTTGTCGTGTATGTCAGAACTGAAATCTCTGTTGTAGAAAGAGAACACACTCTAGCCCTGGAGTATGAGTCCATCTGGTTAAGGATCAAGAAGGCGAATTCACAGAACCTTGAATTCCTGGCCGCTTACCGGCCACCAAACATTCTGAGCGGAGCCGACGACTCACTTCTTGGTCTGGTGAAAGAAGCTGCTAGCCACCAGGAGGTTCTCATCGTTGGTGACTTCAACGCCCCTGCAATTGAATGGAACAACCTGACAGTTGAGGCGGCGTCAACTTCCTTTAGTTCCAAATTAATGGATCTCACGCTTGACCTGTCTCTAGTTCAGAACGTTAAGGGCATAACCAGATTTCGAGAAAACCAGCGGGCTACTTGTTTGTATCTCATTTTCACGAAGGATTCATCCTACATAGATGAAGTTCATTCAAGTGCTCCGCTCGGTAAGAGTGACCATACGACGCTAATGTGAAATTACTCACTCCATACTCAACGGCTGAGGAAAACGGAGGACCAGCCAAACATCTGGAAGGCAGATTTCAATTCAATGAAGAATGCACTATCGACCATGAATTGGGACTGCCTACTCAAGGGGGATCCGGAGGAGGATTGGAGATCACTCAAGAGGGTTGCATTAGATCTGCTTAAGCGCTTTTGTCCGGTGAAGGTACAAAAGACGACTAGTCATCCTGCCTGGTTGACGAGAGACCTTAACAGGCAACTGAAGAAGAAGAATAGGAAATGGAAGTTATTCAGGAAAACTGGGTCGCCAGTACACCTCGAGGAATTCCGACGCCAAAGAAATGCAGTAAAAAAATCAATTCGCCAGGCCAGAAAAAACTATGAATCAAAAATCCTCCAACAGGCCGAAGAAAAGCCCAAAATTCGATTCCGCTATATTAACAGTAGATTAAAAAACAAGGATCCTGTCGCAGTACTTAAGAATGATGATGGCGGAGAAGTCGTTGAGAATGACGAGAAAGCCGAGTACTGTAGCCAATTCTTTGCCTCGGTATTCACTAGGGAAACCGAGCTTCATTTTGATAATGCCAACAGTGCTGTTGCAAACGCCAGTCCGGCACTTCATTCTCTACTATTTCCAACATCTGTAGTTGAGAGGGAGCTGCAGAGCCTCAAAGAAGCAAAGTCATCCGGTCCAGACAATATACCAGCCAAGTTCTTGAAAGAATTGGCAAGCGAACTCTCAGAGCCCCTAGCACATATCTTTCGTTCTTCATTTGAACTAGGAAAACTGCCATCTGAATGGAAAATGGCAAATATTTACCCGATATACAAGGGCGGAGACCGAACGAAGGTTAACAATTACCAGCCCGTCAGCCTAACTTGCATTTGCTGCAAGGTGATGGAAACGATAATTAAGAAGACGACAATGGAGTTCTTGGAGGAGAACAATCTACTGTCAGGGCTCCAACACGGCTTCAGAAAGAACCATTCTTGCCTTTCCAGCCTTCTACTCTCCACTGAGCAGTGGACCCGCGCACTAGATGAAGATGGTAAGGTTGACGTCATCTATACGGACTTCAAGAAGGCATTCGACAGCGTCCCACATAAGCGTCTAATGTATGAATTGTCAGAAATTGGCATAAGAGGAAACCTGCTGGCATGGATCACAGATTTTCTCACAGGGCGATCGCAAACTGTGTGCATCGGTGACTCAAAGTCTAGCCCTACATCTGTTCTGAGTGGCGTCCCCCAAGGCTCTGTCTTAGGGCCACTGCTCTTCCTTATCTATATCAACGACTGTGTCAACGACCTGGGTTGCAGTGCTATCATGTTTGCCGACGACGTCAAACTCTGGAGAGCCATCAGGTCTGACGCCGATAGGAAAGCGCTTCAAGAGAGTCTTAATCGACTTAGCTGCTGATCTGCTCGTTGGCTTTTACACTTCAACATTAGTAAGTGTGTGGTTTTAAGACTCCTTACTAGAAGGACTGATGAGGAGAACGATGCCTTCCAATACCCGCTTTCAAATGTGAACGAACAAAAGGATCTCGGTGTTCTAATGAATTCCTCACTCAAACCATCTACTCAGTGTGTAAAGGCAGCTAAACGCGCGACACAGGTGCTGTTTGCGATAAGGCGGGGATTCGTCAACATTGACAAGGAGTTCTTCAGGAAAACCTACGGAGCGTTTGTTCGGTCCCACTTGGAGTATGCTGTCCAGGCCTGGCGTCCGTGGTTCAAGAAGGATTACCTGCACCTGGAACGAGTGCAGGCGAGGGCAACGAAGATGGTCAAGAATCTTGGTCATCTGCCTTATGAAGACAGACTGACCGAACTCGATCTTTTCCCTCTCAATTATAGGCAACTCCGCGGGGACCTCATACAAACCTACCGAATTGTTAGAGGCCAAGACTGCGCCCTAGAATTTGATGATTTCTTCGAATTGGCTCGGACTGACCATCTGCGAGGTCATCCTTTTAAACTACAGAGGAAACCGGCCCGTATTGACGTTCGACGAAACGCCTTCTCGCAGAGGGTCATTGGAGCGTGGAACGGACTCCCGGAAGATGTGGTCCTCTCAGATACTGTTGACATTTTTAAACACAAACTTGATTCTCATTTGCTGAGAAACTGTGGCAGATATAATGAACAAAGTGTCAGTAGCAGCACCTTGCAACTGGCTCACACTTATCGCTGATTTAAGCCTACATTTGTACATTTGTATTATGTAATATTGTTACGGTGGACCTATTATGCGATTTTGGTTATGAATAGGGAGCTCAAGGGCGAAAGCCTTCTTCCCTTAATAAAGTGCCTTAAGGTGACTTAAGAGCAAACTTAAGGTTCACGACAGGTCCCCAGATAATATTTGCTGGCTCCGGACCGTCATATCTGACAACCTTCCTTCCCTTCTTGAACACTCGAACGTCGAGTCATGCTCTAGTTACCTTACAAATTTTTAGAGGCAATTTTTATAATCTTCTGTCCTCTTGACACTGCCATGTTCAGAACTGACAGAATTTCTAATCCCCACCTAAAAAAGTTCGAGACGCTAAAAGGAACTGACCTACAAACTAGGTATACGTAGAAGACTAAACAATGTGAACGTTCTCATAAAACGTGAGGTTTCCAGACTGAACGACCTGTTTGTTAGTCAGCTTTTTACTTGTTCAAAATCTTTCTCTCCTCTCTCCTCGGGTGAAATTTGGAAGAGACTTAAGTGTCTCACTGGTCAACGCAATAAAGTAACACATGTAGATGCTGACTTAGACTTGGACCATTTAAATGCAACCTCTATTCGACAGTTCCCCCGTCGATTTCGACGATGGGCACCACGCGCTCCAACAAGCCACAGCAAGCGCTGAAGCAAGCCGCAACAAACCCACATTGGCAAGCTGGGCAAGCAACACGAAAGCAACCGCAATCAGGAGCAACGCAGAGAACTGGCACGAAAGAAAACAGGAGTTTAGGCAGACTCGTGCAGTATCTACCCACTCATTCGCCACTCCCATCTCCGTATCCGGTGTAAAAACAAAGTCAATAAGACCGTGGATGAGGGAGGGTGTAGGTGGCTGGTGCGATTAACACTCAGCACGCGCACACTTGACACAGCCATCTCGCTAGGTATGCTCCCGACAGCGCGGGAGCGCCATAAAGGCCACATTAAGAGGGAGCCATTGCAGCCTGACTCTCAGTCCTCCTTCTCCTCCCGTACGCACACACAGACACACGGGTACAGTAGGAGCAGCAACGTAGGGGGCCCGAGTTTTCCTGTCAGTTGGCAGACCCTCCAAGCCACGGCTTTTAGCGCACCGTGATAGATTCAGACGCATTCAGATTTATTATAGTGAGGGAAGAATCACGCCGAGGTCGACCTCACTCTCTCCCCCACCGCATAGTGACCGCCTAGCTTTTCGGGCAACCGCAGTGGGGCCTGAAAACCAGTGGGAGCGCGAGCGCAGTCACCAACAGGGAATCAGAAGTGAGAGAAAGCGCCAGCGCCATCCAGGCCGCAGGGACCGTGGTTGGCTGAAGACTGGCATCGCATGTGCATATAGACCATTGGATCTCAGAAGGGTGAGAGCAGCCCAGCATGAAGCCTGGGCCAACACCCTCCTGAGAGGGGTAACCAGTCAGTCAAAGACTGAAAGGCACTACCCATGCTCCGTCGTCGGTTGGCGTCCGTGGGCGAGGCTGTGTTCCCGACAAACTTGGCGACGACACACACACACACACACGACACGACAGTTCCCCCGTCGATTTCGACGATGGGCACCACGCGCTCCAACAAGCCGCAGCAAACGCTGAAGCAAGCCGCAACTGACACAGAGGTGAGCTGGGCAAGCAACACGAAAGCGACAGCAAGCAGGAGCAACGCAGAGAACTCGTGCGAGAGACAACAGGAGTTTAGGCAGACTTGTACAGAATCTACCCACTCGCTCGCCACTCCCACCTCCGTTTCCGGTGTAAAGACAAAGTCAATAAGACCGGGGATGAGGGGGAGTGTAGATGGCTGGCGCGAAAAACACTCAGCACGCGCACCTTTGACACAGCCATCTCGCTAGGTATGCTCCCGGTTGCGCGAGAGCGCCATAAAGGCCACATTAGGAGGGAGCCTTTGCAGCCTGACTCTCAGTCCTCCCTCTCCTCCCGTACGCACACACAGACACACGCGTACAGTAGGAGCAGCAACGTAGGGGGCCCGAGTTTTCCCGTCAGTTGGCAGACCCTCCAAGCCACGGCTTGTAGCGCACCGTGATAGATTCAGATGCATTCAGATTTATTATAGTGAGGGAAGAAACGCGCCGAGGTCGACTTCACTCTCTCCCCCACCGCATAGTGACCGCCTAGCTTTCGGACACTTATGTCTGTAGAAACAGCGATGAAACCTCTTAAAAAGGTTCGAGGTTCAACAGCTACCGGGCCAGATGGAATTTCACCATTTCTCCTGAAATCCTGCTCTTTTCAGTTAGCCCCTGCGTTGGCCCACCTGATCAACTTATCCTGCATGGAATCTACTATTCCCGATGAATGGCGATCAGTGAGGATCACTCACATCCCGAAAAAACTCTCATTCTATTCGAAGATTATTTCCTCCAATTGCCTGCTCTTAGGCATCACTTAAATTTAAGAACGAGTTGTCTTAGACATCATTAAACCGGCATAATTACATGCGATTTTTTCGATCCCTTACAATTTGCGTATAAAGTATGGCGAAGTACACTACTGCTGTTGCTCTGATAGCCCATTCTGCTCTAAGAGCTTTATATAAGGGCTGCCGTGCATATGGATGTGCCTTTCTCAACTTCTTCTCAGTCTTTTATAAGATCTCGCGCCATCTCCTTCTTAATAATACTTCTGCATGTGGCTCTCCCGGCTGGGCTCTCTCTTGGCTTGGGGGCTATTTCACTTCCCGCACTCACTTGGTTTCGTGCGGCGAGCGAAAATCCACGGTCATTCCCAAGAACTGTGGAGTTCTCTTTATTATGTTCGCATCTCTTCTCCGTCCATTCTGACGACCTATGATCGCCAGACGAATGTTTGTTTGTTAAATATGCTGATGATATGGCTGTGGGTCATCCTCTCAAAAGTCAGATACATCTTCAAGTACTGAAGGATGCGTTTTGCTGAGGTCGCTGCAATACTGAAGGATGGCCTGGACCACTTCTTAACATGATAGTCAGCAAATGGCCTAGTTAGCGAGCGGAAGTCCGTCCAGTGTACTTTTCGACTACAACCCTCTCCTAGTCCTGAAAATATTGCCATTCTGCCCAACTAGGTATCCTCTTTTCGATACCTAGATGTTAATCTGGCCTCTTACCTTACATTTGCTCTTCACATAGAAAGACTTCTTATAAAAATAAGTAAATGTTTATATTATATCCGCCGCTTGCATTCATATCGCACACCGCTAGCCTTTATCTGGTAATTTATAGATGCCTGCATAATTCCCTTCATTCTTTACTGCTCTCCAGTTATTTTTCCAGCTTTATTTAAGAAGACCTGGTCATTATTAAAAGTATCCTCTGAACGCTCATTTCAGCTGCCCGCGTTTCCTATGTTTTTAAGCTGACCTTATAATACAGCGACATTCTAAAACCATCAAGCAAATTGCTAATCGCATCCTTGGTGATTTAAATCACCCTCCCCTTTCTGAACTAATGGCTGCTAAGTCTTCGCGTACTATGCACTGAGGCTTCTGTCATATGTTTTGCCGTACATTGGCATATCAGCACGCTGTCCTCCCATTCCTAGTACAATACCTCACGTGTGGAAAAGCGGAAATTGAGAAGTTGAAAGCCGACCTGTCTCCATAATTGATGTAGACATCATGTGAACCTTTAAGTTTGAGCATTCTATGACCTCCTCCTTTGACTTTTTACCATGACCCCTTACTTACCTCATCCCTTTCTTTCCGTGAATAGAGCCATTTCTGCTGAAATTTTTTGGCTATTCCTTCCCAAATAAGCCCTCCTCCCTGTCTTCACCGTCTGCTCATTTTTGATTTTGCCTTACCCAATGTCCCGTGTCACTGGCATCGCCTACGAGCCGAGATGCGACAATTATGTAATGATACAACTCGTCATGTGTGAGTTTTCGTGTACGTTTACTGTTTCTCACTAACTGACCGCTGCAAATTTTTCGCCTACAATCGTGAGAACGACTACTGTTTGAATTTTTCTATTATATCGGTGCCCTTTTTCAGTCACTACATCATCAATAGGGGTCTTAAAGGTCTGCCCCTATCTACCCCTTTATATTTCTGAACTGAAATGTAAACAGAATTGTAGACTAAGAACTTGCATCTGAGGCATTCGACGCTGAAAAACAAACTGTGGCAATTAATGAGCCATCACCGCGCTAATTAAGACCTCAAGCGGTGGCTATGGCGACTGACAATTATAGTACGCATGCGGATGACCGCTACGAACTATAAATACCGTGCAACCTGTGCATGCATCACTCTTATCTGTGCATATCTCCGACATTCCTACGAATACCTATGATTAAGGATTCTCGACAGAATCCGAAACGTCAGGAAAATAAAACTCTCGTTACAGTGATCACATCTTCTTCTGAACTGCTTCCTGGAACTCGTATATTCTCTTCTGTTATTTCTTCTCATAAAAAGATGCGAAAAATAAAAACGAACCCTTATTTCAATAACTTCTAAAAATTCACATGCTATCAAATTCTTCGTTTGGGCAGTGTGTTGCGTATTCGCTAAGGCTTCTATCCATATTGAAAATTGCAAGGCAAACTTTACTAGCCAACGACTTTACAACCCTCGTAATCGCAAATGCAACTGAAATCAGTAATACAAGCTTTGTTTTGTATTTTTCATAATAATATGCTGATGCCTTTTTTCAAAAAGGAAAAGGCTCTTCGGAATCATAGCATATGACACGAAAATCGTGAAGTAAAGTTCTGTATACACATATAATTATTGCGGAAAATGTAAGTGAGGTTGATATGTAGTTTAGTGTTAATACGCAGCTGTTTTCTCAGGCGGCTCTCGAAATTAGACAGCACAGGAATAATGGTATGTGAACACATTCCCGATGAACTGTCGAGAGTGCATACTTGTAGAATCCGGCATTTTCTCGCCTGATTGGAAAATATAAAATAGTCATGTAATTTAGGTGGTTCGTCATATTTAAATAAACATTCATGAGATTAACACCGTTAACTTTGAAACATTTTGTGACTTTACTGGCTCAATTTCTGAAAGTTCGTGTTCTGGATGCCCCGTTAAATGTATGCTTAGGCACTTTCTTCGTCCATACACTACACTTCACTTCAAAGCTGATGCGGCCGATCGAAATATCGAACGCGGAGTAGTGTCGGGGACATAAAGGTAAATGCATTAACAAGATATGGAGCTGAATATCAGTCTTAGTTGCTGCACAAAAATTTGCTTAAACAGAGTCGTCATCAATTATCAATTTTTTTCGTTTTCCAGCCGCCACATCAATTTTCCAAACTTTTTGTCATGCTCTAGAAAATTTCAGCGAATATGTCTAGAATGCTTTCAATACCAGCTCTGAGATCGACACACCACGATGCAAAAACAATAACGCGGAACACAAACCCACCGAGTATCTTACTATTTTAGCCGTTATGTTTTACAATTTACCGAGTATTGTCATTGAATGTAACTGGGCAATAGAATCAATAGAATACAAATATTATTGAGTCCCTACCGAGACTTGTTTAGCAGAACATTCAAATGAATCAACCTGCGAATAATTTTGAAATTATCGAGCTTAGCGTAGTTCGTAATAAATCAATCATGATTACACCTGCGTCTAGTAAGCTATACTTTAAGTAACAGAAAGACCAACGCGATGTTCATTTTTGATCTGGAACCTTATTATGCCATTTAAGGCTGCATGAACAGCATGTTTTAATGTTAGCTGCCGATTCATGTTCCGTGGCAGATAATCAGTCAGCAATCAGTCAACGTGCTGCAGTTTCTTCGATTGAAAAACCCTAGAAAGATAGATAAGAAGTTCTTTTCACTGTCATCTCGAGTCATTACTGTACATATCTTTTGACCTTGCCTATAAACTGGCAATAAATCGATGAATAGAGAAAATGGCCCTCTCGGCGCCTCAAAACTGTTTTTTTAATTTGTCTACAACTTGGTGGTTACGCCAGGTTGCTTTATTGACTTCAACCTCTACCAAAGCAATTCTGTTACGCGGAGAATAAGTACTTAAACCAACCGACTACCGTCAAAGGTGAACGCATGTGTGTTTCACCGGTAGTTGAACACAAATAACATGCATTATTCAATGTCCCATTATTTTTCCTCACATTCACTTCATCCAAGAAAAAAGTTTTTATTTAGATTGGATTTGTTCTCACTGAACGTGGTAGCTCTGGTAACATAGCGGTTTGGGAATTACCAGAGTTTGTCTAAAACAGATTTTTTTGATAACTACTAGCTAGGTGTATACATAAACATATCACAAGGTAAGCTATCGAGTGGGTTACTTTTGAAGAGCAAGCGTGGTTGAAAGACAAGAAGAAAGTGTCTCGATGTAAATTTACTTAACAGATACAATTCATATGCTCAGGAAAGCACTTTGAGAACATACCAATGCTTCACTTGCACATACAGATGAAATATCTGTCTGCTATTCGAAATTTTTTATGTACAATCCTCAGGATGACTATGCATAAATGGCACTGCTAAAATGCGTACATGTGTGTATGCTACTCACTATTTTATAGTAACATGTTTATTTTATGGTGATTATATTTGCATAAAGTTTTAAATAGGGTCTTCAAAGGCATGTAATACTATCCTAACTATACTGAATCATATGCATCCAAGTAAACGACTGCTAGCATTGTCGGGAGTGAGTAAAAAGCTGACTACTTTTGCGTCGATAGTTCTATTGAGTAGGAATGAGAATGATAGAGATGGCTGCGCGCGTCACCTGTGGTGGCCGTCGACAACCACAGTTGCTAAGAGGGTAGCGTAGTTTAAAGATAGAGTCGAATGCGGTGATAGTTTATAAATTAGTAGTAACTTTCCTCCGGCTGCTCCGTTTACTCACCAAGCTTTATAAAATAACTTCCATAGGAGACTTTACAGGAGTGTCCTCCTGTTTACGCATATAAGTCTTGACGCGGGACACTGCTGTGGACACAGAAAAGTCCATTTTTGCCAACAGAATGAGGGAATACACGAGCAGACCAAGGAGAAAGACGAGGGCGAAACCCGTACAGGTGAGGAGGAGGATCCGCAAAATGGTGAGTGATTTATATAGTTTAAAGTGAAGGGTTTTGAGTGCCTCCTGGCTTGCCACATTGTCCTGTGAAGACAAGAAGAATTATCAAAAAACTAGCAGCAATCCTGAATGCACTTTGTGTGAATAATTAGGGATATAGTATTAAGTCTGTTGTTGAGATTTCTACGGAAGAGAAAAAACCAAGAATAAGTCTATGTTAATAACGAGTCAATCAGTTCAGTTCGATTTACTGAGGAATATGGACATGAGCCTTATACTATTCTATTTGCAACGTAAATTGAGTGCAGTGGACAGAAAACTGTGTGGATTTCAGGAGCTTGAACGGGACTACAAACGATGACAGCCAGGACGAGAGTTGCCATAGTTAAATCTTCCTTGGAACTTCAATACTAACCCGTTCAAAATTATTAACACTCGCTGACACATGTAAACGTTTTGTGAGCCGGGTTCAACTGAAATAAGAGGAACCACAGCCCAGACAGAGAGGTCGCGCTCCTTCCATTTCCAATATAAGAATGCGACGCATTTTTTAAATAGAGGTATCATGATATTATCATTCCATAAAATGGGGTCATTTATGAACTGCTTCCTAAATATAATGAGACATTCATCATGTTGAATTAATAACTCAATAAAATGATTTGATGGAAATGCATTGTAAGTTTACATTAGCCGCTGCACAAAGACCCTGCTGGTCAGACTTATCAAGACTGATTTCCCTCTTCCCATCCACTTTGACAGCGTTCATGAGATTACGTTTAGTATTGAATGCAATTATGTTATGTGCACAGACAGATAACTGCCTGTAAAATACCACAGATTTAGCAGAACTGTTCAAGTGGATTGAAGACACTTTTCGCGGAAATAAATGACAGACGTGTAAAATTCCAGGAAACTAAATTGGTTTGTTTGAACGAGGTGAGAATTTTCGCGCGCAGTTCTAGGATGAAGATGGTGTAGCTCCGTTTCGGTGAAAGCAGCCGGTGCCCCTTGCATTCGACTGCCTGACTCCTTCCCGCAAATCAACTCAACTCTCCCGCAATATGTCGGCGTATTCTGCATCCCTTACCTGCAGTTGCACACAGCGCCGTATTCTCCATAGGTTGTGTAGCAGACATGTGAAAATCGCCCTTCATCCAGACAGATAATCCAAAGATGTAATGTGTCCTGTTGTACTTCTCTTTCATTACTATCCATCTTTTTCGTATATATCCGCAATAGATGATTATTCTCACTCTCCTATGTCTTATCCTATTTTACCTCATGGATATGTGTTGATGGCTTAAAAGCTCTGCTCAGCTCTATGCTAGCCCAGAGTCATCCACGGCATCTGACGTTACTCGGTGTGCATGTCAACCTCGACATTGTCAGGCTTTTACAGGCTTGGTTTTATCCTGCGTCAGTGAAGATGGTTGGCATCCTTTGTCAAGTTAATGCAAGCAACGCCTTCCACAACCACCTATCACAGCAAAAAACTCTTCCATCCTTCCCCAATGATCCAAATTCGTTCAATTACCTCCTCTCCCGGCTTCCCCAAGTTTGGGTATTCTCACTACTCCGTCAGCTTACTAGTTTTTTTATCGCGTCCAGCAAGAATGTTCTTTCGTAGACTACGCAACACCAGCATGTGACGGAATAAGGGGTCTTGTCAATAGGTGTAAACGTTTGATTTATATCATGCTCATCATTTGTTCTTGGTTTGCTACTGTCATAACGCGCAGCCAACCTAGTAGCATTTAAATGATCTCTGTTACTTTGATCAGCATTATCACATCTTAACTTACAAAAATTTCTGACGAATAGAACACTTAAGAAGAACGTAATCGATAAATAATCTCTACCTCAAGGAAACGTGCTGCTGGATAGAAGATGTTCTCCGGTAACTGAGGGAATCCACCTCTGGAAAGTATGAAAATAAAAATCGTTAGGCAAATGGAAATAGTGTTTTATCGATAGAAGTCATCTCACCAACCTAAATGCTATTTAACATATAATTGAAGAAGATACCTCTGGGTGCGGTACCAGCATTCAAAATACAGAAAAAACTGTTCAGAACACCAAAAACGCATGCAGGCTTTCAACTCGCTAAAGGGTCCCAGCATTGGAATCCTTATTGTAGTCGACTCACAGTACTGCTAAGCATCACCTGAGCTACTCTCTGTCGTATGTATCGGCCTTTGAAGCTCCTTCTCTAGGTGTCTTTTAATTGGTATACTGTTCCTCTACCGTAAATATATAACTGATACTGAATCATGGCCCATTTGTTCCGTTACCTATCATTTACTCTCTCCGAATAAAACAGATTGCACACAAATTCTTAATTTATAGTTATTTCACCGCATGTATCCTTACTAGTGCCCATTGGAAGTTGAAAACTCGATTATTGTCCTAATAGATTCCCACAAAATGGGCTCTGAGTAGGTATATTTACTGTGTTCATTGGACTTGAAGGTTGCTTACTGAGGTTGGTAGGCTATCGACCGGCTAATAAAGGCAGGTTTGAATGTCTTTTCCTGGTTAATTTGCTAAGAATAACTTCAAATTGAAGATTCTATAAATGACCAAAGAAAATACAATGTTCTAGAATCAAGTGACATGCCTTTATTCCGTGAATTGCAGCTGACAAGATCTCTATACACAACAAGTGAGGCTCCGACGGTTGACTGGATTGCATCGTGTAAGCAACTTGTTTTGCAGTCGAGAAGTTTCGATAAAAGAATCGCCCCTTACATACAAAGCTGAGTTGTCAACATAACCAATTGTCCGCGCAGAGTTAAGTAAACATCAATTTCGGAAGCGACTTATTTTCTGTTCTTTTCGCGAATAATCTTGGTCTGAATTGACAAAAGCAGACAAAAGCAGACAAACCTCAAACGATAATTCCAGATCTGCTGGCTACTGTTGGTTAGACCGTCATTTGTGAGCTCTAACACAGGTAAGGGCACTACATAAGGAGGAGCCTTGTGTTGCATCTTGCAGGTAGATTGGGTCAATACGGTGCCCGCGCTCTGAACTTTTTGACTTTGAATCGTCCAAATCCATATTTCGAGGGTAACTCTTTTCTTTAAGTTGGAACTTTGAAGTTTCATAGCAATTACGTCTTATCATATTGAATTATGCGTAAAGGTGATTTTGTGTTGCCTAATACATATGAAAAAGTAGACTGTTCAGACTGTTTTATTGCCCAGGATTTGCGAACTCTTTCAGTGAAATTGGTTCGACTGCTTTGAAAGGTAATACGAAAGTTTATAATAAGGACAGAGGCACAAACCCTTACGAATCGTAGAGGTTTGTTACGAAGATATTGTCTGTAATCATTTACCATTTTTTCCTGTCTGCTACGCAAGTTATAACTCATCCTTTTGGTCTCTTGTACTCATGTCGCATATTGAAGTACTAACGAATGGTCAAGAATACAGCTTTTGTGATTATTGGAAAGAAGTTGCCTCTGAATGTATGGACTGGCCCTCATGTGGCGGTCGTCCGAAATAAATATTTCCCGCTTTCTTATGCGATTGTATTTAGAGGTTCAACTGCCGATCGCAGATTTTAATCTGGGCTATGAAAGTTAAACATGCGAAGTCCAAAGGCGCGCAGTCACATAAGTCAGGATTTGTCATGTACCCAATCATAGGCCAATCATATCCATTTCCAAAGGTTTGAAATCTCGAGATTCGAACCCGAGACCTTTGGTCATTGAGTTTTCCCATATACTACAGACTCGTTGCTTTGTCGGTTGAGATCGGGAATGAGATGAATGTATGGGCTTCGCCGACCTTTTAGAGGAACAATTGAGTTCCGTTATTAAGCGTTAAGTCCAATGCTGTAATTCTGAGTCACAGGTCGGTCATCTTGTCGGTTTCGATCGAAAATTTGCTCATGTACATATGTATAGCTACATACTTTGAAGTTAAGTGCGTTCTTTGAAAAAGTATGTAACTTTATTCATCGTGTCGTCGTCAGAGAATAAGTAGCTGTATGAAAATCATTGGCATTTTAAGCGCGCTCGAAAAGCAATAGTAGTTTGGCGTTTGCATCAGCAAACAGTGGCCAAGTGCATTGATTTATTAGTTTTCCTCCCTCTCATTTTTCCACGAACTTTATGTACACGGTAGTTGATACTCATCGACCTACTTCTCCATTGTGACTTTGCCCCAGACTCTTAGGAGTCGTGCCCAGGTCCTTTCCCTGCTATTTTGCGGAATACCTGTGTGGTACTGATTGTTGTAACAAACATGCAACCACCTCTGGTAGACAAGATCCCGACGCTGCAAATGCGTTCATATTGATATGCATCCCCCTACTTTCATAGTACATCAAAATTGAGGTGATTTATACGGTAAATTACATAGGATATTTCCTCTTAGAATTTTGTAGCAATAACAAATTGCGGGGGTCTTTGAGCTAGAAAAACGTTGCGATGTTCAGTGGGCGTAACAGAGTATAAACATGCTGTTTATCAGGCCTACTTTCGAATATTATCTTTGCTTCAAAGTACATTCTTCTGAGCGAAGCATATTCCAAGAGCAGTTTTGGAAACGAAAGCAGAAGACCCCATTTTCAATCATTCTAGTAGTCAAAAACTGAATGAAACAGATTTGCTGGTTAAAATGACTACGTCTGGTATATATTAAGATAAAACTTATAAAATGAAGTCCGAAACTTGTTGAGAGGTTCAGCACATATATCCATTGGGTAGAGATGGAGGATTTGAATACAAATGTTAAGGATTTAATTTCTGCCTGAAATGTTAACTTGCCTGTTTGCTCGATGACCCCACGCAAATAGATTTAGTTGAAAATGCTTGTAGACCTCCAAAATAATTCCAGATTTCTATTCAACAGAAAGAGCAATTAAATACTTGGTCAGCACAAAGGGATCTGTTTTGTTGTTGTTGTATTTCAGCACAGGGAACTAGTTAAATCATATGCCTATCAAAGTAGTCATCAAACTTAAGATATGTTATGCTTAACTTTCGATTCAAAACTAACAGTCTATAGTTGCATACTTATTAAGGTAGACGAGTTCTTCATACCCAATTTCTTTTTAAACTCACCGGTTCAACATTCAGGGTAAATTCAAGATCTTGCTTTGGTTCACCAATGAAGTTAATTTTGTCACGGACTTCCACAGCGGCTTTGTTGAAGTAAGGCAGGGAAAGGAAAAGTGGAACCCTGCGTTTCTTCTTGAAAATGCAGTTGGAGATGTCAAATACCCCGGCCGGCGGTGGCTTTGGTCCAAGGGTTTCATTCACGTGAAAATCGGCATTTGGTGGATAGTCTCGAGCACTGTGAAAGGTTTCGGCTGATGGGCCAAGTTCATACAACTATGATAAAGAAAGATGTTTCCATTTTTCATAAAGGAATGTATCGAAAACTAGTTGTTGTATCGACAACAGATGACTTTCCAAATGAAGAGTCAGGCAAGACAGAATTGAGAGGACCAGTTTTGAGAAAAAGAAGAATCGATCGCTGGGAGAGTATGTTTATTCGCCTGACGGACCAGCTTTACTGAGCAAAAATAGCCTGAACATAACTGCTGCAAGCACCACGTACAAAATGTAGTCGCGTCGATGAAAAAAAGAGGAAGTGTTCAGCTTTGGCTGCGGGGTGAGTGCTCTGCCGGTTGCTGCCAATAAAATAAGGTGAAAGTATCAATTAGCTTCGAGAGTACACGTGATGAGTCAACAGCGAGCGTGCGAAAGTACAAGAGTGCGCAGCGAATGAGGTTCGACGAACGAAGGCAGCTTAAGTCAGCGACTAACTCCTGCAGATACTTGCATATGTGGAACAATGACATCTACTGGATTTGCATTTACTCAATGTGGCATGTTAACCTTCCACTCTTCAGTGTATTTGTACTTGTTACGGCTGCAATCATAATTAATCTAGCTGGCCTCAATTATGTCCCGAATGGTGCTTCTCCTAGCGTGACGATCCATGGCCGCAGACCTGGACAGTTCAACCCATTCTCTTCGCTAGCGCCGGAGACCGAATGCCGAAGGTCCGGGGACCAGTTCCACGTCCTGACGGACTGAGTCAAGCCAGGTTTTGAGTTGACCCTCTCTTAGACGTTTCCAATTAGGTAACGGTCTCAAGTCGAGGGCAGTAGCACGGAGCTCTTGAGGTTGGCGACGAAGAACGTGTCCAAACCATCTCAGCCGTCTTTCATGAATTGCCTGGGACATCCTTGTGATTTTGTCACAGCGATTGCGGACTGTCTCATTGAAGACGAAGTCGGTCTACTCCACTCGAAGGATGTGCCTTAGACAGAAGTGGTCGAAGACTTCCAGTTTCTGTTCAGTGTGTCTTTGCTCAAAAAATACTGGATGGAACTGCTGATATCCGACATTTTAGGATGGAAGTCATACTAATTCATACTAATGTGCAAAGATCCGAGGTCCAGATTTATTATCTTGTTATCGCGTTCATCTTCTCCCAAGGAGGTGCAAGCAGAAAACGAAGAATAGGTGGGTTCGCGGACCTGGTGTCTGGTGTGTGGACCTGTGCAAAATCAGCATCATCACCTTACCGAGCCAATTATAACATGGATAGGTGGATACTCGACAGGTGGTTGTAAACTGGCGCACCTTTCCAAACTCAACTACATCCAGCAGAACCAAATGCTCTATACAATGTTCAAGTCCGCTTGGAGCGTGCGATAAAGAGCCGACAGCTGACACCTGTGGAGGAAAGAGAAATTAACGATGGGTAATCACGTGACCGGCATGATCGACGCGTTTAGGAGGTCAACAGCACTACGTACGAGCAACAACGAGTAATCATTCCACTGTCTGACGCAAGGAGACCGACAAGCAGGTATATGCAACGGCACCCACAACAGGGGAGAACGGAGACGCTAATTCGGCATTGGTCGATAGCAGAAAGGCCACAACCAACCAAGGGTCAAAAAGAAAGCGAACATAAGAATGATGAACACGGTTTAAACGCGAGGCAGGCAGCGGCTAAGAGTAATTCAAAGCCAAGGATCCTTCGCAATAAAATCAATCGAAAACCCTATAAGGCTTATCTGTCGTCTTCAGTCATACAGACTTTGATTCCACGCTGGAAAGACCCAACGCTGATTGACCAATCACATTTTTTGAAGCATTTTTAGAGCTTAGTTTGAGCTTTAGTAGGTGTAAAGGGTGACATTTCGGAAGTCAATAGGGCTATCAAGACTGTGCGTCAGCCGAAATTATTACCTTAATCTTACGCATTCGCCAACAAAATCAAAGATTTTGTGAAAAAGATACTGGTTCTTAAAAACTGTCGATAAATTCGCTCTTATCATGCAGAATATACCGACTCCACTGCAAATCCAGTCAGATACTAATGGGCTAGCTTGCTCCGATTGTGCTTGTAAAATGACCGATCATTTAACACAACAACTTCACGTTAACACACCACAATTGATCGCCTTTCCTCGCAAGTCACTGCAGGTACATTGCCCAAAATATCTGGGTAAGTTGGCAAGCCACCCCTGCGCTTGCAATTATAATTTTTCCGGCCCACTAACATGTATAGCATTACTCACAAGAACTGAACTTGCGTTAGACGAACTAGGGAGCGCGGTGCTGATTGGATCTTAAGCAATTTCCTGGGAATGATCAGAAGGCAGCAAGCAGTGTAGTTCAATGCACTGATCACATCTCTCGTTAAAACAAAGGCCGTATGACGCAGTATGCAGGGATAATGTCTAGCGGCGGTGGTCCCCCGGATTTGCAGTTTGCATGCAACTACTGCCTGAGCCCAGACTCACATTGCTGCTTTGGGAAAGGCGATTAACCTTTGTCATTATCAACTAGCATGCACGGGCCGTAGACCTCAGGTATTTTGAAAACTGGACTGAAAGGCAGCTTGGCGCATGACATTGTTGTGGAGTGGTATGGGACCGCGCATTTTACATCCCAAGACTGCATTAGAGAAAATTTTATTCAAAAGCATGAGCCATCTACGTGTCCTACTACTGCGATGGTTTGTGGGCTTCCATAGCTGATGATCCAGCTAGATTGGCTCTTATTCAGACCTTAAGGTGTTACAAATTCATGATTAGATAACACTCTACCCTCGGATTCAAAATCTTTTTATGTTAGAGCCAGTTTTGACCCACAGGCTGACGTATAGGTCACAGTTTTAGACTTGCTCCGGGAATCTCTTGCGGCGTTATCATTCTCGCGCACAGCGGCTAGCCAGTTCCGGCTATCTAAAACGGGTAGGTGAATTCGAGATGCTACGGAGCCTGCCCTCCGCTACTCTTGCGGCGCCGGATATCCGCCCTAGTTTGAGAGTCAACCGGTTTTCCCGGTTCTCTGATCGCCTTATAAGGAATACGATAGCCTATATACTGGCGTCAAAATTATTCTGTTTGCATTCAGGACCTGGTATCAAGGTCGTAGAGCATAGGGTCTACCATGGCTTAAAACTGCCGCTAATACACCCCCGCGGAGAGAAAGTGTCAAGCCGTACATTTGAATGAAGAAGTGCCAAATTGCAATGTTCAGGGAGATAGAGTAAGCATTAGCCAAGCGATCAAGTGAACATCAGTTCGATCTCTGCACATGGTCACACTGCTAACTAAACGCTAGGCCCCTGTTTCCTGTGAAGAGGTGATATAGAGCCAACTATTGTTTCCAATTGGGCACTATTGGGGCATTTTTTATCGTGCGCAAATAATTTGTTAATTAAATAAGCTGTGGTGGACCATAAATTAAACTTTCACCATAACTGCTATTAAGAAAGGGCCTTTGACCCGTTCTTTTGCGAATTGACCTCTTATTTCCAACCATCCTACCGCACAATGCAGTGCATGCCAACATCGTGCGAGCACTTTGAAGTCTGTAGCACTCATACCTTGGGCTCGGGACTCCACTTTATATGTACGTCCATGTAGCATTTGGTTTTTTATACTCAACCTGAAAATTCATGCGGCTAAAATTTTTTCCTCTTGTTTATTTTGATTAAATAATTGTTTCTGCCACAGCAGTACTATCCACAGAATAGATTAAACATTTTCATTTGAGCTGTTCTGGATTAAAATGTTGGACTAACCTCCAGTTCTGGGAAATTAACAGCGGCCACTTTCTTGCGGATCGTAAAGTTGAAGGATCGGCAAACAGAAGTGGCGTACATGAAGCGTGAAGCGCCAAGTTGGAGATTTGGTGGCGTTAAAGCAATAGCTGAAAATAACATGGTAAAGTAATAATAGACAGAAAGAAACCTCACGCAAACCTGCAGCCCTGAGTACTTTCATTCGTGCTTATATTTTTGGAAGGCCTACAGAATTGCAGGTGGCTTATGTCAACCTCGAGGGGAGGCAGGGGGGGGGGCAAATTTCCCGAATTAGTTTAGGCAAGACTGCATTAAGACTCTCGACTTATTACAGAAAAACTACTTTTAAAGTTTCTGTAGCCTGACTTTCCTTTTTCTTCGTCAACTTCCACCAATAGGAGGTCGAATTTCCCTCAGTTAGCATCCGTAACCAGCCCAATCGGAGTACATTTTGATAAAATTTTATTCAATTTTAGCATACTAAAACAGAGATAATGTGATTTAATTTAATATGTTTGATCACTTCCGCCACAATTAAATATTCATTTACTCTCACTAGCCAAGAATTAGATGTTTAACTACAAAATGCGTTAGGCAGTTGGGCTGGAGGAATAGATATTAAGATACCCCTACAAGTCAGTTTTGTCTTAGCTTAACTCCAAGCCTAACGCTAATTCCAATGTCAAACCTGACCTTCCTAACTCTAACCAGAATTTAAACCTTAACACGCACCCCTTAACCAATCCTTACTCCAACCCCTACTTGCATTTAGTGGATGTCACCTGCATTAAAACCAACACTTATAGTGGTACCCTACCCATTTTTCTAATTAATACAAGCTTGCAGTTCGTGTGATAAGTCCCATAAACTTAAATGAGACAACGGTTGCGAGCGGCTCGCTATGCGCGATTCACTAGCGTGTATCTACTGGTAAATGAGCTGACCAGTTAGAGAGCCACTGTTGGTCATCAGAACGCGGCATTCACTGATCCCTGTTGATTTGTAATCGAAGATGAACAGTTCACTTTTGCTTTGGGGTAAATTGGCAAAAGCTCACGAAGTCATTCGCGTGAGAGGGATGCGAGAAGTCCCCGAGGAATCCATTGAGCTTACTTTACAGTTTTATCCGGACCAGAAATGGCTACTTAGCTGTCCGTTCTTGCTTTAAAAGAAATAGGTACGGTCACTGGCTGGTGCTATATAGTGTTAAACAATATATTACAAGGTGTTTTAGATAAGAGAATATAACTTTAGCGGACATGCATTTTTTATTAGATCAGAGCATACTTCGAAGATGTTTCAGAGACGCCGGTATGTGGACTTGTAAAAGAACGTCTTTTTACCCCTCTGGAGAAATCCTTCTCGGTAAAATTTGACTGCTTATGTGGTGTGCGTTTGTTTCTTTAAATTTTTGATAGCTTTATAAAGTCACCTATGTTTTGTAGAAAATGAGACGAAATATTCGTTCCAATGCTCATTTCTTAGCAAGTGAC
Organism: Ligula intestinalis; assembly: GCA_036362985.1. Taxonomy (NCBI): domain Eukaryota; kingdom Metazoa; phylum Platyhelminthes; class Cestoda; order Diphyllobothriidea; family Diphyllobothriidae; genus Ligula; species Ligula intestinalis. The sequence continues at coordinate 502,599 of JAYGXS010000005.1, forward strand.
TAAACCTTACAAGTACATACTCAAAGCAGGTGCTTGATCAGATTTTAAAAAGTTTTTTTATTGATCCCGAATATCGTTGAGCCTGATAGCCTCTCGCGTTTACCTTCAGGATTTTCCGTCTTTAGTCTTTCTTATCAAGAATATCATACATGTCTGCGTACTAGTATAAAGATAGGGCTAAGTTATCATGAAAATTTGCAATGCAGGTAGACTTAACTGCATGCTTTATGAGGGGGTAAGAATAAAGGATCAGATACAATGCGATTTGAATCAGCATTGTGTAGTTTTAAAAATCTTACTGCTGGGAACTGTCAAAACCAAAGTGTAGCCTGTTCGCGGGTGCATTTTGGAAAATGTCGTGGCTTGGTATCAACGGAGCACAAGAAATAGTCTATTTGCAAATGGTTTCCATAAAATGGTTTTGAATGTGTAAGTCAATAGAAAAAAGTTCACACCACTTAAGAAATTATGTTCTTTAGTTCAGTAAAGTTCAGTATATTTAGGGTAGTAGGCAATGCATTTGAAGACCTTATTACTAACAGTATGCATGAAATATCCAGCATAAAACATGTCACTATAAACAGTGAGTAACATATATACATGCACAAATTTTAACGTGTGCGTGTGAGCAGTCAGAATAGTCTCTTGTGTACATAATATATCCAACATAAAATGTGTTACTGTAAAATAGTGAGAAGCATATACAAATGTAAAGTTTGATCTATAGGTATTTCCGGGGCGTAAAGTATTCCTGCTTCCTTGTACAAAGGAACGGTAACTGTTAAGTAGATGTTCCTCCAGTTTCCGTTTAAATGCATCTGTGGAGTTCTCCACTACGACTCAGCCGTTTGTAGATAATGGGAATCCCTGAGAATTGTTGACGGAAGGCGGTCACGGAGATGTTGCTCGTTTTGACTATTGCCTGTCGTGGCTTCTGAGGCTGGGGATGTTGTGAAAATGAATCCAATAGCTAAAAACGAGTGTCCGCCAGAGTGCTAGCTCATCCGAAATCCCGAACTCCCGAAAATAGCATATCCCACGGAGGACGAGAAATTTGAACCACAATTTGAAGCGCGCGTAGACTGAGGTTTACTCAGACAGCCGAAAAAACTATAGTTTAAAAGCTCACGTTGTGATGTGTCTGGTCTATCTTAGATTATGCTCCACGAAAATACGTGGTAAATTATACTTAATTAATTCATCCTAATCTAAAACACTTTTTACACTGAAACTCAAGATGGCATGAAGTCAATTACCAACTGCATACAACAAGGATGTTTCTAAGTTAGATTCAATTAATTAAGAATAAATACTATGCACGCGCAAAAGAACTTCCTGCAAGCCCCAAGCTTGGCATGACTAACGGTTAGATAACTGCCTGCATCTTTCGGCGCTTTCTCCTCTTCCCAGCTTCCCCCTGTCCGGATCCAATAGACTCTCATTGCCTCGTACTACCAGCCCCGACCCTCAATCTCCTATTCCTATGACATAGTAACCTGTTGAAAATAAAGGAGGTCTTCGGAAAATCGAATTGTTCTCGTGAATTCTCAAGCAGGTATCACTTGTTCGTCATCAAACTAAATGAAAAGTGAGCGCTGGGAATTTCACACTAGAAGGTTTTGGGGGCAGAGGTTACAACGACCGGGGTGAGATTTGGTGGGGGGGGGGGGTTATGGTGACGTGACCTCTGCGTGACTCCCGTAATGATGAGCATAAATGCCCGAATGTTACATTTTACCCCCTTCTTATATAAATATTATGGCCTGAGAAGAATTGATTGAAAGCAACGTATGATCATCGAATACTCTTTTTAATTCTCTGATGGGAATTTTTTAAAATTTAATATTAAAGGCTCGAAAAGAGCTAGAAAAAATCACACAAGTGTATTCACACTGAGAAGGCTACGCTTAAGGTGGCTGATGTTCCTATTACTAATTAAGGAGACTCCTGCCTGTATAATAGAATGTCAGTAGTAATCTTACTTGTTCCATTTAACATGTTTGCGTAGTGTCCTGCCCAAAGGTCCGTCGTGCTGGTAAGATAAATTTCAACATGTTACACGCAGTCCGCATGAAAAAAAACGACATTTCATTGTAGCATATTATTGCAAGAGAAGAGCCTCATGAGAAATATGTTTGTGCGCAGAACTTGGTAAATATGCCACAGACCCACTGATAATCCGAATTCGCTTGTCTGCGCGTTTGACGAGTAGCTATGCTGCCAGTATGGCGAATCATGTGGCCTCAATTTATCCTACTGCCTCATCATTGATCAGGAAATGCTAATTACCAGCCCTTATATGACTTTAGCCAATGGATTTTGGCCAGCATATTTTAGTTTGTGGCGATACCGTTTAAGTTCGCAAATAATGTCTTAGACAGTTAAACAGCAGAAACATTGGCTTTGGTCAGCCTCTAGACCAGCGACCTAATTATTTCGAAGGCTCGAGTACGTTTTGTTTGAAGAGAAATTGAATATACTGCCTTTCTTAGCAACCGGGTTAGATAAAACTGCAGGTGCAGGCCTTGGTGAATGCATTGGTCTCGCATAAACATTTAGGAGATGGGGATATTTTGCTAACCGACCTCCTAAACTAGCAATAAAGTATTTGCACAAATTTTGCGCACGTTATCTATTTTAGTGGTGAGGGAACCTCCATCGGCCCTTGCACAGTAGAAATGTACCTTTGATTGTTGATGAATAAGACGTGTCCTAGCTGTGAAATATCACCAACACCAGTTGAAATTGTAATTGGATCAGCGAAGGAATTGTTTTTCTAGCAAAGTAATATGCCAAAATAAGGGAGAGAGTTTTTGTAAGAATATTGCAGAATATTAAAGATCAATGTATTGCTGAAGGATAAACTGAAAATACATAGGCAGCGTAGATAAGAATACTTGTCTTGTGAAATATTGCCACTGACATTTTTTCAGTTCTAAAGTCTCCTTAAGAATAATCTATCACAGGAGGACACTTTTCAGGACTATGGTTGGGAAATGCAACAAGCATTAAAAGGCTTTCGCCTTCCATGCAGCTATGTCAGTTAAGCGATTTTCGCTAACATCAGCTTTCAGTTATCTTATTGTTCACAGGATGCGCTTCTGTTTAAATAGCAAATCAGTGGACCTTAAAAAATGCCTATATTGATATGCCAAAACATATAAATTGAGATGTTCAGTTCGCCAGATTGAAGTAGAAAATGTGATCACCAATCCCTATTTAATGACAGCTCAAAATTATCAAAAAAGCAATCTGACTCCCACTGTTTTCTTTATCGTAAAAATATGTAAATGCTTAACCCTTATAATGCATGTTACTTCTTTAAAGGAATCCTTCATAATCGGACGAAATAAGTGCAGTAGAACCCTAGATGACGAGCACCTCCACTAACGAACATTTCATGCAAAGATCGACTCACTTTCAGAAAATTTGTCTCAATTGACGAGCTTTCACCTAGTTAACGAATTGTCAGTGCATGTCTGTGTCTGTGTCTACCACTGAGTCTTGCTTTCAGAGCATGGGTCCTTAGTCACCTGCAGTCGATGCGTGAACTGATGCCGTCTGATTGAAAGACGAGAGTTTTAAGCGACGAGCTCGGTGCTGGAATGGATTAAACTCGTTAATCGGAGTTCAACTGTACTTACAAAGCTAAATAGGGACCTTCTGTCCACTGAACGCAGGTGAGCTGTTTTTTTAGATGGTAGTAACCTAACTTATGAGATATAAAATACTTAGGAAAAAAATAGGATGCCCCTCTTTTCGGTGTTGTTTAATTGAGAGTTGAATCTTCATAAGAAAGTCGGAACAAAAAAACGAGGCATGCGCCGATAGGCGAATCAACGTGCCTTAGATTTGTTCATGCAACGGCCTCCATTTTTAAACCATTCGGAAAGCAATAATAACTGATTTCTTGATGTAGAAAAAGGGGTTAAAAATCGAAGTTTAATGCACCTCTATTCTTTCTTGTTTAAGGAATAAATACCCAAAAGCATTGCAGTAAGTATATCTGAGATATAAGCTTCGAAATGTCAAGGATCTTTTTGACGGTAACTTTTGTGGTCCATTAGGAATTTCAGAAAATAAAACGCGCAAATACACCTATTGAGTCAGAAGCCACCAGTTTACTTTAAAGTATTATTGTTATTTAATAAAAAATAGACCTTTGAGTTGACCCAAGTGTGAAAAACTCTAAGCGTTTGGCGGGATTTGAACCCGCGCATCAAAGAAAGCCTTTGCCGGAGGCTTATGCTCTACCACTAAGCTACAAACGCCCGCTTCACGCCATGAGTTTAATTATACTTGGACCAACTCAATAAAAAATAGACCACTATTTACTAATAATAATTTACCGCCAAGAGAAGACCGATAGGGTTTGGCTTGAGAAGATTTCCTGAAAAGCGGGTGACAAACTTGAGCAGTTTGTCGTCATAGCCCCAGATGTATTTTTGGACTGTTGTTTTAAAGAAAGGTTTAACAAAGTGCTTCATTATTTTCCTCACTTTGGAGAAACGCATAAAGTCTCTTCCGAGAGCCACCACTGTCTGCAAGATGGATAAAAAAATAGGAATCAGAAAAAGATGCATAAATGGCGCCCAGGAAGTGAGGTAGCGCAAGGCTTGAAGTAGAATCAAACAAACTTTATACACCACTTGCCCAAAACCAGGTCCAGAATGCTTGCAGATTGGTGACAGAAAACCATTGAGAATGATGATCTCTATTTCTAATAATAGTTGTTATTCCCTTTATTGCCAAAAGACATGTACGGATTTGCTTAGTAGATGTTTTTCGGAAACATCTAGTGTCTTTTGAAAATGTTGCAGAATATTTGTTCCAACACAATATTTTATGGTATATCTTTCTTATTCAGATTTCTTCGACATGCTATTACCTATCTAAGACAGCCTACAAAACCAACAGAGCGGCACAAATTTTTAAAACAGAGATAAATTATACATGCTAGAAAAAAATGGTCCCGCGGAATAGTCTGCGTTGATAAAAAAATGTTTTATTTGTCAGGAAAATGTACAAAACCCACAGAGGGTACGATAGTGAAGGCGTAAAAAATAACCTCGTCTACGTATATTTATTCAAGTGGGCAACAACTCACACTGGATTGTACTCTGTACTAGCATTTTTATTAGAGCCTTACCGTCAGTTTATTTTGTGATTTCTATGAATTCATGGCAATGGATTTATTAAAATGTACGTTCCTTTTTCGTCCTATGTTTTCAAATAATTTGGTAAAAAGACCGGATATATGCCGTGTGTTGATTATGTTTCTCAGTGGCTTGGTGATCTGTCATTCTCATCGATAGATTTATTCGCAAGCTATCCTTGTAAGATCACTTAACACGACCAAAAACATTTATAGTTTAGCGAGATTTTCTCATAGACCCCAAATTTGCTGGTGACTTTTGTCTAGAAGTCAATCATTTCAAAAAATTGATATTCATCAAGGATGAATTTTTCGCTAAGAGAGTCGTTTGTCTTCACTCAGCTATCTAAAGCTGGTTCACGAAATGAAGGGTAGCTTTTGAAACGATGCATTATCAAACTGTCTTTGTGTCGAGTTTATATGCCCTGGGCTCATGTCGTCGTCCATAGCACGAAAGGCATTCGCAGGTCTTATTAGGGAAGATAATTCATGAATTCTGGCTTATTTGAACTGGTGACAAATGCTATAAGGTAGGAGGAAACACCTCATTGATAGTACGATGAAATAATGATCCCTTATAGACAAAAAACAGTAACAAAAGGCTGAGGTCTGTGCAATGCAGGAGTAGTGGTAATAGTAGTAATATGGGTGGGGCGTATCACGGGAAGGAGATAAAACAGAATAACAAAGTAATAAAATTAAAAAAACTAAAACAAAGTAATCTAAACTTAAAATTAAACTAAACTAAAATGGATAAAGCTTAATGATAAACTAAAAAAACTTAACTAAACTGACCCAACAGTAAATTAAATCTAAACTAAACTCAAACTAAAACTAATAAATTTAAATAATAAACTACAACAAAACAAGTAGTACTTAAAGCATAAAAATAATACGTTGTAACTAAGAAATCCTTTCCTATTATGATTTACGAAAGTATACCCAAAAGCGTAGATGCGTACAAAAAGCAGCTAAGAAAAGGATGCTTACAAAATCTGGTATTTTGGGTACGATAACCATATCCTTTTCGGGGTCACCTACGGACAAAGCTGTATCCAAGATGTATACGTTCTTTTCAGTGTAGGTGATCGTAGTGTACTTTCCATCAGCCGACCATATCTTGTTGGCATAAGAGGAGTACTTTCTAGAAAGCAGTTAATTAAAATCCTCAGTTAGAAATGACTGACACTAAAAGTAAACATCCAAGGAGATAATCGCCTATACATTATGGATTTATAACGATAATCTTACATTTACACATACCAAAAATTAGAGATTAGAAAGTTTGTTGCTACAGGAAACACGCAATTTATTCAAAAAATAGAACAACTAATAACCGGCTAGACGCACTTGGTAGAACGTTGGCCACGCTAAAACCTTTTCCGCTAAAATGGGTTCGAACCCAACCCAAACCACGAATTTTTCAGACTTGGATCAATTGAATTATTCGAATCTATCAAAGAAATCCTAATAATTAAGGTGTTTGCTAGCCATTCTGATGGATTATAAATGACTGCTTAAGAAATCCTGCCTGGGCAGTCAGCCTACTTGGTGAATTCCATGTTGGCAAGCGAATTGACGAAATTGTGATTAAATTCATGACTTCCGGTGGGCCGTCGTAGCATAATTGGTAGAACATTACCCACCCTAAAGCCCTCCCTGTTGATATGAACTCGAATTTGCATCTTCTAAACCCCTTTCAAATCAAAAAATTGTGTATGCCTTGCATAAAAAGCTAGAGCTCAGCGTTTTCTCGAGTAAAAAAGTTCTTGGGGTCATATTGCACCTTATCTTAATTGCAAATTCAAATTCAAAGCGGAGTTCGATTTCAGATCTTAGCTAATATTTCATAAACGTTACGCGCAGCGAACGCCATTTTGTGCCAGAATATATGAGCAGTGAAGACTTTTAGATATTCGTCTTTAGGATGCGTCCGTTAATTTGGCACTTGTAGATCATTGAAAAGATATAGCGCAAGATATTCTTTGTTGCTTAACATAGACAAAAATTAATCGATAAAACTTACGAAAGATTCTAAAAAAAATTGAAACATTAGTTAAGCCAAGGTTATATTTATTTGAGCGAATTCCCAGTAGGTGCTTTCGGATAATGACTTCAGCTTTCAGCCTAAAAAATTGAAAGCGAACTTACTTTGCAATTCTTCTACTTAAACAGCGACAAGTTTTGGTTCAGGCATACAGCCTAAGGTATTAACGCAGCCAGCGACTAATTATTCAGTTGGCCATTTGACATCATCCTCCAGGCTATAAAATATATTTTTTTAACTGAAGGCCTGTGTTTGCGCGCTGGAACAATTGTTTCCTTTGAAAACTTGTCATTTATTTGAAAATCAATTTCAATAAAATTTTGTTGACGTCTGTCTTAAGTTAATAACATAATAACGTAACCTTAAATATACTGATATATACCGCGATCAGAAATTAATTTCTCTGGAGATTAAAAAGCTGAACTTTCAAAACCGGTATATCAACTAGAAAGCAGATAGGGAAAGCTGGGCGACCCACTGATGAGCCGGAGCCCTCGCAGCTGTGTCAAGCAGCGGCAGAATACCGGCGAAACACGTGTCTGGGCCTTTGAGCAAGTACCTAGACTGTTAGTATGGTAAGTTACAACGTCACTTTATACTACTAACGACTGCCTGATAGCAGCATGTGTATATTTCACAGGGGTTGACGGGTTTCAACACGAATATACACTTACAATTTTGGTCTACGCCTATAGACCTTTAATATACTGATATAAACCGCGATCAGAAATTAATTTCTCTGGAGATTAAAAGCCTGAACATAAAGCATGCCAAAACCTAAGCAATTTTCTGTTGATATGAAGACTGCTTGTTAGGTTTGCACAAGATCCGTTGCTTAATCGCGTTATATTCGCATCATTCTTAATGATATTGCTAAATAAACGAGAAAAGTGTATCTTAACAGTTAACAGAAAAATAATTACATTCGTAGAGCTGGTTATTTCGAGGGCAGTACTATTTCCACCAAGTAGATTTCGAATGAAAAGTAAAAATTAGATAGTAACACTGTGTATATTTTAAACTCTCTTAAAAGAATCTCGCCATAGTATCTGAAAAAATCCATACTCTGAAGCCAAAGTACTTACTGATGAAATTTGAAATTAAGCCTCTTGAGTTCTCAAATAGTTTAAACAAATGTGAACTTTATTCGGCATAAACTTGGTTGAATGAGTTTTCATGCCTTAAAGCTCCGTCTTCTGATTATTCTTAGGTTTACCCGGCGGTACAATTTCTAATTCCCGTGGTATTTTTGGAGCACCAAGTGCTACTGTTACTCATGCCGACAAAATTAGTTTAGTTCGTTTTAAGACCTACTAGTGCTCATGCACTTGGTTAACATTGATGGGATCGTCATCATGTCTAGCATTTGACCTTGCGTGAGTAATATGCACTCTCTCCTCTGGAGTACTTCTTGGCTACCCATGATCTACGCAAAATTTCACACGTTGGTCAATCACATTGGGGCTTTCCAGTGGGTTGAAAGCGCACCCGATGACCAAAGACAGCTTTAATGTTAGGGTAATCAGTCCCAAACTTAAATTCGCTAGAAAAAAAAACTTAAGCAATAAACACATCTTTAGCTTCAGCAAGGTCGTTGGATAGGCCAGAGGTTCCATTTACGGTACCGTCCAAGTTAAAGGAAATTGAAGACTTTGGAAACGATCGTTTTCTGTAGAATACTCGTTATCTCTTAACTTATTTTATGTCTCAGTAGAAAACGAGTGATTAGATCATAAGAAAAATGCGTAACTACGCGAACTACACAGTACTCCAGTCCTCAAAATGTCTAAGCGGTTTTTAGAAAAGTCGTTTACATATACTGGAGGACTTTTTTATAATAGGAAAGGTTTGATGGATTTAAATAATTGCATTGACCCAACTGTGCAAAGTTCTTTGCCTGGGTGGGATTCGAACCCACGTCAGCAGGGAAAGCATTACTACAGCCAACGCTCTACCACATAAACAACGGAGGTACGTTGAATGCCGTGAATTTAGTCCCACTTGGATGAATTTGCCCACCAAGACTACTGCACGTATCAAATTCACCAATACGGATGCAGTTAGCTGAATGTCCTGGCAGGATTTCATACACAATCACCTAGAATCCACCAGAATTACTACAAGACAACTTAATTTTAAACTGAATTCAATTCAATTCAGTTGAAGTTTTTACCTTTGCCAAACCTCTCGTAGTAACTAAACTGTCTGGTAGTTATCCGGGTGGATTCTGAATGATAGCTTAGGGAATCCTGCCTACGTAATCAGTTGAATGTATCCTTATTGGCGAATCCCATACGTGCGTTAAGCTGGACGGGTAGATTGAACCAATTAGGATTAAATTCACGGTTGTCAGCGTGCCTTCGTTGCTCAGTTGGTAGAGCGTTGACTTTACTAAAACTTTTCCTGCTGATGTTGGTTCTGATTTCGCCAAAATAACTAATTTTTAACAATTGGGTCAATTAAATTATTTTATAAACTGTAGATACTTTTCCAAGTTTTTACCTTAGCTCCGTAGTCTTTCATAGGTCCCTTTTCACATGATATGAGGTTGGGACAAACTACCTGAATAAAAGTTTTGCCTACTAAGCGAATACCTTAGAAAATATGGTTATAAGTGTCGTACTGCAGGCCTACGATAATTGAATCATGCTTAACAACCAGATTATAATGAACATAGAATGATTTATGACCCATTAATTTTTTCATTCTTGCAGACACGACGAAGGAGTAACTTTAGCTGAACAACCCTAATGCCCAGACTGCAACTATTTCCCATTCCTTTTACGTTAAGTCCCTTATCTGGCGTGTCAAACTGCTGATTCTTTTTCTTATTTCCAGAGGCATAGGATAAGCATTCCAGCTCAAAATAACCGACAAAATAATAAAGTAGTGGTTCACCGCAGAATTGAATACTCTCAGTTTATCCTCTAGTTACCTTTTTAGTATTTGAAGTGCTTTCAGTATTATTGACAAAAAAGTAGATTTGATTGCTTGAACAAGCATTTTATGCGTCCAGCGTTTCGGCTTCCGTCACGGATACATCATCGGAGAAAGCCAAAAAACAGGTAGTTTGTACACAAGGAGCAAACATATTTTAGGATGCATTCACCGTGCGAATGCACAAGTATGACGAATGATCGGTTATAGTTGCCATTTGTGTACTAATTCCTCGATTACCAGTGTGCGAGTCATGATCTGCTGAAATTTGGTCACCTGTGCCGGACCAACTGGTTCATCGGCACCGGCTTTGGAATACATGTTACCAAATGCACTCCCTCTCCACGATCAGCGAATTACTTTGGCCAACTTGCGTCTCACAACCAAATATGGGTTGGGAGTTCATGAAACTTGGTTATAGACTGGGGGCCTAATCAAATTTGATTTTTTGGCTAAGTTTTGTCGAATAATTCACGATCTGACAATTGGAGTCATTTACCTCCCTGCTACCACAGGTTCGGCTATTCATGCCTAGACAAGTTTTTTCTGTTCCGCTGACGTAAGCGCTTCTTCCGCAGCTGTATCAGATCCAGCATATAACTTCAAATGATTCTTGACTTGGCAAGAGGTCTTTGGTGTGGCAAGTTTAACCTACTTGTATTTTCATCTGCATTCGTCTTTTCTGTGCTTCTTCACCGAGCCTCTTTTACTCACTTCGGTACTTTTAGCGAGATGCACAACCTTTCGCTACTTTGAGCTACGGAATACTTTTTTAAAATACATTTTGTTAAAAGTGCGGGATAACATTTGTTTGTGACCAGATCAGACCCTTATCTGCACACCTCTCAGACTTTTCTACGATTTCCTATGATTAAGGATTCTGGATGGAATCCGAAACGTCAGGAAAATAAAAATTTTGTTCAATTGGTCACTTATTCTTCTTCTAAACGGGAACTCGCATAGTCAATTATATTGGTACGAAGAGACTATCTAGCAAGAGCTTGTTCACAGCCTAGCAGCCGCAAATTGCTACATACGAACGAATACAATTTCTGAGTTCTCAAAACTGTTCTTAACTGCTGATCTTAAAAGAAGTTTATAACTTAATGCCACACTTTACATAGATACCTGTGAGTGAGATGTTTCGATAATTTCTACCAAACACTGACAGACAATTGTATGGTTGTTATTCATAATGTTTGCTCACCGGTATACATACGGACCGACTGTCTGTAGTTTAGGCTTGGCAGCCTTCTGTACTGCAAGAGGATTCGTTAAATTGAACAGCCACACGCGCAGATAATTATATCTGTTTTCATCAAACAAAACTTCCATCGCCGGAGAACCAGGTTTGAGGACTATATTCTATGGAGGATAAAAAGGCAGTATTGATGATAATATGCTCCTTGAAAATGTTAGACAGTTAGCTCTTCAGAAGAAAACGTATAATCAAGGATTGTCATTGTGTGCGACTGTCAAAGACCAATAATTTGCGAGCTGCAGCCAGTGGACCAGGTTTCAATATAAATCAGCACTGTCACCGCCGCCGTATACTGAAACGGAATATCTTATGAATAAGAATTCTTGATATTTGAATTATAAGTGGCATGCGGATAGGGCCCGAAAACGTTGATTTAACAAAGTATTCGACAAAATGCATAGCGTTTGCCTCAAAGCTATACAATTAATAGGACCTAAGTAGTTGTTTTATAATCTTGGTTTTTCTATCACCAGATTGAAGCGTAACTATTTTCATAAATGAACCAGTAAACGATAGAATAAGACAAAAAGAGAGAATAGTATGTCCTAAAGAGCGAACATTAAAAGCTGTACTTGGAGCGATCTACCTAGTGCCTCCTTAAACGACCTTTCTTTGTGTAAATAAGCTCTTATTGCAAACACCATAGTATCGGTTGATTGGGTGCCACAGAGCAATTTTGAGATACTTTTTATTGCACAGAGCTGCGATATTTAGATTAGAATTCTATTGACTTGATATGCAATGGTAAAATGTGGTTTCGTTGTCAGCAAACAATTATGACAGAAACATTTACTTTGTATTACTCACCTAGTAAAATTATTAGAAAAATCTTAATTATCATAACGTTTCCTTCTAGATTACTTACTAAACAAGAATTGACAGAAACAGTTCGGTAAACATATCAAAGCACTCGGTAAAATTCTGAATAAAAACATTATTATATTTCTTAGCTCAGTCATTAAGATTGTATGGGTGATTTAAAACAGAAAAGCTTCTGTTAGTAGAAAAGACCATGCGATGTTTTTAACAAACGTGATTGTATTTTCAGGCTATTTAAGATATAACAATGAGCTCTGACAACATTAGCTTCCAAGGCCTCCTACGCGACTCTAATATATAAAGAATCAGACCATCACAAAAAAACGAACCGGAAACTTTGAAAACACTACAGCTAACAGTAGTATGTAAGGTCAAGTGACACACCAAAGCTATTGTACACTCAGAAGCCAAGCATTATTCTCTGCCCTATTTGATCGCGTAATTTTTTTTCTCGAACTAACTTAAATTTGCTCTCTGAGTTATGCAAACTTATCATCTGCTAATGAAATATAAAGATATGCAATTGTCCAAAGTTTAAATAACAGGCCATAATAATGCATGGTGTCGCTTAGATTATTATTACTCTCAAATACACAGCCTGGCCCGTTTTGGTTCATCTGTCGTAGATATTGACAGTAATCATTGGGGTGTTGACTATTACGTTAAAAGCGATATGTACAAAGCGTTTTGATTGGGGTTAACTATTGAAATTCCTTTGATCTATTAAGGGGCGCATTTTTTATTTTTTCAACATCAACTTCATCCTTGTCAAGAAAAATACACTTGGCGTATCCATGCCTTATTTTGGGCTTGCTTGCAGATATTCCGCTATTTGCCAGCAGCAAGAACTGATCTTAAGACACCCATTCCCGTTTTATACAATTCTTGCGTTACTGGTTGTTAAGGGGAGTTACATAACCAGCCATTTCCAGGGCACGGGAATAACTCAGTTACTTAAAAACTTAGGTGGGTTTTTTTTGTTTCAAACAAAAGGAATCTCATGTATTTGCGCACTGTCCAGGCATTAACTGCAGTTTAGGTTCTCTTGAACGGTATAAAATAATAATCCCTGCGTTGTATCCAAAACAATCATCTGGGGTTTCGTCAGAAGGAAAAAGACAAAAATAAATCATTAGTGGAATGAGCAGGTGTCATTTGTAATTACGCGAATCAATTTCTGTCCAAGACTTCTCACTCCACTATGCAAGAGGACTTAAAACTATGGTGGCCTTTAAAAGTAGGCTGACAATTCAAAACGTCTCTGCACGTTAGTTTGAAACTTAAAGCACTGTAAAAGGGAAGAAATTTACTCTAACTGTTAGTTCAGAAGTCTCAAAATAAATCAAAATGGCTCCTTTACGGAAATGGCAGAACTGCTACTCATAAGTGAGACAAAGTGACGATTAAGTCAACAATTCAAGCTTGCAGACAGTCCATAGTTAGTCAGTCGCAGCCTTAAAACGTTTTTTATATGTAGAATCGACGTGTATGTTTAGAGTTAGGGATCCAACAAAGTTGCGCGCCGGTTATTTTATTTGAAATGAAAATGCTCGAAGCCGAAGCCTTAAAGATCAGTGAAATATTTCAACTTTAAAAACGCCAATGTGTCATTCTACAAAAGGGCCAAATGTTTTCCCAAATGTGGGACTACACGAAGACGTTATACGTGAACCTACAGGCGGAATTTTCGGTTAACATAAAATTCATGTAGATTCCTGAAAATGTTTCCTTATTGGTTAATGTGATTAACCTAGGCTCTGCCTGTAGATTCTTCCCTCAGGAATTGGTGTCATGTGGGATACATGTTACAACGTAAGTAAAAGCTGCGTAAGTAGACGTACCTCAACCATCCGATTGTAACACAATTCGTCCACTTTAAGGTACACTCCAATGCATATGATAGTGATCAAGGTAGACACTACCATGCCAACGAGGAGAGTGAAGATTTTGCATCGTGGATGGCATCGTGGATCGCATCGCGGGCAGCACTGAGCCATTGTCTGAAAGTGAGAGGAAAACACTTTTTGGTAAACCCACGGCTGCCTAATTTGAATTATTAAATATAAACCTAGTTACAAGACGTTTTACGGGCATCGTAGCGCTTTTGATGCCTTACCCAATAATCGGAATACAAAAACAAATACATTGTATTCTTAAGTTGACATTCGAAACGCTCTGCATTGTATCTTACTTGGGGACTTAAGATGTTAACTGAAAGACATTTGTCGAATGTGCAATGTTTAACAAGGCAGTTGTATAAGTAAGCGTTCTCAGAATTATTGTATTTTAATTTAGCTTCCGAACAGTATGAAAGTGTCAGCGCATGCATTTTTGCTTCGGTATTTTGGAATCAATAATGCTATTGAACACTTATCAGTAGACGCAGGCTGCTTATTCATTTTTGTGATACGATTAAAAAGATATATACGTAGGAAATTTGGACAACTTGTAAAAATTGGGGATAATTTTATCGTTACTTCAAACATAAACAGAAATTTGTGAGGAGGGTGTTAAGCTTATATGAGCGTTAGTAGTGCATTTACGCCTAGTCGAAAAAAATGGCATAAGAACAGAAATTATGCACAAATAAGTGTTAGGCGCAACTAGAATTTGCTCAAAATTACACATATGCGTGAACTCAAAGAACAGATTTTGGCATTGGTCTCCTAACTCCCTATTTAAAATATATGCTGCAGACTTGAGAATTGAAAAAATAATTTCTTTTCTCGATATTGATCATCAATACGGGCTTCAACCTGTCTTCCCAAGAGACTGAGTTTACAAACCCTGTTAGGAAGCATGACTTCAAACACACTCATTATGTACTCAGAAAGAATATGTTGAGAATATATCTTGAAAAGACCTGACAGCAAGAAATAAATAAAAGGACGAACCTCTGACATTATCTCAGGTGAGTAAATCTGCACAACAAGCCCAATGAAATGCCTGAATTGAAGCCTACTTCACTATTCCTCTGCAGTTTTTCAGCAGCACTCAAAAAAGGCAATGCTCTAAGGTACAGTTAACTATAAATAAAACATAAAAAGTTTTAGACACACGTTTTGCCGGTCTTAGGTCGCACTGTAAGCCACCAGTTCAAGGCATGTGGTATTTATGTATCTGATGGCTTTGGAGGTCACTGAGTGGTTTGGAGAGGTGGTCTGGTACGGAATCAGACTAGCTGACCTTGCAACATCACCTCATCTCCGCGTCAGTTGTGATGGGGGTGTAGGGCCTTTGCGTACCTGACGTGAAAGCTGTTGTCAGCACAACATTTGCACATAGTTTTCTTGGTAATGTGGTCAGGGAGCCGTTACGCTGGGTTGCCGGTGTGTCAGTCCTCATCAATCCACTTCACGCATGTCATTCGATGTGCCCAGTTAAAAAAAATGCGTTCAAAATTGGAGAGGGCTTCAAAACTGCACATTAGTGGAGGCAACCCAATTTGGCGACAATTTTCAGAGAAATTGTAACAGGCATGTCAGTTACTTACTAGAAGTCAGATCAGCAGTCTAATGGTAGCGTGGAGCAAATTTCGCAGTTGCTAGTCAAAAGATTTTATTGCCAACCACGAAAATGTCGCGATATTTTCTTAGGATCCTCTATTTAAAATGTCGATAAGGTTATACTTCTTATTACTCGAGCACACAAATCTAAGGTTTCCCAATCAAAACTAGCAATGGCGATACGAAATCAAAAGCAGGCCATTTCAGTGAGAGTCTCTCAGGGTTTTCTGCTGGAGCTATTGCTGTTTTTTGTTATTTACGTCAACGATTGCCTGAAGTGTTTGGCCTGCAGATAAGTAGTGTTTGCAGATGATGTCAAAGTTTGGCGAAGAATCAAATGCAAGGATAATGAACACAATGCTTATTTTCTACTTCTTTCTGGTTATGTTTCCAGTTAAAATTTAAAAAGGCATTTTTTATATTTTTAAACGTATCTTAAAAATGCCCTATTCGGCTGCCCATGTTTCTTATGCCTTGAAGTAAATAGTATACTACAGTGACACTTTACAACGGTCAAGAAGTTTACTAATTGGGTTCTTACTGAGGTTGCGTACTGCTATTTTCCGAATTAATGGCTGCAAAATCTGTCCGCTTTATACGTTGAGGCTTTCAACATATGTCCTGCCGCACATTGATAGATCAGCACTCTATACTCACATTCCTAGCACACAACCTCATTTGTAAATAAAGAAAAATTCAGAAGTTGTGATTTTATATAAACCTCTACATTTTGATTATTTCGTAAACTTTAAGCTTGGTACCAGTGAATGGAGCCAGTTGTGCTAAAAATCTTGGATGCCATCTGCTAAATAAAGCAAACTTCTCTCTTATTCTCTCGTAGGTACTTAAATACTTACTTGAATAATCCATTCAATAATTTTTGAGATTTATCTTTGAGAAGTATGTTTTGATGCAGCTGAAAACGAAGAAAAAGATTAGCATTGAAGCTGCTAATCACTACTTCTTTAGCGGAAAGTGTCTATTAAATCTAACAAAATAGAAGGTCCGTGCAACCTCTATTTTTTCATCCTTAAAGCCATCCTAAGACTGCAGTAGGTTGGTCAAAAAAGCAATCTCGGTTCTATTTGCAATTGAAAAGAACTGCATAGATATAAACAGGGGGTTATTTGGAAAACAAGATGGAACCTTTTCCAATTTGAAACTGGAATACAAAGAAGCCAGCCTTGATTCCTCACCAAATAAACTGAAACATCATCAGGTCGGAACATTTGCAGGGATAATGCAAATTGTACAGCTGGACTGGGTAAATAAGTGTAGTTTGATTGCAACTCATTGTTTTCACGCCGCCAGCATGGCAGATCGCAAGGAGGAACGTTGGTTAGGTTGTGGGCATTGAATAGGGGTCAGATAGATGGAGTTATAATTACTGTTATTTGCACAGAGCGAACGACTTTCACTTAGGCCTGAGGGTGCGATTGCCACCTGGTGTCAGGGTCGGCCACGGAAGTGAAACAGCCATTGCATCGGCTGTTGCATGCGCCCGTTGGCGCAGGCCCTTGAAAAATCAGCTAGTGTACAGTAGACTACCTAAAAACTTTCATTTTTATCGTTTTACTTATTCGTATCGAAAAGGTGTACGAGACCAGAACTCGAGGTCGATCTAGCTTCACATTTACGAACTCAGGCCGGTATGTGCTCATGTGCCCTTTTTTCCAGGTGCCTCGTTGTGCCCCGATTTATCCTGCTCCACAGATGCAAGTAAAGGAGTAAATGGATGTGGCCTTCAACGGAAATTGGTCTTTACCTCCCGATCTTGAATAGGGACAGTTCGTGAAGAACAAGAGTAAGTTCGCCGCGCGGAAAGCAATTCTGAGCTCAGTCTTCAGGCGTCGTGTTAGCGGCTTGCGTCTTGCATCGCCTAAGAAAGGCAGTCTTTTGAGCACTTTTTTTCAGCGGTTAGAATAGCGGGCTTTTTCGCGTGTTCGCCAACCTTACTTAGGGTAAACCATTCTGAGTATCCATTTTCAAGAAGCGTGTTCTGCAGCTATTGGAATTCTGCTTCGAAATTTTCAGGAAAGCAGATCGGTAGTACTGTAGCTGGTAATCCCTGCACTAGATTTCGCTTTATATTTAGGGGAACGACGCTGTGAAAATTGATGGACTGTCCTGTCCAGGTTTTCTTTCGGAATACCCAACGCAGGATAGATCCATACTTTTGCCTTCGCAGAAGGATATAAAGGAAAATTATTTTTTTGTTTACCTCAGTCTCTGCAGAGCACTTGAGCGATCTGTGCGCGCTGTTAATGTTCGCTTACAAGGTGCCAGTGTCAGGGTTTTAGTCGGTCATGTAGATGCTATCATCCAAGTATCGACCGTTGCGCTTCATTCAACGAGACTCGACCACACATTCAAATTTCATGAGGCCAAAATTCTCAAGAGAGGGAACAAACATGTAACTCGCGCGTCACTTGAAGCATGGTTCACGGGATCCCAGTCTATAAACACCTACAACGACCTGCCCCATCCATATTTGGTACCAAGACCGAGTTTTGCCAAAACAATTCGCCACTCGGGACTTCATAGGCCAAGGCGTCGTCTACCGTCAGCCTCAGGGAGTCACATGGTCGAGCAATCATCACGCCCAAGTTCACCACGTGTGACGAGAGTTCTGCAGTTTAGGACGACCTGCACGCCGATCATCAAGCAATTCTAGTACAAGCGGACGATAATCTTCTGTAGGGATTCATAGTTATCATAAGTGTGCAGCATCATATTGACTGTACCCTATAAATACAGCAACTGTGGTATATAGCTTCAAAACATTGAAAGTGGTCGAATTTTGATGGCAATTTAAAGAATGATCCTAATCACAGGCTAGCAATGCGAATGCGTATCAAAAATAACTGAAGAAAAGTTCTTTTGATGCAAAGAAAATGGTATGATTATGTATTCATCTAAATTTTGGACTTATTTATAACATTTTCACGTCTGCGGCACACGTGTATTGTTGCTGAGTATGTATTGTGGTATTGTATTGTATCATGAGTATTTATTGTCGCTGAGGACTTTTAACTCCATCCCCCTTCCCTATCCCCATGACTAATTTGCCTATAGCAATGAGCATAATTGTTAAAATTTTACTTTATACCCCCATTCTATAAGAATGTAATGCCCCGAGGAGAGTTCATCGAAGATAACGTATGCACGCCAGATATTATTCTGAATTCTCTGGTGGTAATTTTCGAAAATTTATTGTTAAGCACCTTATCTTCCGTAAGAAACAATAAGCATTGCTTATATTTCCTTCCAGAAGCAAATACGCCTAAGGCTGTTCATAATTGTGAGTGATTTTCAATTTTGTGCAAATTTAGGCATTTCGTCTGACTTTCCAGGCACAAAATATAAAAAAATATATTCATGATAACATAACACAGGGCAACAACCGCATTGGCTTTTGGCACTTGTACTTCTTTTCACTCCCCAGCTGTAAAGTAACTGAGAGGTCAAAACATATCGCCCTATCATTTAAAGTATTCAAACATTAAGTTTTACCCAAATAGAATGAGTAGTATGCTCATTTCAAAGTGACTTTATGGTTACCTAGACTTCCCAATGCCTTGTTTCGGGCACGTACTAACGTTTTAACTTTACCATAACTTGAATCTAAGTGAAAGCCAAGACATCGGTCTATAGCAGTGACCTTTCTGTTTCCACTGTGGTGTAAGGAACAGCGTCCTAGGTGCGCCTCTCTAGGATATGAGTTTGATAGACTGGCTGTTTCCCCTTAGTTTTTTCTCTACTTCGCATTTTCCTCGTAAGGAGGTAACACCGTTGCCACTTTTCACTGTGCTCGGAACTGACTTGTTTCAATAATTGCCTCCCTCCCTCTTTCCCCTCACCATTTGCACCAGCATCTTGGGCCAAATGGTCATGCTGTGTTTAACTATCAACCTTCAGCCGTCTAGATCGATATTTAATTGGAAACTTTATCTTGTCTTATGAATAGGCAATGACCGTACGCAGCCAAGTAAGAGACCAGTAACTTCGATTACGTCAACAGTGATTTTGTATATTTGGATTAGTCTTCGATTTGATTTAACCCAATTGAGCAAAAACTCGAGGCATTCGACGGGATTTGACCCCGCGTCGTAGAGAAGTCCTTTACCGGAAGCCAACGCTCTAACCGCTAAGCTACAAACGCCCCACCTGGCAGCTTAAATTTAATAACACTCAATTTAATCAACTCAAATTAAGCGAATCTGCCGAATTCCTAATAATTAAGTCAGCCTAGTAGTCATTCTGGTGGATTCTAGATGATTGTTTAGGAAATCCTGCTTGGGCAGCCAGCTTGCTATTCCGTATTGGTGGATTCCATACGAGCGGTAAAGTTGGGCGGGTAATATCGACCCAAGTGTAATAAAATTCATGGTACGAGGTGAAACGTTTGTAGCGTATCGGTTATAGCGTTGGCTCCCGGTAAAGGCCGTCTCTTATACGCGGGTTCAAAGCCCGCCGAACGCCTCAAGTTTTTTTCACAATTGGGTCAACTCAAATTAAGCAAATCTGCCAAACCCCTAATAGTTAGTCTATAAATCTTACTCAAATGTCCATCTGCATAAGAAACAATATTAGAAATTAATAACTTCGGTAAATGCTTTTGAAGGATTGTTTTGAAGAGTTTGTTAAAATAAATCGCAGCTAATGTAAACATAGGGAAAGAGCTGTAGACGACGAACAATCCTGAAACATGCACTGGACTTTCAAAGACAAAAAGAAACTTATTGTATTTCGAAACTAGAAACTTTTATCAATAAATTTAATGGGAATTACCTGCATTGTCACCGTGTCAAGGACATGGAAATTATGAAGAGCGATTCCACGAACGGCTGTGACCTATTATCATCATCAAAATAGTGGGAAAGATCTAAGTTATTTTTCGCAACATCCACAGTACAGCTCGGATGAAATATTTCATCCGAGCTGTACTGTGAAGAATGCACGAAGTTACCTTTTTTGTGTTGCGCAGATGACTTCACGTCCAGCGCTGGCCCTAGTTAACAATTTTAAATTCCCAACAATATCAAAAGAAACAGGTTCTGTAAAGAACACAAGGTATCGCGAACTTCACCATCGTAGACCAGGATTGACCTATTTTAACCATGGAAATTGTTTAATACACTAGCTGTTGCTCTTTTATACGATAGACGAAGTTTGAACCGCGACTTAGGACACTGGAGGTTTTTGTTTTGAGGAATGATCAATGATTTGTTGAGGAAAATTGAGCAACAAACCGAAGGAGTAATGTGTAAAGCATCTGGTGAATTGTTCTGAAGTGATCGGCATTTCGACTGCTTGGCTTCCGCTTGCGATATGTCTGTTGTATATCTATGTTTGGCCAGAAGAGAAATTGTTTCGTCTGAAAAACTATAATGCAGGTTAAAACCGAAATTGGCTGCTCAATAATTCTTCTTTTTTATCTGTGCGTAGGAAAATATCTGCTGCCATGGCCACTGGAGAAACAAGTAATTACTGGCGGGTTTCACTTGGCCTCACGCTCCCTGCGCGAAATCAGGATCCGAACAACTTGTCCTAGATATGCAACAGAGGTCCGTTCTCATGAATTGTCGACTGGAATTCAGAAATATCCTTTCAAATTTAAACGAAAATTACTCAAGCATAGTTATAATACTGCCTACCGTATAGGCTGATCCCAGTATAGTTGCGCCGTGGCAAAATGTATGTTTTCGAACAAGCTTCTCTTTGACCGTCTGAAAAATGTCTATTCCTAAAAAAACTAACGACGTACTTATTTTGCATTTTTCTCATTAGTTTTCGATGCCATTGTAAATTTTAATAAATTTTGTAGAAAACATGCACAAAATCTTTCATGAATGTACTTATCCTATAGCGGGTTACATCTTATTGAAATGTTATGCTCAAAGAATTTGTAGCTTGCAGGTTTGATAAACTTTCTAAGTTGCCATGCAATTTTCAGCTCCACCGACCCTTATGCCTGCATTCGTAGTTTCCAAAATGCATTCTATGTTTATGCTGTTTAAGGAAAAGCAAACACTGCTCTGCCTTGTTAGTTAGAGGTCACCTAGTGCACATGACATTTGGAATGGGTATAGATCAGGTTACATATTTGTAGGCCACAGTAATGGACGAACGGATATAATGGTGTATAAGTGAACATTTCACAGTCTGTAGAAACATCTTACAACAAAAGCTACTATTTCTTCAAGTAGAAAATTTGCAAACGTAGTGCGCTACAAAATGAGCACAAAAAATAACGCTTGAGGAAATATTTTTACAACCTATTTTTAATTTATAAGGCGATCGAAAATCAATGAGAATGATGCATATTCATAAAACTGCCATTTTAAAGAGTACGGTCTTCGTAGGTGAGTGTACGAAAACCCATTCAAAAGCCGCCATTCTGCAGTTACTGAAATACCTTGAGACTTGTTTGGCTGGAAAGCAACATTGAAAACCTTCGTAAATAATTGTTTTGAATCGAAAGTACTTGTCCGATAAACTCAGTCCCTTTCACACCTCCTCTTAATAGGCACCGACCGTTTGAATGTGAATAAGAGGCCGCAAAATAATGTTATCCTGGTAATCTCGTGATCCTTGCTTTGTTCAAGTATGATAAAGTACTCCGGTATTTTTACTTTGGTAGAGTGTAAGTAAGTTCAACGATCTACCACCAACACTTTCTCCTCTCGAACAGAATCAGGTTACGGCATATGCTCTTCATCAGGCGTCTGGGGTTTAAACCGTTGTACATAACGACCACTCAAGTATTTCACCTTGTCAAGCATCTCTCTTGACTGTCCTCAATACTCCAGCCTCCAGTTATTGTGTTTTTAAATAGCACAGATTGAAAAAATGCTAATTTTCTGTCTGCGCCGGCAAGACATGATAGCATACAGCCTTCGAGGACTGGACACGAGAATATGGACCTTCGTTTTACAGATGGCCTAACTCTAGCCTCCAGGAGATTAAATTTAGTTTGCATACTATAATTGTGGCTTGGATGGTTGGGATGCGAGCTGTGATTAGGGCTCTACTTTAGTGGGCTGGGGCTTGAGTCAAGTTTATTAAGGTTATTTCTAGGCTTACAGTTATGGTTTAACTTGGGATTTGGGGGTGCTAGCATTTGGCCTGACACCACTGGTAGTGTCGGATGCCACCTGTATTCTCGCGTCCAACTATGCCGAGAAGAGAACTTAGTCAATGTGGCAGCAAAAGTAGCTTATGTAGTTCCACTCAATAATGCCTACTTTAAGCATGTTTCTTGAAATCTCTGAAAAAATAGAAATAATGGTTAGGAGATCATCTACTGCAACTTACTACGCTGAAGTAAGATAAATATAGCCCGTGGCGCAAAGCACCGCAAACACCTTGAAATTACATGTGGAATAACTTACTTTCAGCGGTCGTGGGAACCAAACTTGACTACTTTCTTCACTGAGCGCTCACTTCTAAAATTTCCTTCTCTGCCTATCCTTTTACCCAACCCCCGAAACTCAAAAACCACCGTTTAAGTAGGACAAAATTCTGGGAATAGTGGTAAATGAGTGGGACTACGTAGGCTACTTTTGTGTATTATATTTACATAAAATATGAGTGCCGTAAATGTAGTTCTATGGAAGCGCCTAGAACAGACCTGTTTGTTAAGAAAGCAGTTTTAGTTGCCCCTTTGGTAGGGAGTACTTATACGGTCCCCTGCCAGGTGCGAACAACAAGAACCATCCGTGATGCAGGTGGCTACCCACAAAATTCCAAGAATTTCGGCGTCAAGGTTACAAATAGGCTTTTAGTAAGGTTAATGTTATATTTGGCTTGATCTTTTGATTGAAGTTTGGGCTAAGATTATCAGGGGAGAAAATGTTAGCTTCCTACAATTGAACGCAACGCAGTTTGTACTACAGGAGCATTCCTGTAACCCTTTCCTCTCTGACGAGCATGCAAGGGGTTCCGACAGCCTTTTTGTTCACCTGCGTTCGCCTAACCTGCTGAATTTTGAGCGATCACCCCCTCCA
>JAYGXS010000005.1:536332-557410 GCA_036362985.1 Ligula intestinalis
GTTACCTCAATCGGATTGTGGTTGCTTCTGCTGTAGCCAGCAGACGTTGACCCAGGGACTTTGGGTAGTTTGGTGGGACCTTGTAAATTACCTTAAAGGCTTCGCTTGGGTCCACACGATGTCCGGTGACAACCTTAAATCCAGAAAACTCTTGTTTCACTCCGACATCCAACCATAAGCCTAAATTAAAAGCGACAACCCCACCCTCAAAACGGCAGGCCTCAGGATAATTCAACACCCAACACTAGCCCTAACTCGGTACATTCAAAGTCCGCGTACTGCGTAAGCCCTTTCGTGACCTGGTGCCAGGTCAAACACAGCGAACGACAGCTACCTAAGCACAATAAAAAAACTAGTTTTTGAACAATCACCCAGTTAATTTATATACTATGCTTTCACTAACGCCCCATTGTTTGCCAATAGAGGAGAATAGGCGAGCTACATGAAGCAGTTCAGAAGAAGAAGATGCGATCACTGTTCCAGTGTTTTTCATCATTCAAACCTCATGTCCCAGTGATCACATATTATTCTTCTGAATCATTTCCTGGAAATCGCATATTCTCCTCTATTGGTAATTTTCTTGGGTGCGATGCGCTCCGATCGGCTCAACGGTGGGAAACATTTGTCCTTTGAGAGTCGTCTGCTTATGCGCAGATCCGATTCCTGCACAGGTGTCTCGACAATAATGTGTTACCAAAGCGTGTTTCTTACAGACCTCCGGTTAATACAGAGTTGGCGAGACGCAAAGGATGTAAGCACGGCATAGAAATGATCCGCGGGATCCTTCAGGATTGTTACGCGAGGCTTTGCAAATATCATCAGAGGATAGACGAAGAGAAGGCAACGTGCTTTGAGTTCTTGGACGAGAATGGCACACAACTGCCCCAGCCGACCGAACCCGCGACCACAAAGCACAGCGAGAGGCAAAACTGGAAATAAAGTTTCGCAAGCTATCTCGTCCAAATTCATCTTTGTTCGAGTGATTACATCTTCTTCTTCTGTCCACTGTTTCTCTTCTTCTCATCCAAACGAATACACCAAACCCTCCCTCCACATTCAATCAACCTCACTATCTCCAGCTGCATCACCACCAAAACCGACCCAGATGCTCCAACCTCTCCTACCTATTTTGCACCTCGCATTGGCTCATTGGCTTCTTCTTCATTGGACCTCTAAAGCACTCTCATACGTATGAGAATCTAGTAGGCTCTGTTGGGGGCCAGGCAGGTTTGCAGGCTCAGACGAACTGTTCAGCTATCCACTACTGTATCCGATTCCCTTAATGGCTCCAACAGTTGAGTTAATCCTGACTGAAGGGAGTGTGATTGAAGATCAGTGCATATTCCTATTCCCTTTAAACAGTCTGACGCGCTTGAATCTATCACAGTGTGCTGAAAAGCCATGGCTTACGTAGTTTCCCGCTAGCGGTTGTCTGCTTCCGAGGAAGAGTGTGGCTACAGTGTTTTCGTCCACTCTATAACACTCCCATTTGGCTGAGATTCGAACCATACCTATGTGGTTTGCGTACACTAGTGATCTGTGGTGCACAGACCAAGCGCCTGTGTTGCGCGCAGTCAATCTGTCCAGTTGTGTCAGTCACTGCGCCCAATAGTTTCATTTGTTTGCTAAATTTTGCCTTATAACAAAATTTCAGTGAATAAGGAAGAAGAAAATGGGGTAGATGTTGTGTAGATGTTGCTGCAGACCTTTTCACGCGGTGACTAATACTCCAGCCACGGAAATGCCGTGAAATACATGAAAGGCACTGTCGGAGTCGACGCCGTATAAGAGTGATTCCAAGGTGCCTAAACTGTCCAGAAAGACTCAAACGGAAAAAATACTCGCATCTCGTTGAACACATTTACTCGAACGTTCTAACTGCGCAAACATGTACATGCATAATTCTCTGTTTCATACAAGTTTGGAAAAGTAAGTAATAGAGGCAGCAATTCAGGGAAGATATCAGATTGTGATACATCAAGCCTCTTTTTGTGATCTTCATTAATACAGGTTTTTGATATTTTCTGCACCGATGGATATTGGCTGCTCTACTCGCATGCAGTAAGCGCCAGAATTCCTACAATATGTCAAGAAATGCGAAGGATTGACACTCTTTCGCTAATCGGCATTGAGTCAGTTTGGGATACTGATTATCGTGCATTACATTTTAGTCAAAATAGGTTACTGGTTTTTTTATGAGCCTTTTTTATGCTGACTAAAAAAGCTTATGTACTTTAAAAAGTAACTACTTCAATAGCATATATTTTCATCGCAAATTTTGACTGTCTGTATGAATTCAAATATATTTTATAAAACAAATGCACAAAAAGACCTTCTTTCAACTTTATTGAAAAAAAGGAATCTTTAGATTTAAGAAAAATTTCTATATTGTCGAATAACTTTTAAACCTTCTGACTGCTACACTCGAATTCCAGGTTTCTATCCTGTTTATAGAAAAGTACGATTTTGCCTTCGGTTTGAGAAAGAAGTCACATTGATCTCATAAAATTTTAAAAAATAGGTGTGGAAAATGCTTTGTACAGTAGAGGCAGCATTTATAAATTGACCGATATTATGAATGGAAACCTCACAATCGTAAAAAAGCTCATAATTAGAAATTATTTTTAAAACCAAAAGATACACCGTTTTGAAGTATTAAATTTAAAGAAGGCATAATTTGCTACAAATTGAGCATAATAGATAATTTATTTGTTTACGTTTTCGATAAAATATATTTAAATTTATAAAGGCACTCAAAATAAATGATAAATATGCATACTATTTAATTAGTTACGGTCTCTAGAACATATGTCTTGTTGGTGGTCGGAAATTAGTTCGCAGAAAAGCCAACGTCCTCTCATGACTAAAAAAACTTCAGAATAGACTACACGCTAATCAGTATCACAGCCTGAGTCAATGCCAATTAGCAGAAGAGTATTAATCGTTCACATATTTCGGCATGTTGCATTCGTTCTGGTGTGTACTGTAGATATCCTAGGGGCTCTGCAAGTCTATACACTCTCTGAGGACCTTAAATGATTGCTGCTAATACCCGTACACATGGGCAGGTTGCAACCCTCTCATGTTTTTAGACAGACTGCCAAAAATTACGATTCTGCAATAAAGTCCTCAACTCACAAACGGTTGCACTTAGATTCCACCCCCGCTATGCACTTCAGCTTTTTAGGTGCAAGAGTCTGTCGGTTGGCACCGATTTTGCACGCAGGAAATGACATGACATTCCCTAGTTTTTACCAGAAAAACAAAAAGCAGCCAATCCTTGCAATTTTGCACCCAGCCATGGGCAGGCGAATAAATAGCAGACTGTCGCATGCATTAACGCAAGAAGCGAACGAGAAGCTTTGAATAACAAGGTATGTTCCTGTGGTTATCTGTGTAAAGTAGCACTTAAAATAATCGTCTTCTGTTTCCTTCCCCATTGTTATTTTTCATCTGTTATGTGGGCCTTCTTTTCCTTCGTTTGACACTTGAGCAGACCTACAGAATCAAACTTTAAATACCAAAATAAGATTTTTCTAGAAGGTGTTTTAGGATATATTTACCCTGAAAATTTGGGATAATTGGAGCAAACGAGTATGTCGCTTAAGCCAGAAAACTGCTGTTTCACACGACAAAAAGTTAGGTTCGGTGTCAAGTCAAGTCAATTTTATTAAAGGAAATATAGGCAAACGCCTTTGAACTGACTCTTGATACATAGGATTTGAGAAATTCATCGGCACAGCCGAACATTCCAAACAAGTCGTTGACAAAATTATCGATGACTACTCGCTTGTTTCAAGTAATACACTCACAGTTCCCACGAGCCCGCAGTGTAACTGAGCAAAAAGAGCAGGCAGTTAAAAAAACTCCTTAGGCTGGCTCATAATTCAAAATGGAATGTCATTTGTGGTTTTTAGGAGAAAAACTGTCGCTCGTGGGGAAAAAGTATGTGATCGTGAATGATAGGAGCATGATGCTTCTGTGAATGTTGGCGGCAGCCATGGTGTCCATGGCGAGTAATTCGACATCCGAAGGACCATACGAGGAGGAGACCTCGGAGTCACGAAAACGTTCCGAAGACCGGAGATGCGACCATGATACGCCTTTGCTGTGCTAAGAGCCGAGGAGCCCGCCACGTCGTCAGCAGTCGGTCGATACGAGAAAGGGCGTGACAGGTCCACGTAGCGTAGGACCATAGATGCGGTAGATGCGACCTCACACGCGGTCAGCGCAGTTCGAATAGTGAGCGAAGATGTCATAGCTAGATAATGACTTAAACTTATTGGGTTAAATACTAATGATACCACTTAAAAATTACTATTAGTATATGTTTATAGCATTTCAGTCCTTGGATTCAGAAACTCAATTTCTGCGGTTCTCGGTAAAGCGTTATACGCGGTTAAAACCGTAAAGTTTTGTTTTAAATACGTATACAGATAAGGACATGACAATATCCGCAGGAAAAGCATTCCACGCCTGGATTAACCTCTTAGAGAAAAAAGAATTTTGTTGGGGCAAATCTTGTACTACTCACACGTAATTTGAGGGGGTGTCCTCGCAGCCTAGTGGTGGTGGCCTACTCAAAGAACTCATTTGTCTTGAGGCAGCAATCCTGACCACGCAGCATGCGAAATGCCTGGATTAGGTCCCCATGTAGCTGCCTGTAATCCAGAGAAAACAAGTCAAGATTTTTCAATCGGGTATCATAAGGGAGGTTCCGTTGGCCTCGTACTAATTTTGTTGCACATCTTTGAACTCTTTCGAGGATTTTTTTGTCTTTGGTTGTCCAAGGTCTCCAGGCTGGGATGGCAAACTCCAGTTGGAGTTGTACGAACGTGCCGAAGACCTTGCCAACTACAACTTTGTCAAACTTAGCAAGGGCGTGCTTGATTAGATACAAGCTCGACATTGCGGATTTAGCCACTTTCAGGACGTGGAGTGATGGCTTCAGTAAAGGCGCGAACCACACGCCCAGGTCTTTCTGAGCCTCTACCTCTGGCAGCGGCGTGTGATTCAGGCAAAACACCCTTCGAGGCGCATTGCTGGTTCTACCGACTCGCATTAAGTTGCATTTGGCCACATTGAATGGCATGAGCCAAAGGTCGATCATTGCTCCAGTCGATGCAAATTTGCCTGGAGGTTTAATTCATCGTCTTGTTTGCGTATGACCTTCAGAGTTTTAGGTCATCAGCAAACATTGCGACTTCGCAGTCTAGTTCGCTTATGCAGTCATCAATATATATATAGGGCCAAGAACAGAACCCTGTGGAACCCCGCTCTCAACTGCTACCTCCGCCGACCACTTTTCGCCAATACATACGGTCTGGGTACGACCAGTCAAGACGTTTGCGATCCACTGAAAAAGGTTTCCCCTTACTTCTATACGGCTGAGTTTGTATAGGAGACGTTGATGAGGCACCGTGTCAAACGCCTATTTGAAGTCCCCGAAGACTATATGCACCGTATTCCCTTCATCGATTGCTCGGGTCCACTGTTTAGACAATAGAGCAGATTGGTCGAGCAGGACCTTCCCCTGCGGAATCCGTGCTGCTTATCAGAAAGAATTTGATGTTGCTCCAAAAAGTGCATCAGCTCGCGATTAATTATGCGTTCCATGAGCTTGCAGAATATTGAGGTGAGGCTGACCGGTCTGTATTCATTTTCGGTCGCTCGACTCCCACTTTTGTGGATGACTGAGCTCCGCGCTGCCTTCCAATCGGGTGGCACTTGTCCAGTATTAAGAGAAGCTCAGAAGAGTAGGTACCATCTAAAGCGCGTGGCAATATCTTTAGGCCTGTGTACGGCAACCTACAGCTCAATGACAGCATCTAAACGAATACCGACCCTCATGAGGCAAACTGTATCACCAAAAATTAAAACCTCCTGGTAACCTGAATATGGAAGGTTCATGTTTTTGAATAAGAAAAGAATGGAGCGCTATGGTTCTCCAAGTCAATGCAATAAAGCCTTTCGCATTTATAAATAATGGAAAGTTTTTTGTTAACTTTCAACATGATATTTTGTGCCCACTTTATAAGAAATTTTCAAAATCCCTAATTATTATACATTGATGCTTAGGCACGTGCCAAACCATTAGTCAAAAAAATGGAAGCTTTTCCTTTAAAATTATTCTATTTACTTCTATAAGCATAATACTACCAAGATCTAGTGAAACGTTTCTTGTCAAGTTTGAAGCTCTATAAGTACTCGATTTTAAAACGCATTTCAGGGTGATTTACATGTCGTTTTGTCAGATTATAAAGTCAATAACATGTTGATTTTAAAGGGCTTGGTGAGCAGACTTATATAATTCATTAAACGTCCACAGTTTTATCTTGAAAAGGTCAGAGCTGGATGTTCTCTTTGGCGAAAAATATAGTTAATCCATAAACTATGCACTATTCAGCTTCATACCCAGAATGAACACGACTTGTAGACTATCAATTAAAAGCGCAAATTCAACAGTAGAAACTTACTCAGAAATTGGAATATGCTTTAAGAAGAAAAAGTCCGGGCATCTGTGAAAAACCGTACTGCTTAAGAAGTCATTTTTATCTTCCTAATTTTAAAGGCATTTCAAATTTCAGTTAATATTACAGGAGATTACTCATTTGCTGTACCTGCGGTAATCCGTTGCTCTCCAAGATACAAGTCTGTTTTAAAGCGGGTCAGATCAATTTTCCCAGTAAAAGCATTTACACCACTTACGGTGCCCATCCTCGAAGGACTATGGTTCATGCTTACTCTTTATTAGCAGTGTGCACTTTCTTGTCCACCACTGGAACTAAATAAAGTTATCAGCTCTAACCTACAAATTCTGTTTTTAGGCTTCAAAAATAAATGTGCTTAAACATACTACTGCTTTCCCTAGACATGCTGGGACCTCGTCTGCGGTGCCAGCTTCTCGCTCTTTCGGTCGTGTCTACTATCTGTCTGCTGGCGACAATAATTTTCACCGGGCTTTACCTCGGCTTCAATCGCATTAAAAAAAACTTCATTGAGCAGGTATGTTGAAAATGACATTCTTCTTTCCCCTTTTTTAATGAAGCACGATGCATACCCCATTTGTTGATAAGTGAAACCATGACTCTTTGAACGATGAGGTGTATTGTACGGTTGCCTTATTAATCAAGAAAAAAACTGAAATTTAATCAGCATGCTTTAAGCGCTAGCATATTGCCTTCTTGTTACAAAAACCAGTATATTTGCCACTCATATGAATACAGGCGAAAACTATGCACTCTCCACTACCTATTAAACGGAGGTCAAATTTTAAGTTAGCTTGGGGTTCCGTATTGGTGCATTTCATACGCGCGGTAAAGTTCGGCGAGTGAAATCGACCCAACTGTGATTAAATTCACTGCACGAGATGGGGCGTTTGTAGCTCAATTGGTTAGAGTTTTGGCTTCCGGTAAAGGCTTTCTCTAATATGTGGGTTCAAATACCGCCGAACGCGTCGAGTATTTTCACAATTGGGTGAACTCAAATTCAGCAAATTTGCCACGCCTCCTAATAATTAGCATGTTTAGGCTACCAGGAGTAATTTGAGATGGCGATACTTTGGACAGTGCAGTAATGTTTCGGGCGAGGTAGCTCGCTACGCTTTTATGTGTGCTGAATAATCATGGGAATAGTGGCATCCCTAAAACCTACCTCTCGAACATGTCAGGACTGCTTATGGCGTGGATTTACCTGTATGCGCTACGTTCTTCTGCAGACGCGGCTGGTCTGGCGTGTTGAGAGCGGATTCCCGTCTACAAATGCGGGGCCAGAAACTGATTCCGAAAGCGGTACATCCGAAGAGGCTGTGACATTCGGTTCAGGTACTGACTGTTCTGCTACTGTCTCCTACTCATGTCTTTGATGATGAATTCACGGCGGATGTCGAAATTTCAGGCAAATAAGCGCATTGCCCCAGCGATCGAGTCTTCTTTTCTTTCTTAGCGCTGACTGGTCTGCTGGAATAGCAAAGTTGTCCAGCAGAATGTTGAAGGGGATTGTAGCGCCTGAATCAGCTCCAGATGGATAACTGCACTGCCGTCGTCGAATCCGAGAAACCCAGGTGTCAGCACCGGCTCAGTCCTCTGTGCGCTGCGTCATGTCAGGCTGCGTCGTTGGAATGCTCACATTAGCAATCGTGCCATATTCAGTGCCGTCAGTGTCACCTGAGGACAGATTTCAACTGTTTTGGATAATGACAACATCCAATAATATTCGATAGTATTTTACAAATTATGAAATTGAATTCGGCAGACGTATGCTTTAGATTATTCCGCTGGCCTTACAGCGATACAAGTGAGGGCAACGAACCAAACGTGGTAACCAACCAATGAGTATGGGGGGGGGATTGAGGGCGGTCAGAGGTCAAGGTTTATAGTCTACTCTACTCGCCAGACATTTGGGAATCCTTGTTATGGGGTTTTCGTGCATTTTCTTCATTTAGTTGACCCAACTGTGAAAAACCTCACTGCCTCGGTGGAAGTCGCACCCACACGGTAGGGAAGGCTTTTGCCTTTGCTTCGGTAATCCTGCTTGGGCAGCGAGCTTGCTTTTCCGTAATGGTTCATTCCATACGAGCGGTAAGTTGGGCTGGTAAAATCGAACCAAGTGTGATTAAATTCACAGTGGACGGTGTGCATCGTAGCACAATTGGTAGAGTGTTGGCTGCGCAAAAGCCTCCCCGGCTGTGTGGATTTGACTCCTACTGAGGCCGCGAAGTTTTTCACAATTGCGTCAACTTTATTTCGGATTCCGTCACAGAGCCATCAGAGGCAATAACAGACACGGTTAATCCATGCTCAGGGGGTTACCATATACATACGATAGATAACATCTCACGCGTATGGAGGATAGTTGTCCGCTTCTGAGCTTGATGGGTGTTTCGTATTCCGTCTCGGATCCATCATCAGACACAATAGCTGAATCGTGTAATTCATAGGGAGTTGCAGTATTTAGTGGGTAAATTCACTATGCTACTACATACTTATGCCAATTAACGGCTCCCCCTATCGTTTGTGACCTAATTGCTCGGTGGCTAGCGTACGGCTTGTAACCTTCTAAAGTTTCCTCATCCGTGCTGGACTTGGATGTGATGATTTCCATGTCGCTGTAGCTGTAACGCCACATAGCAGGTGTGAACAAACACGTTGCCTTCATCGCGGGTGGATATTTGTGGAGGCGGAGGCAGTGACCATTCGGTTAGCCAACCCAATCTTTTGCCAGCCAAAAACGTTTGTGCAGATCCCGAGGGTGAATCATCGAAAGTGTACGCTTGCCTAACTAGAATTCTTGAATGTTCACCCTGATATCGGCCATGAACTGAATACTTTATTCCTGCTATATGATAAAAGTTTAAAAGAGTTTTCTGAAATGGATGTAAACCGCACCCATTTCAGCCTATCTTACTTCATTTAGGAGCGGTTTTGAACACGTGACTGCCTGCTCGGTCTCAGTGCGGATCAAAAAGAGATTTGCCCGATCGTGTACACCAGTAAAGCAACTGGTTCGGTCCTAGTTACTATTCTCTTAAACCAGCAATACCAGGACCTGCAATTGGCCATCAAACCAACACACATGTTTGGCTGATAATGAAGCTAAAATTTACTTGACTCATGCTTTGAAAACGTGTGTGGCCTCGATGGGATTTGAACTCACGACAACTCGAGCAGTTAGAGTGTTGACTGTTCCTTTCCTGCCGCTGGTCGGGATCCCATTGAGGTCGTTGAAGTTTTCACAAGTAGGTCAAGTGGATTATTCAAAGTTGTCAAGCCTTCTATTAATAAAGTAGGTCTAGTAAATTCTATGCTGGCTGCCAAGGAAATCCTGTTTGAGCAGTTAAATTATGGATTTGGAATTGGGGTATTTCATAGGTTGCATTATACGGGGTGGGAGGCTTGACCCATGTGGGATAAAGCAAATGGTCCCGGTGAGACTGCGTTGGTCAGGTGCTTTCAGTGTTAGCTGCACTAAAGCCTTCTCCTGTCAAACCTTACAAAAACCACCCAGTTTTTTTTTTTCAATTGGGTCAAATAATTTATTCAGAACTGCCAAGATCCCCTTATAAAGATGAAATTCTCGTCTGGAATTATTGTTAAACAGAGCCACCTGCGAGCCTGACTGGGCCTTCAGGAAGTCCGCAGTGGTGAAAAGATAAACTCTGACGGCCGTTCCTATTGTAAAATTTGCCACTAAAATGAAGCACAAGCGAATTAGAGGTGAGTGTTCAAGTGGTGTTTTATAAGCACCACTCATAGCACATGGATAAGCTCAATGATTTTATTTAATCGGTAAAGCCATGAAAAAAAACAGTTTGTGTGTGTTTTCGCAAAGTGTTATGCAGAGATAGATCCACTATGCCACTGTGGATTATTCGATTTACTGTTTTTCACTTACTATCATCTATTGTATGACCCGTTCTGCGTTCAAAGTGCAGGTATTTTATCTGTGCGACCATGAAAACAGAGGCTTATACAGAGGTTTATGCAGCCCCTACGTTAAAAATTTTCATTTATTTTGCATGTTTTAGAATATTATAATCAGACCGGGCTCTCTGTCGATGGACTTTCTGATGCAACCGAGTGAGAGGGGTTTGCTTAAATTCTGGTTTTTCAACGTAACCAACGCTGACAAGATCGGGCCCTTGGTGAAACCCAAACTTCAAGCGATCGGACCATATGTTTATAGGTGAGTATGTTTTGGAGATGAGCACTAAACCATCTTTATCCTTTTGTGTATGAAGAAGAAACTGTGTGAGGTTCATTTACCGAACGCATTCTACCTTAAGAGTACGAAACACACACGAGTACCCGAGAAGCAGCATGATTTAAAAATGTGGTAGTAAAACACGAATGTTTCATTGATTGATGTTCACCGATCACTAACGGAACTCACTTAACCCTCTCTACATTCGGCTTCATTCTTCGTCTCCGCGAGCAGCCGCAGAGTGGCCAGTATCCTAGGCAGATAGTATTGCCGAAAAAGACAAGGGAGACTGAAATAGCTATTTATGGTCCACTAGCCCATAATTAGCTGGTCATACCCAATTTAAATGGTACCCCACCCACAGCTCGAAATTTTAAATTTTTGCTCAGAAGTCCAAAGGGCTCATTATCTCACCGGTTTAGATTGCGAATGAGCCCCAAGGTGCAACCAGGCGAGTAACCTACAATAGCGATCAGTGTACGTAAATAAACGAGTGTCAATACCCCGATCTAAGACTATTTGGATTATATGTCATAGGGTAATTTTACTCCATGCTGTTTCAGGATGTACCCATCCTCTATCATTGCCATGATTAGCGAGCTTATTGGAACCCCAATGGTATATGTTACTCGCCAACTATTAGTAACAATGTAAGTATTTTACCGACAACACACACCAACATCACGAAGCTTTTCAGCCTATGTGGGCCTCATCAGGTGATTGCAGGTCAACTCTAGCGTAGCAGCGGAAATCGATGCCACGCTTGAGTTTCGAACTCACGTCTCTCCGCCCCGAGACGAACGCTCTAACCATTGAGCCACGGGTCCACGGGTTTGTAGACCCGTGGCTCAATGGTGCACATTAAAGAAGTCTGAAACACGGGATTCATCCTTGCTAACTCCACAAAAATGCCCCCCACTTCTCCCTCAGCCCTTCATTGTAACTTCCGGCCACAGCTTCTCCCAGCTGTCGTCTTACGCAACAGTATAACTTTCGTTTCTGACGTTGTCCACCGTCTGTCCCGGAGCAGCGTAAGAGAGAGACGGTGACTTGTGCGTGATTTATTTAACAGCGACAGTATACCTGCACACTCACCCCCTCTCCCACCTCTGCCCGGCGTCTTAACAAAATCAAAACTACCGAAGGTAGGAGGAGGCGCAGATATCTGGCGTGGTAGGAGCGCGCAGCTAGGTGTAGAGACATTTGCTAGGGCTGTTCCCTGTTATAGCCTCTGTGTTGGTCAAAGTGCTTTCCCACATTGCCCGTTTAGGTGGCATACGGGCCCACTATCCTCACCTGACTGAATTTATATTCCCTGATTAGAATTTATCGGAAACAAATATGAAATCAAAAAAAATTCGCAGAGTCTTCGCAAATTCGAAATATTAAAGCTGAGTGGTTCAACCTTCTGAGAACATAGGCGGTCACTCGAGGCCTAATAGTGCAGTTGGACGATTTTAATACTGCTGTCTGACACAGCTGCGAGTGTTCTGGGATCTTCAGTTGGCCCTTCAGTGTGTTAGATGCGGTGTCTGGTATATACTGTACTTTTTAATATGTAACTCTTTAAGTTCTTCAGACAGCATTCCCAGAACTCAAAGAAGATCTTTCAGAGTAAAAGTTGACTATATTTTGGAAATGGCAAATGGATAAAACCTGAAATAATACCGCTAATTACTATAAAAATAAAATACTAAGATATACTTCATTTCTACTGAAAAACATTGGGATCCAACCTCCAGTTTTTCCTTCTCTCTTGCTGATATGCTTATCGTTGTAACTGTCGTCACAGCAAACGCCTGTCGGTAAGATGTTTCGTGGGGAAAATAGGAAAATAGGATGCGTCCCCGTTAGATGACGCTGGCTTACGTGACGGGTAACAGATCTGTGAGTGTTGGCAAACCCGGCTCTATTGTACTCGGTGTGGCAAATACGTAGGTCAAAAAGTTCTTTAGTTTACGTGTACTTGCAAATTATCTAAGGCCACTACCGGCACGTGAGGAAGACCTGCGCCTGAAATGTGTGGAAAGGCAGTTGACAGTAATGCCACAGGAAGTCAGTGTCTGAAAATGACGAGGAAGGCCTACTAACCAGACGTGCAACAACAAACTGAAGAACAGCTGAAGCACATGGTGGTGGAAAGTCTAAGAAGGATATTTACAGACAGTGGAAGAACGAGGTTGCATCGGGCACAGGAACCTTTATAGCCTTTCTAAGCAAACAGCAATCAAAGGGCTACAATCGCTTCTTTAATGGCTGGAGTAGGTCCCTTTTCTGGCATCTATAGGAGAGAGGATAAGAGATAGCCCAATCGATCGCTAACGCATACACCTCACTATGACTAACCTGGTGTGCTTGTATGCACTACAGTGCGCTGAAAGCCGTGGCCTGGATAGCTGCTAACTAACAGAATTACTCGGTATCCCTGTGATGAGGTGTAGTCAAGTTACCGTTGCTTCTTCTCAGCGGTACCCTTATAGCAGTCCCACTCGTAGGGATCTAAGGCAGGCATTTTTGGTCATTTTTGTTCTGATGATGAAGTGCCTAGGCACCAATCGTCACCAAGTTAGCCGCATGCACCCGTTCTCGCTGCCAGTCTTTTTGACCCTTTTAATGACACCGGCCTAGTGGGATGAAGGAGAAGACGGTGTAAAAGATGCTGCAAAAGTCAATTATTACTGTAAACAAATTCACATGCCCATCCTGCTGTCGTCGGAATGGACGTTTTAAATGTTTACTCTTATGAGTTACAAAAGTGAAATGATGCGTGACTCCAACTCTGCTAGAAAATCTTAATCTTATAAAGTTTGTAATTCCTGGCCTATTTCGATGAACTTTGCTCGTCCGCAATTCCAAACGCTTTATTTAAGCAGAGTACATAAGCGATAAGGGGAAAAACTATGATCTGCACGTTAATGAAATAAGCAAAAGTTGGAAAAAATAAAAATGCCTGGGAAACAATATGCTAGATTTCATTTGATCTGAAGGCATGAATTATGATGCAACTTGGGGTGTTTGACTGGTGCTCAATGACGCAAGGCTCCACATGGTCACGTGTAGGGAGGATAATAATTGCCTTAGATGGAAACAAACCCAAAGTGCTTTCCTTTGCACGATGAATGGACGCTATTTAAAGGCTAGGAACGGCTCTGGACCGATTTTAAATGTTCAATCAGACAAACAGGTTTAGTAACTAAACTGGAAAAAACTTTTTTAGCACATTATTGCATCACCTAGGATCGAACTTATTTTTTACGAAGCTAAGGCGGAAACATTTTATTTAATGAGGCTTATAAACGAGGGAATTAATATGCAAATTTTTTAAATATCAAGGAATTGTGGTTATTCGTCCCAGAACTGAAAATTTAAAAATGGTGATGTTCGACCACGTCGACTGTAATAACCTTTGCGAATAATTTGCGAATGGATATTTCAGAAGATGAATTGGCGAAAATACGTTTTTTTCGATAATTCTCATCAAGCCTTTACAGTTATAGGGTAATTAAGTAAATGGACTATGCGGGTTAGTAGAAAAAGTAGGAAACAGTGCGTCATGGTAATGTCAAGTTTTACGAGTCATTTAACAATTCGTCACGAAACATTAGAGAGTTGCAGAATCTCTTCTTCACGCAAAAGCATACTACTCCTACAGAGTTCCTCCAAAATTATTGAGGATTCACTACCAAACGTTCACATTTATTTGAGTGAAGGGTGTCCCAGATGTAACTGACACTTTTGATTTGCCAATAAAACGAAAACTCGTAACGCTGGGATATTTAAACTTGTTTTATTCGAGCAAAAACCCTTTCTACAATTTGGTGCAATGAAAATAAAAAGAGGAATTCAAGAAAGGCCGCTGCATTCTCTTCGTGTGTCGGTGTGGTGCGGAATAACTGCTTCCAATGTGATTGTCCTATACTCTTTTGAAAATAATGATGGCACGACAGTAACAGTTACTGGTGAAAGACACCGATTTATGATAAGCGAGTTTCTTATTCCTGAAATTGAGGGACATGGCCTACGCAATAATTGGTTTGAACAGGATGGAGCCACGGCCCATACAGCAAGATAAACGATGACATTGTTAAATGAGTGCTTTCCAAATCATTTGATTTCGCGATTTGGTAACATTCCTTGGCCTTTTCGATCTTCAGATTTGATCCCATGTGATTGCTTCTTATGCGGCTACCTGAAGTCAAGGGTTTATGTAACAAATCCAACAAATCTGCAAGAACTTAAAAACAACATTTGTTCTGAAATCAGACAGCTATCGCCTGATACACTAAGGAGCGTTATGGAAACGACAAAGAAACGAACCCTAAGTTGTCAAAACAACCATGGCCATCATTTAAATGATATTATATTTAAAAAATAGATCTAATAAAGCATAAAAAGTTTTATTTCTTTCCAATAAAACAAGTTTCAATATCCTAGCGTTAATAATCTTCGTTTTATTGGCAAATCAAAAGGGTCAGTTACTTCTCGGACGCCCTGTATAACATTGCCTAAAAATATAATTTGCTACCAATGAATACGAAAAAGCGTAGCTTGTGCATGTTTTGCATTAACTTTATCTGGATTCTTTACGATTATGAAAAAGCAATGTAAAAATGCATACTATTCAAGCAGTCATTTCACTGAGTGTAGCTTCCGCAAGCAGACGGTCATGGGAAACACCTAATGTCGTCATCCGGTCATGATTGAAACATATTAGGATTACTGTGCGTGATAATGAACATTGCAAGTCCAAATACGCACTTGTTTTTACTCGAAGTTGCAGACAACCTTGCGCTAAATTCGTGGGGTGCACGCTAATTCCGTGTCTTAATCCTACTTCATCCGGCGCTTCAGTATCAGATCACCTGCTATGCAGAATTGCCCCTTCTCGAGTCTTACGCAGTTTAATGTGTAAATATCTCGTTTGCTTTCTTTTGGACAACTTCGCGGACACCCGCTTACATCAATAATATATTCAGTCAACTTTCTATTATGCATGAATCAATTTTTATTTTTTTTTCTGTTTCTGCAGGGAACGCACAAAGCCGTTCGACTTCGGATGGTCTCCGGATGGAAAGTACACATCTCTCACTTATTCCATCGAGGTGACATATGAATTCGAAAAGACGCTTTCTGCAGGCGACTCAAAAAAGGATGTGCTTTTTACGGCAAAAATTCCTGACATCGTAAGTTCAAACAGCAGCCGGCCCTCCAGCTGTTGCATCCTCGATCAAGTTTTTAATATAGCATATGCGTACAGGTGGAGGTAGAAGCAAATA
The DNA here is from genome assembly GCA_036362985.1 of Ligula intestinalis. NCBI lineage: Eukaryota > Metazoa > Platyhelminthes > Cestoda > Diphyllobothriidea > Diphyllobothriidae > Ligula > Ligula intestinalis. Next base: position 552,310 of record JAYGXS010000005.1, read on the forward strand.
AACAGAAGAAGATCAGTCATCACAGCTGCAGTGTAAAAATAGCTCTCAAGAGTTTTGGGTATCCTTCGATGAGGCTTACAAGTAAAATGACGGAAATAGGCATAGAAAGGAATGGATTGAAGTTTTAAAGTAATTTTGTGCCTTGCAGGTCCTTACGTAAGCCGATTTTGGTTCAAGTAATATATTTTGAGGTTTTAAATGTGACGGTTTTATTTTCTCATCACTACCTGGCACAGCCTACACAACTGTACACACAAAGTAAACCCCTTTTCTAATTTTCTCCGCCTACAATCGAAATTGATTTAATTTCAATTAAAGAAGAAACTTATGCAACCAATCAAAATTTAGTTCTATCGTTCTTCATTTATTGTAATTTAAATACACGGTTTTTCCGTCGATAGAAAAAGCTTGTGAAGAAAAAACAGGGAAACATACGGCTGAGTAGTGGCTTTTGGTTTTCTCAATTTATTCGCTACCCACTACGACCTAAAACCAAACGTCGTCTTTGCTAGCAATATCCGTTTATGTATCCTCTTTTTATTGGTAATTTGGACTTGAATCTCACATTGTGGTCGCTTCGCGAAACATTGGCGCAGTTGGTGCACTTGTTGAACGTCATGCAAAGCAAAGGCTAAGGAATTTCTAGCTCACACGTTCAAAATACTGCTTTCTTTAATATATGAGGAACGGTTGCATGGCGAAAAAATGCCCCTTGGTCAAACGCTGAAATAAATTTTGGAAGCAAATCGCAGAATGAAGTATTAAGTGAGGTACCTTACAGAGTCTGTCAAGTTCCGAAGTACACCAGTTCACAGCAGGTTACTGACAGTATAATACACTGTTAACCTCAGTTTAACGCAAAAAGCGTACGCGGATGCCATCCTAAATTACGAGAACAACCACTTTGTTGCTCATAAACGGCATGATGTTACCATCCTAACCAATCGAGCAAGAACGCCTTGTTGTAGCCCCAAGCTCTACCAAGCCAAACTAATTTACCTTTTCAAACTATTTTCAAAAAACGGTTACCCTAGAGAGTTTGTGCGTCAATGTCTGAGATGAAAGCAGTTAAAAAAGAAAAGAAAAGGAACTAGGTTTTCCCGACCAGGTACTTAATCCAAGAACTTGGCGAACACTTTCATATATATTTAGAACATGTCTGAACTCGTTGAAAGACAGCTGAGGAAGCACCAAATCCAAGTGGCGCACAAACCGAGGAATACTCTGCGACATCAGCTTGTACACCCTAAGAATAGGATGCGCCATTTGGACGGGAAAGAAATCATGTACAAGATCCCTTGTAGCGGCTGCAATGAGTTTTATTGCAGACAGACAGGAAGAACAGCCTCCACACGCTTACATGAACATCAAAAGATGGCACAGGGGCGACATCACTTGTCCGAAGTCGCCCTTTAGAACCTGAAAATCAATTTGCATGGGACGAACTTGCATTGTTGGCTCTTGTCCATGCAAGAAAGGCTGCGGGTTTTTAGAAGCCATCAACGCTGACGACTCGTGCATCAACAGGCACGTCGAATGGGACTCGATGTACACCAACCTCAGGGAAGCATGGAAGAGACGGCAGCCTTTCCGGGCTAGATGCAGCAAAAACCGGCCACCACCAACCGTACGATTATATGCGCTCGAAAAAATAGTTTCCGAACGACTGCATGCTTAAATGCGGGGGACAACCATTTTTTCCCACTGACCACATGATCACATGCGGGTGACAATTCTCGAATATTTACCCCAACCCACTAAACGAGCTTTTGTTAGCCATCATTGTGGATTAACTGTTTCGTAAAAGTGTCATCCGTCTGACGACAACCTGGAGAGCCAGTGTCAAAATTTTATACAATAAACCATCGTTTCCCAAAGTACTTCGTCTACCACATTATACTTCTTGGGATGCTGATTCTCCAGTTCATACATAATAAACTATATTCTATGTTAATCTGCAAAACCCGTTGCTAGGATACTATAATCTATAACTTAAAAGTATCGTTTAAAGGTACAGCTGTTTCGAAATTAATAAGCAGTTTTCGGTTGGCCTATGGTTAGTCAGTTTTCTTAACGCTTAACCTGATCTAACGAGAACAGTGGCACAAACGTTCATCAAAAATGTTGCCAGGGCTCACAGTATTCGACCACTTCCTTTTCGTTTTTGACTTAACGGGTCCCATAGGCAAATTGCGTTGCATTTTTACTTTTATACCTTTCCTTTTCAGATGGTCCAGGGGCGACAATTTCTGCTAGTCTTATGTCTACAAATCCAACAGTTTAATGCCGCATTGTAGGGTGTTTTAAATGAACTACGAATGTTTTGTTTTCTTCCCTCGCAACAGACGGTGTCAAGTCTCTCCGAGAAATTCCTTCCCTATTCCAAAATTAGAAAAAGAATGAAGAATTTTCTCAAACCAATACTGAAAACCACACCCCATAAGCTTTTGTGGGGGTATGAGGATAAAATGTTGAAGCTTTGCAAACGCTTGGCCCCGAATTTGTGCACAATGACTGAAATCGGATTGCTACTCGGCGTGAGTAGCAAAAATTATTTTATTTATGAATATTTATATGCTGCTTAGCACCTAAGGATAGCGTGCCAAATCATAGTTAACTTGTTTTTTTTACCAGCGTTGTACCAACCCCTTTTTAACTGAAATTTGACGTATTTGGTTGTACGCAGAAGTGGGGCAGGCAAAAAAGAAGCAGAAGAAGAAGAAGAAGAAGAAGAAGAAGAAGAAGAAGGAAACTGATCAAACACTCTGCGCTTTCGATCTCTTGTAGAAGTCTGTCATTAGAGAGAGTTGCAGCAGAAAAAAGTGTCAGTTATAAAGGCATTTTCCCAATCAACAAAGTACGGAAGCTACTGTACAGAATTCTGTATGCCAGCAAAAATTTATACATTGGTTGATTGATTAAAAACTCTTCCGCGAGCGGGGTCTAGATTGAGACCTGAGCTGTCTTCTTTTAGACGTAAGTGATTATCTCCCTGGTTTTGGAGTCAAACTTCAGATCAGTTTCGACATTTTGGGCGTCTCTTTATGTTCACGCATGCGCTCTCAAAGTACGATTTCAGTCTGACCAGTGTAATCAAAAGGGCAGTTTGGGCAGAGGATACGGTATCTGATCGCTCGTTGAGATGTTCATGACCTCGCCGCACACTTTATCGTCAGACCTTTTCGAAATTCTTATGCCTAGCTCTGAAGCAATGCGCTTGGTCGTCTCTCAAACATCCGTTACCATTGTTGTTTACGGTGGGCTCCTACGAAACTAACCACGTTAGCATTTGCCTGAAGAGCCATTTCGCGTAATCTGATCGTGGATGTATTGGGCTGAGTCTGAAAACATTAGGAGGTTATACTCCTAAAGTTTAGTTTTTGAGCCACCGGACGGAAATTGTCTTTTTACTGCCTGTGAACCATGTTCTCAAGTTCGCCGTTGGTAAGTATCCCAATTTAATCCTCCGATCTCAGATATCTTCAAGCAATCGCTAGTTTTATTGGATTGATGCAGTTATATCGCCTCTGAGAGCTAGTTTTCTTGAAAACAGTCAGTCACAAGTGGAACTGTATTTTAGCGCAAGGATGGGTTGCAGTGGAGCATTACGTTTTGAGATATTTGGTGGACCATAACATCGGGGCAGTGCTGAGTTCTAGGCTACAATGTTAAGTTCTGTATTCTTAAGAAGAGCCCAGTCATTTGCGTTTATCAGTTCCAAACGGCAGAATAATATTGTGCACATCCTTTCGCGGTTCTTTTGTTATGTTACTTTACCCATCAAAACATCGAGTTGGTCAACCTTTTTCAACTCTCGCAAAGAAAGCTTTCATGGCTGCAGTAGAGTCAACCAGGTCGGTACCTGTGCTGATGTAGCGCTATAAGTTGATGGTTTGTTCGTTTTTGTCTTCTCAAGAGGTTGTGGAGACAGTTGAAGATGCTGTTTCGACCGGCGGCAATTTTTGGTTTCAGACATGCTTTCCTCCAATTTTCTCGGTCATGGGATGAAAATATTTGTGAAGTTATGTTTACCCTTTCAACTTGGATGCCAATGCTGCCCTCTAACTTCTATAATGCATAAGTGTTATTTGGTTATGCATGCTTTACACTTAATCCCACGTCCGGTCCGGTAGATGCGGAAAGAGAGAGTGTGATAGATGCTGTGCAAGCCCAATATTACTGAAAACCAATCCGCGCGCAATATCCATTTCGGGGGAGCATACGGTGAAAATTGTCGAAACCGATGCCTGAACCCTCGTGTGTGCTTAAAGAAACCTTGCACCTAGCACTAAGTGCATGGTTTCCTTCAGTAAATGCTGTGGCAGTATAGATTTAGCGTAGGCTGAAAGATCTTTGTGATGGTGGATTGCCTGAAATGACGAAATTTCACATCAAGGGACTCCAGCTACGAGAAAAACTGTGGCCGAAAAATGTTCACAGTATTTAATAAAGTGTCCTCCAATAAGTTTAGCATGACAAGGTTACCATCAAACTTTATTGAATGCATGTGAATTTGGCTCCACCTTATGTCATAAACAAATATATATATATATATATATATATGAGAAGGCAAGGCGATCACAGGAACCAAGGATTTAATGTCCTGACGTTTCGGAATCAGACAAGCTTCCATTGTCAAAGGTGGTAAATGCACGAACAATCACAGTATTTATAGGTAAAATTCAGCTAGGCATGGGGATGCCTGTTGTCATGCGGCTGCGGGCTCGTCTTATCCGGGGGTGGTGGCGTTGGCGGGATAATTGCCATTGATCGGGTGCGCATCGTTCGTAGGTTGGGCCCGGCCGACGTCATGTCGCGTTCACACCTTCCCCTTGAGATGCAAATTGCGGTTGCCATGTTCGCGTTGACCTCTCGGTTGCTAGCGACCCGGCAGTCAAAGTCACCGTCGTCTTTTATCGGCGTGGGCTCGTGTTCACCCGCGTTCCCATCCTGTTGGCCATCTCGCAGGATTGTGGTCGAAACAGCTTGTCCCCCATTCGTGTTTGCGTCGGGTGGTCCTAGGCCCTCGTTTGTGCTGTCGGCTGGTGCGTCTGGTCGGCGTTCCTGCCTGTGGTTCTGCTTCCTGTGCTTTTCCCGTAGA
>JAYGXS010000005.1:562410-595031 GCA_036362985.1 Ligula intestinalis
ATGCATTTACTCCGCCGGACGTCACTGTCGGCTCCTACAGGGACATCTTCGCAGAACAATTGTGTCGCTCCATCACATTTAAAGTGACGGATACGATGCCACATCCAAGCTTCGAACATTTCAAGGTAAAATGACAGTAGTGTGATCAGGTTTGCCCAACCACAGTTAACCTAATGGATGTCCTACATAGTGGCATGGCTCCCGCTTCGTCAATTTTGATTGCTATCTGATGGCTTGGCGGTCGGCATTTCATTACCGCTGTTGGAGGTTAGTGTGACGAGTGTTTGGCCCCCTGGCTCACTGACATTGGCCCGCAAGCTCCCCGAGTTTGTGGATTGCTTTGACCAAGCTAATACTAGTGAACTAGATGGCCCAGTGAATCCACCGCCAACATCCAATACTGATGATGACATTTCAGCAGATAATGACCCGCAAACAGGCCAGCCAGCAACTAGCGTATGAATCATCAGAGACAATCATCCCCGGTATGAGAGTACTTCTATTGACAGGAGTTAAGGCTGCGAAGATTTAACCCTGATAGCTGCGATCTTCCAGACCCGGTTCCTTATGAGATGGGAGAAGTCTTAGGAAGGCCAGAGTAGTAGGAACAATATTTTGTTTGCAGTAGAGCTAAGGGGAAAGTTCCCAAGTCATTCTAGCAAAAGCAATCTCGCGCGCCCACCGAGAGCACTTTTTGGTGATTGGTTGGACTGCACGAGGGTAGACACTGGCGTGGGTGGTGAGTGGCTCATGCGCCAGTTTGCGTCTGGTCGAAGACAGGCCGAAAAGTGCCTTCACGCAAAATCCTGCTCTGAGTGACCTTGTCTGCGACGTCAAGAGTTAGGAGGGCGTTGGGCAGCAGCGAACACTACTACACTTCTTCCATATCAAAGTGCATCCGATAAGTACTGGAACTCTTTGTGTAAGAATTACCCTTACCAGAAACTGTCTCTTAAGTAAAGTTCGAGCTAGAATTTGACATGTCAGACGAGCGAAGTAGGTGTCTCAGTCTTTTCTTCTACGTCTTCTGAGTCAATTCCTGAGACTCGCCGTTTCGCTTATTCGTTGGTTGTTTTCGCCTGTTTTCTGTTCTCTCGAAATTCATATGACTGTGCATGCCTGATGATAAATAGTGGATGACGTACGTTAGTCGAACGTGATTTTTTAACTTTATTCTCACTTTAATGTGGCCGCTAGCAACTTGATAATAAAACTTATTCAAAGTTAATTTAACGAACCTGATTAAAAATCGGAATAAATTAGAAGTACAGGCATATGTCTTTATGGCGGATATAGAGATAACTTTGGTTGCCTGTCTAGGCACAGTGGAAGTTCAACACAGCAATTAAATGACGCTATTCTTTGTTTTATGGCTGGGATTCCCCTTTCTTTAAACTTCTCCTAATTGAATTTCTGGCTTATCGTGAATATCACATCGGTCTGGTGAACACGCCAATTTGTCTTCTTTCTCAGCAAAATGCTTCGGATGTTTATAAGCTTTTAACCGATATTAAATAAAATTCTGAAATGTGTTTTCGATTTGAACAAGCTATTTAAACGTATTTGCAATATTAGTTATCGTGCGGTCTCGCATCAAGATATTTCAGTCCTCTTAGCCAATCGGCTTTTTGAACGAACTTCTTTTAGACTACACATAAACGTCATATTCTACAAAAAAACTGCTTGACTACCATGCAGTGTTTCATTAACATGCTATGCCCTTATAAATTCAAATATCTTTTCTAGAAACCATCTACAAAATATACAACCGTTTAGCAGTTTTTTCGCGAATTACGCCTATTTCAAATTTAAACCCTATCAAATGGGCATCTTTTACTTTTGAAAATCTCTCTAAATTTACGAATAGCAACACTTTTGCTCAAGGTTTACCAACCACATATTGTATCCTGTGTCTGATAGCCGGACAGTTACCAGAGAATGTTATGCTTCCGCATATTTTCAGGTCCTTAAGATGTCTCTGCTGCCGGAGACCTTTCACAGTGCCAGTGATTACCCACCAAACAGAAAGTATCTCCTTAACAGCACTGTTGGACCCGAAGTGCCTCCCACTGGCGTTGTGGATTTATCCAAATGTTTGGCAGTGGGGAACTTGCAAGTTCCAATCTTCGGTTCACTACCCTTCTTTCGGGATGCTTCAGTGGAAGTGTCCGAGAAGGTAGAATTTATGACCACGCCACCCTTGGGATCAGATATGGATTTGAAAGTAGAACCAGTGAGTCCGATTTCGGTTTCGGATTCCCCTTAACTGTATCCCAAACCCAATCCTTGGCTGGATATTGTTTGACAATATAATATAAACCGACAACAGAACATGCTTAATATCCTCGACATTATTCCTGTAAAAAGTAGAAAGGTAAAGCCACCTGCGAGCCTTTGAGGCATGGCGAGTTGCGTGTTTATGTTCTGCTCAATAAAGCGCGCCTCGATTTCTCGAAGTTTATTCAAAATTTTCTCCGTAAGTCATTCTGAGAGCAGTGCTAACTCACGAAGTTCCGAATTCAACCGGCGTACGCTCACCATAAAAATGTGTGCAGATCCATGCTACTTTAGAATTTCTTCGGTTTTCCTGTGCAATTCAGTGTATTTCATCCTTTTTTAAGATAATACATTCTAAATGTTCAGCCATTTAAAGTATAGTGAAATGGATGAAGGTAGCGCAAACGGCCATTCGTGATACAGAGGGAAATAATAACACAATTATCGTAGGCAATAAATGCTTCTTGTGAGTATTTAACTAAACAATCAGAGTTATTTTTGTAGGCAAGTGGCTTATTAGTGCTGCTCTCTCCCACTAGTTACGTTAAATAGACACTTTTCTTTTCCAGGTTGAAAATTAGTGCTCTTGGGAAACCATCGAGGAAGACAAATTTATTATTTTATCAAATCTCCTCTCAGGGCTCTCAGGAGTTTCGCAATGATAAAAATCGAGGACCAACGCGTCCAGGGGTATTTGCTCTTGAAACCAAAATTTGAAAGCAAGGTGAAGTAAGATTGGAATCTGGAAGTATTTAATTGGTTGGCTATGTCAGCTTTAAAAATTACCTGAATGTTGTAACTCGGAGAGTGGATGCTGTACGATGACAGCTCACCGGTCCGCCCATATAACGTTTAAAATCAATCAATTCTTGGTAAAAATCGGCATCGTACCGGTTTTCTGTGCCCCTCGCTTGCTCGATTTTGGGAAAACATTTTCTGCAAAGTGGACTGATTTTAAAAAAAACACAGAAGGTATTCGATAGCATTATTCCAGACGAATACAATGTATGTTGATTCAAATACATATTATCTACTGGAGCGAAGTATGACGGGGATTAACGTTTTAAATATAAAAATGCTATTAAGTAATCCTCGCTTTTGGATAAATCTTAGTATTTATTCCAAGTCTATTTGTATGGGTAAAGACCTTAAGAAATAGTATCCTTTTTTCAAGTCGTACAGAGTTCGGTGTAAATACCGTTGTTCAAAAGCCCAATTGCTCATAATACGACTCTAGCACTTTGAAAACAATTTTAGCCCAAAAGCTTATTTTTGATTTTGATATGTGAGGTGTGTTCGTTAAGTGTTTGACTTTTATCAACTCTTATGGTTAGGTAAGAAACCTTAATTGTATGAATAACAAAAATGCGACGGCCAATTTTAGTGAATTCAACATCATCTTAATTTATGGGCATCTTTTGTTAGCACTTTGTGAAAACGTTTTATAGAAAACGGTGGCTGAAGGCATCTTAAACTGTTCAAACATTATTTACTTTACGAAGCACACATTTGATTACTGAAATTACATTTACATAACCAAAACGTATTATGTGTGCGTAAAATCAAGCACGACGTCTCAGACTGAACATGGTTCAGCTGTCTTTCAGGAGCATCAGTCAGTGGGTTTGAGCGTCCTAGTAGAACTAATGTTTTCTTCTAGAATAATCATAATCAATCAACGTAAAAAGCTTTTCCACCATCCCTTTAAATGCATGCTAGATGCTTTTGTTGTTATGCTGAAAGTTAGAATTCCCTAAGACATAGTTTACGCCGACACTTATGTCCAGGAAAGACTGAAATTGTAACTGTTGAGGCCGCACTAAAAGACAATATTTCAGCGTCAGATTATATTGCATTCCGTGTCAAGAAAGAGGCAGAATCTAACATTTATGAAGTTCCTTTGTTATGCTCCCCTGTCTTAGAATGACTTTTTCAAGAAGATTAAATTTGAGATGAATTCTTAAAACACTAAGTACTCATTTCTAAAGCACACCGCATTATTAATACTTATGTTCAATAATTGTTTTTCAAACTTGTTAGAAAATAATTCCTGCATGTAGGCTAGCTACTCTCCTGTTTAGTGAACTGGATGCTTCTGGTGGCACACTTTGTAAAAGTGCCCGTGAGTGCCATAAGAAGACACGTATCGACTTGGAGGATGCATTAAGTAGACGGATTTTGTTGGCCATCTGGCTGACACATCTTCTTTTTTGTCTATTCTCAGCAAACTGGGCTTATTCTCGAGGCGTCAACCCGTCTCCAATTCAATATATATTCCCGAGGAAGCAAAAACCGGTGGGTTGTTTTCTAAATTTAAATTCATTTAATTTAAATTTTAAGAAATATCCAGCAGCACACTGATGCGCACTCATTGGTGTTTATTAATCTTCATAAGTCCAAGGTATACCTGGCTCCAGGATTGTCAAACTGTATAGAAAGCGCACTGTTCTGTGATAAGGATTTTTCCATTTAAATGTGTTCACATGTCCTGAAGTTTGTTAATTTTGTTTGATTTTAGTGGAGTCTTTCGGGAGTTTCCGGATAATATCTTTCTGCCAATTGCCTATGTTTCGACTGTAAGTCATGACGATGCCTGATTAACGACCCTAAAATTGATGCATATACGGTTAAGCTAGCATAAACTGAGCACACCGACGCCTGAAGTGTCCCGAGCCTCCTTGCCCAAACTCTTCTCCCGTTCTTAACCCCAAGACTAACCTTAAATTTAACTCTACCCCGTACCCCCCCCCCGAAACTAAGAGCAAGACTGAGAGGTTAACGATTTATTATACGGATGACCACGGAAAGCAAAACCACAGTATTCTGCAATATGGGACCGATAGTAATAGACGGATAATGTAGCATAGAGGCGCACGAGAGGCATAAAATACATAAAAGCAAATAAAACGGGCGTTGTGCACAGGGCTCGAGTCAGCTTGAACAAGGTCAAAAGGAAGGCACAGCAAACTCGACCGAGGAAAATAAAGGACAAACCGGCCAGAGACCACATGGCCAGCGTGGAACACCACGTCACCACCGTGCCCACGAGATTAACTACAACTCAAGTGGCCAGCAAAAATTGAGTTATCTATCTGTCGACGAAAGGCAGGCCAGTCTGTGCACTGGATTGCGACAGCAGAAAAGGGGGCAGAGGACACCCGAGCCTACCGGAAATCAAATTCATGATCAGCCAGCATCGAACGGGCAGATCAAATTTCATGCGTCGTGTACGCAGATAATACCAAGCTTGCGGCAAGGCTAAAATAGTCCCGGCTAACAGAAACGAACGCCGAGTTTGAGAAACATCAGTCTCAATATAATTTGGACCATGTCCTTGGACCTTCTTCTTCATCTTTTAAGGTGATTGTAAAAACTAAAAGCTGATTGATAGTACAGAAAATGCGTAGAAAGTTAAACAAATGAGTTCAAACAAAAAATTAATTAATTAAGTAACTTTATCAGATAAATTAGAATGAAATCTGTATGCTTAATAAAAGTCTTGCCTGCCTCTGTTTAGACCTCCATTATCATTGGTGGATGGCATCTGTTTTTAAGTCGATCACGGAGTGTGGGCACACACACACGAGCGCAAGCAGGGCATGCGCTCCTGTCCGAATATTATTCACGCGCGCCGCCCGCTTTTAGCGCGCCTTTCGCGCGCCAGTCTGTACGTCGATCACAGAAGGTGTGCTGGAGTCACTGTGTGCGTGTTTGTCCCCTGTATCGTTGGTGGAAGGCCGCTGTTTCAGACTCGCGATTGACACCCGCCGTGACAGGCGCCTGTGAATACGCTACGGGGGTGGGCGGGGGTGGGGAAGGGGTTTCATACCCACTGACCTAAACCCCCTGACCTACTTTCATTTGGACCCTCCCTCCCCATTTGCTTAGGCGTATGTCGTCGCGGGCTAGCTCTTAGATTAGGTTGAATGGCCTACCACATAAATCCCCACACTTGTATTCAAACCTTTAAAAACTATCATTATGGACAACAGTGATGCCGTTAGAAATGTTCGGAACAAAAACAACCCGACAAACGATGATGGGCCGGTGACTGAAGGTAACATTGTGAAATTACTTCTTTTCTACCCAATGTTATTTTGTTCAGAATAATAACCCATATGTAGGTTCTACCTCATTAGGTAGAAAAGGAATTAGAGCGGTCACAAGAACAGAAGTTCAGACGATGGAACAGAAAAGATTTGCCAATGTTAATAGACGTTCGCAAGAAACACTAGCAGAAAGATGGCTTCGCCTGGAGACTAATGCTATGCGTCAGCGATATCGACATTTCAAAGAGACCCAAGATCAAATGCTGCAAGGAAGACACAAAGATACGATTCACCATCAAACTAATCACTCCCAAGAAACCGAAGAGCAAATGCTCCAACGAAAGCAAGAAGACGTGATTCGCCATCGAACTAATCGCTCTTAAAGAACTGAAGTCCAAACTCTGCATAGAAGAGACCTAGGTAGGATAAGAGATTTGCAACGTCGGAAAAACGAATGACCTAGACTTAGAAGTGCACGTCTGGCTATGCAAGCATCACAAAAAGCGGATCAACGACCCACCAATGCTTAAAACTCAAGTTCGCAACCACTTCACATACGGTTTGTCGACCCTGGCCCGTGTATTGCTTCCATCAATGCTCAAGTATGGAACAAAACCTCACTCAATTACAACCCAAGTCTTGGTTATGCAGGTGATGCAAATTTTTCCTTTGAGAAGATGGTGGAAGCTTGCGGGCATTATCAGACGAAAAAATGGTCTGGTGAAACAAACGGCAATTGCTGTTCAAACGGCAAAGTTTTCCTGCATAACTTACCTCATCCACCAGAAATACTCCAAAAATTGCTTGCTGGTGATACCGACGAGTCGAAAAATTTTCTCTCAAACATAAGAAAGCAAAACGGGGCGTTTCAAATGACCTCTTTTGGTGCCAACATTGTTCATAAGGTTGGATTTATGCCAACCTTTAAGGTGGAAGGCCAAGTTTGCGACCGGATTGGATCTTTACTACCTCCTTCTGATGGCAAGCCGAAATTTCTACACATATATATCAACATCAACCTGCAGGCTAAAAGCTGATCCTGAGGGTACCCCGACTTGAAGCATCACATAATATTGTCCCTTCAAGACATGCTTCACCAACGCAACACCTACTTTAACAGTTTCAAGTCCACCTTGGAAATGCACGCTTCCATTGACTTAACTATTGTCATAGATGCCGATACAAGTCCTCGTGGACAGCATCAACGAAGATGTAATGCTCCCATATGTAACAAGGTGGCCGTCATCATGTCAGAAATGCAGCGTGGCAACAGGGATATTGTCTTGAGAAGGAGAGACGATATACTCCAAAGGATATATGAGACACACCGTTCATACGACGTTTTGCAATACCCTCTCATGCATGTTAATGGTGAAGACAGTTACCACTTTAAATAGGCATCTATAAAACAGTCAGCTATAATGCCTTCTACTCATATCACTTTATGATTCGAGAACGATCTAACAACCTACTTTGTCGATTCCAAACGCTGTTTTTTCAACTTGCTGTTGAGATGTTTGCCAAAATAGAAACAGAGTGACTTTTCTATTTTCGCACATACCAGAAAGAACTTCGCGTGGACAACTACATCCACCTTAGAGGCAATATCCTTACTGATGTTGGTGATAATGTTGATCGTGGTCAACTTTTCATCTTGCCGTCAAGCAACACTGGGTCTCCTCACTATATGCATGAGAAAACTCAAGATGCGTTGGTTTACGTAAGATATTTTGGACGCCCGGATCTATTCATTACGTTAACCTGCAACCCATCATGGCCTGAAATTACTGATGAGTTGCTCCCCGGTCAAATGCCAATGGATCGCCATGATTTGTCCGCGCGGGTATTCCAGCTTAAGTTGAAGACCATGATGAAACTCATCACAAAATTTAAATTTTTCGGTGACTTTCAGTGTCATATGTACACGTTAGAGTGGCAAAAGGAGAACTGCTCCATGCTCACATTTTGGTCTGGCTAAATGAAAACCTGCATTCTTCTGATGTCTACAAATTCATATGCGCAGGGTTGCCTGACCGGTCCGTTGACCCTGTTCCGCTTGAAACGATCAAAACTCAAATGGTGCATGACCCATGTGGTCAGTTAAATCCAAACAGTCCTTGCATGAAGGATGGTAAATGTACCAGGATATATCCCAAGCGATTCCTAGGTGCAACTCAGACTGATGGCGATGGTTACCCTCTCTACAGAAGGCGACAACCTGATATTGGCAGACTCGAAGCAGTTATCAATGAAAGGCGAACAGGTGGGGTGGTAATTGATAACCGTTGGATTGTGCCGTATTGTCCCCTACTGTCAAAAGTATTCAACGCGCACATCAATGTTGAATTTTGCAACTCAGCGATGTCCAGCAAGTACGTCTGCAAGTACATCACCAAAGGTTCTGCCCCCCTTAACGCAGTTTCATTACTCGCAACGCCACATTTTCTGCATCACAGCTATGTACAAAGAGGGAGTTTAGAAGTATTTACCTATATTTCCCTAATAAAACTGAACTAAACATTATTTTTTAAGAGGTTCTCATATACGGTTTACCTACATAAGGGTCAACAACATGTAAGGAAGCCCAAGGCGAAACCGGGCTTCCGCGCTAGTTAGAAATAGAAATCGAATACCGGCGCCATATTTTGGAATTCAATGGTTTTCGCTTTCTGTAATTGTTCATACAAAAATTGTTGTCGCTAGAAAGAGTTCATATTCCTATGCACAAGCATTTTTTTTATTTTCTAATGGTCTACCGTGTTTCTCTTAAGTATCAAGTTGGCAGCAAAGAGGAGGTGGAACAGCTACACTACTTGCTGGACTTCCTGCCAAATGTCCTCATGAACCTGCTGCTAAGTCTTCTCTGTATCGCTCTTCTGGCAATCGTATCGGCACTAACCATATTTTATGTCCTACTTAATCGAGATGGCATCACTTTTACCTACCTCATCTTCATCCTACGAAGCAAAATCTATCTTCAGAAGATCTTTGGTGATGATGACGCGCGTTCCATTTCTCCAGAAGAGATCAGCGTAGACTTTTAATATCTTCCTTTTGTGGTAACAGCGCACGGATGTACAAACCTTCTAGATATAAATTTAGTATTCGACTTTTGACTTTTCACCACTTTCTTTTCAATTTACGGAAATAGATAGCTATGGAGTTTCGTCAGAAAAACTTACTGAAAAGGTTTTGAAATCTTCTTCTATGGTGAGAGTTCAGTATACCGAAAGTTAAGCAGACTCACAATAAGAAGCTGCGATCACTGGAAAAAGGAATTCATTTTCCTGAAGTTCTGGACTCTGTCAAGAATCCTTGATCATAGTTACCTATGGAATGTTGTGGGATGTGCATAGATGGGGCCGCATTTATAGTTCGTAGTGGCTATTCGTATGCATACTATAAGTATCAACTCATGTAACCACAGCCTAGGATCGTAGTTGGTGCGGTGGTGGCTTGGCAGTTCACTTCCGAGTCATAACTTGCCAAGATTTCGTTGTCCGTTTCGTATGTGGGCTTGATAATTGCGCGATACTTAAGTTTGCTGCCGTTGGAGTTGTCGCTGAGCCTGGCCCTTCCCACGTGAATGATTGTCCTGCTCAGACAATGTCTCAGTACGCAGCATGGGAACAGAAAATCGTTGCGTTTGTTTGGTGGCTGCCTGAAACATGACTTTGTCAGCTTGCGGCTCACACGATTGTCGGGAGTTATCTCCCGGTTTCTCCGACGTAGTGGCTTTTTACATAACTTAATCAGATCCCTTAGACAACTGCAGCCGTTTCATGCCATGGCAATGGTTCTTTCGGTCTCATTTATTCGCGCCTGATGGTTGCTTCTAGCCTTTACGCAACTCCAACTCCAAACGGGGTGAGTAGGCGGCTGCCTGTCTCCGATATATTCTTCAAGTATGAAGGAGCTTACCGAGCATTTTAGGTTGGTTGGATTTGTTTTCTTAGCTCGTCCACGTATACACTGGTTGACAAAATTGTCCGGGTAACTGCCACGGCAGGAAGCGGCTGGAGTTGTTTACCGGATCTGGTGCAGTTGTAGACAAAGCAACTACGTCGGAAAAACCGGAAGTTTACTCCAGACGCAAATGGCCGAGCACACAGCGGTGGTGAGGAGAAAAGACGCTCACTACCAGGTTGCAGCTCACTCGACGGGATTCGGCCATATTTTAAAGTTAAACGAGGTGGTAATCCCCGCAAGGGGTGAGAACCGCGTTAGCCGCAACCTGCTCGAGTCATAGTTCTCAGGCCCCCAGTCCATCAACAAGCGGCGTACTTAAACATTGTCTGAGCAGGGCATTCATTCATGTGGGAAGGGCCGGGCCCAGCAACAAATCTGACGACAGCGACCGTAATTGTCGTGCAATCACCAGGCCAGCCTCCGACAAGGACAACGCAATCGCGGCATCAATGACTCGGTCCCGAACTGCTAAGCCGTCACCGCATCAATTGTGACCCCAAACAGTGCTTGCATGAGCTGATTGTTTTAGTGCGCATGCAGATGCCCGCTACGAACAATAAATACCGCGCAATTTGGTAATGTATCACATGTATGTGCATGTTTCACGCCCTTCCACGGTTACCTAGGATTAAGAAATCTTGATAGAATCCGAAAAGTCAGTAAAATAAATTCCTTCTTCTTCTGAACTGCTTCCTGGTACTGAGAGAGCATTTTTCGGCTTCTACAGCAGTGATGGTGACTGGCAGATCGAACGCTGATCTCTAATAACAATTTATAAAATTGTTATAATTGAGGACTATGGGAAGAATCCCTGTATGGTCTTATATGATAGCCTGAAATTGTCTTCAAATAAGAATAACCAGAGTCGAAAAAGCGAATAGGAGTTTTAATCCAATGATTGCTTCGTCTTCCACTAGCCAGAGCATTCATTTTAAGACTAACCTAAATTTCAAGTCGACTTGGCAGAATGCAATTTGCTAAGTGCCTACCTTCAGTCTTCAAGAGAAAGTAAGTCGAAAATTTATTGTCAGAGATAATCCAGAACCATGTTTACGAATATTCGTTAGGTGGCAGAACTCTACGCACCGACTCGAGTTCTGAGCGAATTATTTGCAAATTTTCACCACTTTAAAGGCCTATCACGAACAAGCGGAGAGGAATGCCGTAGACAGTCATTTAGGTTTAGCTTTGCTCTACAGGCTGGAAGACAGATTAATGGAAGGACTGAAAGTAATGCGAAGAAATTGTCTGAACCCCACTGGCTGATAATTTGCAAACCACGACATCTGTTCTGTATGTGTGTGACGCATCTAAAATAGGGGCGTGTGCCATGTTAGTTCCCGTAGTCAATCCCATAAACACTTGGACGGTGGAATCAAATAAGGTGGTAGCGAATAGAGGCTAGAGAGAGCAAGATATTTAGCATGACCCAGGTCAGACCAAGCACTTATTTGCGCGCTATAAATAACACAATACTCGGTGAGACTTTCGTGAGACTTAGGCAAAACAGAGGGCTGGTTGAAGTCTGGGCGCCTTCTGAGCACAGGCTACAGCACTAACTACGGGGCAATTTCATTGGTTGGGGGGTGACCAATCGTCACCCAGTAGGCAGGAGCACTAGGCAGTGACCCTGAAAGTTCTTTTCTCATCGCGCGCATGTGGCATGATTTTCAGCACTCAGTACAAGTAGAATTCAGTGCAGCGTTGCCAACCAAGGGTGCAACCGAACTGTATTTGGGCTATGTGAGGCAATAGGAACCAGATTGTTTCTGTGCCCTCTTAACGTACCAGATAAACTGCATCTTCCACAATCTTTGCATTTGAAACTGTAAACGTCAGCATCTTCTGTGCAGCTTGAATCGGAAATATATGCAGAAAATAAGGAATTGTATAAATTGCCAAAATGTAGATGTTAACTGTGAAAGGGGATCGGAGATTTGACGATTCTGGTGCTCAGTTGACTTCAGTAATCTTATCGTTTTGCACAAAGTTCTAACTGCGTAGTATGTGGGTTATACCGGCTGAATTTCTAAGGCCGGTATGTCACCGGCAACTCTGAATTCAAAAGCTAATGACCATGCCGAACGGTGACTGGCCATGCATATAGGTCAGCATAAAACTTTTTGTTTAGTTCAGTTCAGTTTTATTAGGGAAATATAGGTAAATACCTTTGAATTTCCTCTTTGTACAAAGCTTATGATGCAGAACATGTGGCGTTGCCAGTAATAGAACTGTGGTAGGGTGGCAAACAGTAAAAAAAACCCCTAGGCATCATTCATAAGTTTAGTTTTGAATGCCATTTGTGGGATTTTAAGGAGAAAAACTGTCGCCTGAGGGGAGGGAGGCCAAGGGAACATGTAAATCGGATGTCCTGCTGCTGAAAGTGTTTGGATCATGTCAGGAGGAGGCCACCGCGGTTGTTCAATATCCTAATGGTCACACGGGGCGATGACTGCGGTGGTCACGGTGTCGGAGATGCGCCCATCGTATGCCCATGCGAACCAGATGACGAAACCTGCAAGCGGTTATTCTAAACAAACATATAATTGACAAATAGCGAGCAGTTTGTTTGTAAACAAAAAGGTAGACTGTAATATAATAAGCTCTCTTCATTGCAGGTTATGTCTTTTTCTATGCTGATCCAACTGCATCTTAAACGCGTCCACAGATGAGGACATGACAATGTATGCGGGTAGAGCATTCCGTGCCTGGATTACTCTCTTAGAGAAGAAGAATTTTCGTGTGTTCAATCTTGCCCCAGTCACACGTAGCTTGAGACGGTGTCCGTGCAATCTAGTAGTAGTGGCCAGCTCAAAGAAATCATTGGATGCTGGGCAACAATTTTCATCCCGCAGCATGCGAACTACCTGTATTAGGTCACCGCGCAGCTGTCTGTAATCCAGAGGATATAAGTCAATATTGGTCAGTCGTGTCTCATAAAGAAGGTACGCTTGGCCTCGCACTAACTTACTTGCCCGTCGTTGTACTTTTTCAAGGTTTTTTTTGTCTTTGACTGCCCCAGGTTTCCAGGCTTGAATGGCAAATTCCAGTTGGGGTTGCAAAAACGCGCCGAAGACCTTGCCAAAGACAACTTTATCAAACCTAACAAAGGCGCGCTTGATTAGATACAAGCTCGACATAGCGGATTTGGCCACCTTCAGGCTCTGAAGTGATGGCTTAAGTGAGGGATTGAACCACACCCCTAGATCCTTCTGGCCCTCTACTTCTGGCAGCGGTGTGTAATTTAGGTTGTTAACCCTCCGATACGAAGTGATAGTACTACTGAAACGCATTATGTTGCATTAGGCAACCTTAAATGGCAGGAGCCACTCGTTTGACCATTGCTCGGGTCGGTGCAAATCTGCCTGCAGATTTGCTCCATCGTCTTCGCTACGATTGACCTTCTAGAGTTTTAAATCATCGGCGAACATTGCGGTTTCGCAGTCTAATCCACTTATACAATCGTCGATATATATATAAGGAAAAGGATAGGACCCCGAACAGAACCCTAGGGGACCCCACTATCAACTGCCACCTCCACCGATCGCTGATCACCAATACATACGATTTGAGTTTGGCCAGTCAGAAAGTTTTCGATCCATTGCAAAACGTTGCCTCTTATCCCTATACGTCTAAACTTGTATAGGAGACGTTGATGCGGCACAGTGTCAAATGCCTTTCTGTAATCTATGAAGACTGCGTGCACCGTGTTTCCATGATCGAGTGCTCTGGTCCATTGCTCTAGACAGAAGAGCAGATTTGTCAAGCAGGACCGTCCTCTACGGAATCCGTGCTCTTTATCAGAAAGAAGTCGATGACACTCTAAGAATTGCATCAACTCTATTTTGATAATTCGCTCCATGATTTTGCAACATATTGACGTAAGGCTAATTGGGCTAGAGTTGTTTGCGGACGCCCGACTCCCTTTTTTTGTTTAGGTGAGATCCATGCTGTCTTCCAGTCGGATTCCAGTTGGTCTGTGTTTAGGGAGGCCCGAAAGAGCAACTGCAGGGGTTCTGCCAACTCCACAGCTAGCTCTTTCAACAGCTTTG
The DNA here is from genome assembly GCA_036362985.1 of Ligula intestinalis. NCBI lineage: Eukaryota > Metazoa > Platyhelminthes > Cestoda > Diphyllobothriidea > Diphyllobothriidae > Ligula > Ligula intestinalis. Next base: position 576,758 of record JAYGXS010000005.1, read on the forward strand.
CAGGTATGCCGTCCGGTTCTGGTGACTTCGTGTCTTGGAGCTTAAGAAGTTCTTGCAGGACAGTTACTTCTGTAAGCACAACTGAGTCAATAGTCGGAATCTCCCCGATACTAAAATTGGTAACGGTTAGCTCGACCTCTGTCGTACAAACCGACTGAAAGAACCCGGACAGCTGCTCGGCCTTTGCTTTGTTCTCTCAAATTTCGGTGCCGTCATCCGTTTTTAACAACGGGATGGGGTCTCTATTTCGGGTAGACCGCCTAATGTAGTTGTAAAAGACCTTCGGATTTTCTACTGCACGGTTTGTTAGGTCACTCTCGAATCTTTGGTGGGTTTTTAGTACAAAACCCTTAACCCTATTTTACTGCGCTTTTTACTTGTTGTATGACTCGGTGGCCTTCTCTCTCCGATACGTTTGAAACAGCTTTTTTTAAGTTTAACCTCCCTCTTCAGTGTGTTTATTAGCCACTGGGGCCTATTTGTGGCTTTCATTTTCGAGATGGGGCAGAAACTGGTGATTAGCCCGTGTAGTACAGTCTTTAACACCATCGACTACTCGTGGACACACCCGGTAAAAGCCTCTCTCCAGTCTACGCTGCACACTTTGTTTTTCATTTGGTTAAAGTTTCCGCCCCATATGTTGTGTCTAACGGTCATGCTACGATCAGGTACAGATAAGAGTGAGTACTCTTACTGAAGTACTACGTGGTCGCTTTTTCATAGAGAAAGTAAACAATTTACGACGTCTAGACTGTCAGGCGCTTTTGGCAGTACAAGATCTAGGCAGTCAGCCTGTTGCCCTTCACGCTGCCTGGTCGGAGATAAGACGTGTTGTGCTAGAAAGGCTTTTTTACCCAAAATTATCCAACACTGCGTCTCCCGTCGTCTAAAAGCAGTTGAAGACGACCGTTTATAAAAATAAAACCTGGTTTGGTTTATAAATTACTATCCAATAACGACAAAATTATTATTTTTTACGAAAAACTCTAAATAAAGATAAAAGCTATATCAAAATCACTCATATGACATTAACACTAAAAGTGTTTAAGCAAAAAACGCATAATAAATAAAAATTGAGTGCACAAAACGAACAAGTGCCGGAGATCAGTTCATTGTGGACTGTCCGTCTGCACCTTAAACAGCATTAAGTCTCTGAGACCCAGCGATAGTAAGGTTGTCTATACTTCTTTATAGTGGCATAGATGCGTACATCGATCTGTCAGATGACTCACTCGTCCCTCCCTATTGCCATTGGAGCTCTCTCTAAAGCCTCCACCGTGAGGCGGCTAGGATATAGGCAGGTTGACATTACCAGCAAAGTCAGGGGACACTACGAAGGCCTTTTCTGCCTTGTTAGGTGTCATCGGCTAGTGATACCCAACCCCAGTAGGCCGCTTTTAATTGCTGCCACACCGGAATTTGAACTCGCGATCTCTCTCGTCAGGGCAAACGTCCTAACGGTTGAGCTACGAGCTCACGGTCTAGCTGGTATTATATCGGGAATATACAGTGCCATAAATGCGTACATCGATCTATCAGAGGACCTACTCGTCCCTCCATATTGCCATAGTCGTTTATTCAGTGTGCTCATTCAGCATAAAATAAAGTTTTCGTTCGCGCCTTTTTCTTTTGAATGTCTCAAGAAACCTTTTTTTGATAGGATTTGGGTACGCTATAAAACTCCTACCTCTTTAGAGTGGGAGACTGGAGCATTATAATGTAAACTTATGCTTTTATACGCTGCGCATAAATGCTGTTATAAAGGAATGCACACTAAAATTGACCACTCTTCGAATTCAGTAGCCATGCAAACCACCAGTCATTGAAAATTGTTCAATGTTGACGTCGGCAATATGCTCTTTTGAAAGGTATTTTCCTATATATGAGTCGAATCTACGGGCTTATCTAAGAATAAGACCTCATTGCAGAAGTAAATGTTCCTAGCGAGTGAGGGCCTGTAATCGGCGTACTTATTGGCAAATAGGAAACGTTACCTAAAAAGGTTTGTGCCTACAAACGGCTTGATTATGAAATTTCTCTCTTGTAGTTCAAATTTCTGTATCGTTTTCCCAATTAAGTTCATAGTGGATATCAGAAGATGTACCCCGTGAACAGCCTCAATGTGACTTTTAGTGTGCGTCGAATAAAATCATCGTCCTGCTTACTTGTGGATGGTTTTGGTCCACAGTGCTTATTTATGGACTACGTCCCTAATGTACAACAGGTGATTATGGCTGAAAATATTTGCTTACGACTCACGCGACATTCCTTTTGTCATAAATTTCCGATTTTATTTATTGTCAACTGAAAATAGAAATTGTTTGTTCATCTTTCGCGTACAGTCTGATAGATAATAGTGACGACACGATGCGCGTGTTCATATATATGCTCGTTGATGTTGCCAACTACCGGGGGCGTACAAAAGGCTACAGCAAAACAAATTTATTACTGTGTTTTATGGCACAAAACGTAAAAAAACTTTCAGACAGAATATTTTTAAACTGAATTCGCCCTTACTTTCCCGGACAGTATGTGGTTTCTCAAACGTGAATTCACCCGCTTTCCATGAACGCAAGGCAATATCTTTCATTTTCTGCAGAGTTATAATTGAAAATTTGCTGCAGAATTTATTGGATCCATTAACCTCGAGAGTGCTCATCAGCTGCTTCCTCTCATTGTATATCGTGAATAATATAAGAGATAATACAAAATTTAATTCAAACAGAAACATCGATGCAAATAGCAAGATCATAGGAAATGATCAAGAGGCTAATCAAAAACGTAAGAAGGTTAAAACACTGTGGGCAGCAAAAATTAGTGGATCCAATAAATTCTGCTGATTAAAAATTTTTAAAATAATTGTACCAGGGAAATGATGCTTTAAACTTTACAATTTATTTCAAATAAATGTGCTGTTGCGCTTAAAGACCGTAACTTTTTCCCATTAATATTTAACTGATTTATTAGCTTGATGTGGAGAGCAGACATGGTTCTCTTAATCTCACCCTTACACACAAATGAGTAAAATACGAATTTATTATCCAAGTATATTTAACCAGCTCTTTGGCAGTCACTACTTGCCAGGTTAACATGTAAGTTTGCTGAGAAGTGGTGGATTTGAGCAATAAGCAAATAAACCTTATTCGTCTGACGTTTCTGATTTACGCTTGAACTCAACCTCAGAGACAGCACCGGTGACGTGTACTCACAACTATCTTTTATGCAGACTGTTCATCGGGGTAAAGAATAACGGCCTTCCTTCGGCTAATTCCCTCTAGTTTGGACAGTTTCACCAGCGAAATCTTTCACATTAAAAGTTTCCCCATAGCTACCCACTATTCAGGTTGTCTTTGTACATGCCATATTTAAAATAGACTCAGCCCACTTTTAATTGTTACCAACGCCCCCTCTGCAGACTTTGACCAGACTAATGTTGATCGCACAAACAAGGCCTGAAAACAATATGCTAGGCAGTTTGAGTCTACCTGCCAAATAAGGCGTCAGCTGACTGTGGTATGCAACGCGCTGGAACACTTGCTCGTGAGAACGCACTCACCTATTTGCACTGCGCACGCTGACTCGACTGACTCGACTGACCCGAATTTCTCAAGTTCGTGTGTACTTTGAGGGCACTAGTCCTTGGCATACGGATTAGGCACGCGCCACTAGCGGTGAACAGACGAAGAATGAGTCAGGTTTCGAGTCGAACTCCCAAGGGGAGAGAGAATACAGAACAGATTGCGTCATCCGCAATCCAGTGTAACGTTTTCAGTGAAAACACTTAGGAGGCGACTCAATCATCACTGGTGCACCTGGTGGGCTAAGCCTGGTCACCTAATAAATGCGCACTTTGTGAAAGGCTTTAGGTAATAGCGCACTTTTTTTAAATTTTACTCAATGAAAGTAAAGCGTATTTATTTCACTCTCTCGTTCTCCCAAAGTACCTAGCGTGCTGTTAGAATTGTGTTTCATTACATTTATGGAGGTAATTAAAATAGAAGAGTTTATATCAACTGAAATGCAGTCAATCGGTAAATATACTTATGCTCATATTCTTGTCTCCTGCAAACGGAAGTGTTCAGGAGGAAAAAATGAGATGGCTCGAATAAGAAGTTAATTGGCCTAACTTTTTCAGGTTCTCGCTCAAAACCATCATCAGAGACAACCGCAGCTGGAGGTGTGTTACATTTATAGAAACATATATAAATCCCAGAAGTGGCACATGAAAGGATTGTGCACTAAAGGTGAAAAAGACTATAAAATGCATTTTCTTCTTGTGTTGGCGTTTAGAAACCCACCTAAGCAATATCGAGTAATTTACATTTTTACCGGCAACCTACAAAAAAATGTAGATGTTTCCCCACGAACTCACGGAAACATGTTTGACGCATAACCTACTGTGTAAGTCCGATGTGTGTTTTTCATAAAGATTGAAGAAAATGATTTTCTTCAAAAGGAAAGCCATACCATTTTCTTTAATGGACAATTTTAGATTGTATGTTATTATTTGGATAAGGACTGAGTCTATTCATTGCTTTTATAACACAGGATTATACTTCTGTCGACTTTATAAAATTCGACGCTTTGCTGCTATTCGATTTTCGAGGTCACGTACTGAGGCTTGAAACTTAACGCAGTTGGAGTATATTACTGAAAAATTCAAAACGTAGCCACACGCAGAAAGTATTGAATTTGTCTTGAAAAATCTCACCACAAATATCCTCTTTCTGTGACAGGAACTCTCCCATTAAACCAGTACTATTTCACTTAAGACATTTGAACAAATGCGATATAGTAGAAGGTTTTCATGGGCTGTCAATTTAACAGGAAATGTTCAACGTAAAAGTAAAGCACTATAGAAAAAAATGGGGTTCATTTAACTGCACGCAAACTCGTGTATCCATAGGAGGTGGAAGTTGTGCACGCAGTTAAAACAGTCGATTTACAACAAGTGCTGTTCTAGGGGTCCGAATTTAAGATATAGCTAAACAAGCCAATCAGCATATGTAAAATGCGATTGTGCGAGAAAATTGATTTTTACCTCAGTGGTTATCGCAATCAGGCGTACTTGGTTTCCGGGCATCAAATATTCCAGGCTGATCCACCAACCGAGATCGTGCCCTCATGTTTCCACTTTGGTTGGGAATAGCGTCCCAAAAGGCAGTCCGGCTTACCCAAGCAATATTTCCAAATAGTGCTGTAACCGACTTTTTTTATCAAGCAATTATCAAAAGTCAGTTTGTGGCAAACAATTGTTTTCAGCAACTCTTCATCAGACCAAAAGTTTGCAAGGGAAATTAACGCTGTACATAACAATTAAAGTTTGAATAGGTAGAAAAATCAATAACTATTCAACATGGGTGCTGATTGGCCAACGCGGACTATGTCAGTTTGCGCATGTAGGCCATGTCAGCGTGTTGGTTAAGGGACTGTCGCTACTTGGTAGGGGCGAAATCCTATCGCCACCTGGTGTCGGCTTCGGCCATGGAAGTGAAAGAGCTTGTGTCAGAGTCTTCTGACAACACAGCACTGGATTTGCTAGCCTTATAGCTACTGCTTCGGCTGTTGCAAGCATCCGTTGGCGTAGGCTTTTGGAAAAATTAGATGGTGTTCTGTAGACTACCTGACTAGGCTGACTAAATTATTAAGTTGGTTTGGCAGATTTGCGTTGAAGCGGGCGTTTGTAGCTTAGTGGTAGAGCATTAGTCTCCGGCAAAGGCTTTCTCTGATGCGCGGGTTCAGATCCCGCCAAAGGCCTAGAGTTTTTCACATTTGGGTCAACTCAAATTAAGCAAATCTGCCAAACCAACTTAATAATTAAGTCAGCCTAGTAGTCATTCTGGTGGATTCTAGATGATTGCTTAGGAAATCCTGCTTGGGCAGTCAACTTGCTCCCGTATTGGTGGATTCCATATGAGCAAAAAGTTGAGCGGGTAATACCGATCCAAGTGTGATTAAACTCATGGCGTGAAGCGGGCGTTTGCAGCTTAGCGGTAAAGCATAAGCCTCCGGCAAAGGCTTTCTCTGATGCGCGGGTTCAAATCCCGCCAAACGCCTAGAGTTTTTCACACTTGGGTCAAATCGGTTTTGTTTTAGTTTTGTGCTTGGTCAATAGTGAGCGAAATGGGGAGTTTGTTTCGAATAAAAAAACTGACTTCAACGGTACGATAGTAACGAAAGATGTGTACAGTTATAGCTTGACTAAAACGTTTAGCAGAAAAAAGAAAACTGCAGCACATAGAGTGACTTTAGTTCGGGACGGTGAGGGTTGACCTACGAACACCGTGTTCTCAGTCCTCCTTGAGTGTAATTATTTCGAGATTCTGCACCAGATGAATATTTGTCGGCGAACAGTTGCTTGCTGTAGGCTGAAGAATTAGCCAATTGTGGGCCACAGATTCAGCACCACTATCCTCAGCATGAGGCCTTGCAAGATTCAAAGTCCACGAAGACCATCAGAGTGAATATATCTTTCACCGAGTCAGCACCCAAAATTCGTGAAAGTTGTCCTTAATGTGGAAAACTAGTGACAGCTCTCTTAAACAAAGGGTAGTTTTTCTGAGTTTTAATACCTCTGGCTAGTTTATTCTAGGCAATTGGCTATGGCATTTACTGAAAAAAATACGGTATCTAATTGTGCGTACCATAGAAAGAAATAAAAAGACATCTCGATGACAGGCGCATGGAGATTGGTCGAGCTGTCTTATGGTACATAGAGGATTAAAGATACGACCGTTAAATAGTTTAAACAGTAACAATAGTCCTGTTTTCGATTAATTCATCATCAGGCAATACAGTAATATAAGGAAAGGTAGAGTAAACGAAAGTTTTAGACAAACCAATCAGTAGTAACAAGGGTAAGAGAGGTGTAAAAGGATCAAGCTGGGATCAAGTGGATCAGATTCTGGTCTTAATTGGGGACAGAGAGGGGAAGGGGAAGGAGTCAGACAATAAGTTAATGTCATTCAGTGGTTCAGACGAAACTAAGTCGATATCAAGCGCAATTCTGGCTCACTTGGTAGACAGCAGTCATCGGGTAGACGTCAACCATGCATTTAGAGTCGTCTATAAAGTTCCGGCTAAACACTCTAAGTTCCTGTGTCAGCGGATACTTGCGACTGCAGAAGCAGTCGCCATTCGCCTCACAAACCAAATTTTATGTGAGCAGAAAGCATTTGTAGCGGCCCTAAGGCTCCCGTAGCCAAAAGCCTGTTCAACATCCGCACTCACGCCTCTTACTACGTCGCGAAACAATGATATGACAGCGGCATCAAGCATCCAAAGCCCACCGACACAGTCTCAAGACGTTGACACCTTGCGTCCTCACACAACCCAACAAAGCCCATGACGAGGACCATTGGATGACATTAACTAATTTTCTGACTCCTTCCCCTTCCCCTCTCTGTCCTCAATTAAGACCAGAATCTGATTCACTTGATCCCCCCTTGATCCTTTTACACCTCTCTTACCCTTGTTACTACTGATTGGTTGGTCTAAAACTTTCGTTTACTCTACCCTTCCTTATATTACTGTATTGCCTGATGATGAATTAATCGAAAACGTTCGTTCGTTTAACCTGACTTCCTTAATGCTGACATGGGTATCATCGCTGAACTTAAAAATAGTCCCTTATGTAATCTGCAAAGCCACAACGGGTCGAGGTTAATAAGTTCACAGCGTTTTTTAAGTAGGATAATTGACGGTGTTTCGAAGGGAAACTCATGTAGTGAAGAAGAGCTGGACCGATTCTATTTTCTTCCGTTCACTAACGCACAGAAGGCTAAATAGGGGGCGAGTAGTATTCGAGACTAGGTCTCATGTACCTATCATAAAGGCTAGTTCAAACCTTGATCGTCTAAAATTTCTGGAAATAAATCCGGTAGCTCGTCGTGCTTTCGAAACAGTTAGCACACAGTGCTTTGACAGTTTGAGACTATTAGAATAGGATGTTCTCAGATGCTTGATAAGTCCTGCCGACTTATATTACTGAAAACGACAACGGAGATTCCAATGGCTCATTTTGGCTTTTAATCTGCCATGCCTTTCATACCCAATTGTAGATGTTGTAACACCTGTGGCGCGCAAAAGCCACCTGTTGGTTAGAAGGCTAACCTCCCAACCATTGAACCACGGACACGCTGTCACTTCAGTTGCCATCAGGTTTATTAATAATTATAAAGGGTGCACACAAATCACGGCGCTATGCATTTTAGTTTATTTCGGTCTTACGGAATGTCATTTGATTTTAAGGTTGTATAAATCAATGCAAATATAATATTTTAAACCTCATAGCTTGTGATATGACTTTCAGGAAATTACGGTTTCCATTAGAATTATAAAGAAACAGAAAAATATTCGTTAGTTCTTTAATCTTTGATTAAAATTTTAATATATTTGTGTCTTACTGCTACTCTGTTACAAGGACAGTGCGATCGCACTTGACATTTTAAAATTCCTCTGTTTGGGTACATCGACACACACACACACACACGCACACACACACACACACGACAGTTCCCCCGTCGATTTCGACTATGGGCACCACGCGCTCCAACAAGCCGCAGCAAGCGCTGAAGCAAGCCGCAACTGACACAGAGGTGAGCTGGGCAAGCAATACGCAAGCGATAGCTAGCAGGAGCAACGCAGAGAACTGGTGCGAGGGAAAACAGGAGTTTAGGCAGACTTGCGCAGAATCTACCCACTCGCTCGCCACTCCCACCTCCGTTTCCGGTGTAAAGGCAAAGTCAATAAGACCGGGGATGAGGGAGGGTGTAGATGGCTGGCGCGATAAACACTCAGCACGCGCACACTTGACACAGCCATCTCGCTAGGTATGCTCCCGACTACGCGGGAGCGCCATAAAGGCCACATTAAGAGGGATCCATTGCAGCCTGACTCTCAGTCCTCCCTCTCCTCCCGTACGCACACACAGACACACGCGTACGGAAGGAGCAGCTACGTGGGGGGCCGAGTTTTCCCGTCAGTTGGCAGACCCTCCAAGCCACGGCTTTTAGCGCACCGTGATAGATTCAGACGCATTCAGATTTATTATAGTGAGGAAAGAATCGCGCCGAGGTCGACCTCACTCTCTCCCCCACCGCATAGTGACCGCCTAGCTACTCGGGCACCCGCAGTGGGGCCTGAAACCCAGTGGGAGCGCGAGCGCAGTCACCAACAGGTAATCAGGAGTGAGAGAAAGCACCAGCGCCTTCCAGGCCGCAGGGACCGTGGTTGGCTGAAGACTGGCATTGCATGTGCATACAGACCATTGGATCTCAGAAGGGTGAGAGCAGCCCTGCATGAAGCACACACACACACACGACAGTTCCCCGTCAATTTCGACGATGGGCACCACGCGCTCCAACAAGCCGCAGCAAACGCTGAAGGAAGCCGCAACTGACACAGCGGTGAGCAGGGCAAGCAACACGAAAGTGACAGCAAGCAGGAGCAACGCAGAGAACTGGCGCGAAGGAAAACACACACGCACACATACTTTTCATTCTTTTGGGCGGAAGTTTTTGGTACAGAAGATGTGGCGTGCTTTTTCGCTTCCCGCAATTTCTCAAAAATAACTCCCTAACTTGGAGAAGAGCAGAACAGGAGTGAGTCTGAGGTTGTAGACGGAAATTTGAAAAGAATTTTTGGGTCAAAGTCCATCAGCCACTGCGGGTAATATGCACAAGCTGCTAACAGGCTATCAGTAGTACAATCTACGTACGTAATCATTTACCCTGCTGACAGCAGAGGTACTAGCTAAACGCCAAGACACGTGCTTCCCTGATATTCATACGCCGCACGGCACAGCTGCGAGGGATTCCGCACATTAGTGGGTCCCCAAGGCTGCCCTATGTTTTTTCCGGCATATAAGCCAGTTTTAGAATTGTAGCTTTTCAATTTCACCAGAAATACGAATAGGTTCTATCGAAATGCCTTCGTATTCTGTGTCACCAAACTACATTCGAATGGTTTTCTTGAAATTTATGTTTTATTATTTTGGTGTCTGCTTAGGGCTTATTTGATTACTAATTTAAAGGTCACAATCGACAGAGGAATTTAAAGGCCAAGCAGATTGATCTGGGGTCATGGAAGAAGGACCCTGATCTTTTCAATGAAAACTGCTATGTTCAAACTTTGAAACGCGATGTTCACACAATAAAGTTGCGGAGGTTCAACTATTAGGCGGCTAAGAACCAGATGCTGTTCGGCCACCATTTCCTATCTCAAAGGCAAACCATTTCCCGGGCAAATTAAAACATATTTGAAAATCAACGCTTTGCTAAACACATTAATCGTGTTATATTGCATGTCTTTCGGGAAGCACTTACTCCATATCAGATATCAAGCCATTTCCTTCATACATGGTCCCTTACCTTGGTCCAGTTGCTCTAGTTGATGCATCATTTATACACTATGCTTGAGTGGGTGTCAAGTTGTATGAAACGAATGGATATTTATGCCAAATTTAGACCATATCAGTCCTAAAGATTCAAATATACGGTATCTGTATGCATTGAGGTAAGCTATTTTAATCAAATGGATATTATGCACTTCGGCCACTGTGAAATGTTGTCTTGAATTCCTCTACAGTTACTGTATTCATCAGTATTAGTATCAGTTTATTGAGGGAAAGATAGGCGAACGCCTTTGAACTCCCTGTTGGTAACAAGATGATATAGAATGAATGGATACAAAGAAAAATTTAAAGTTGACGTCAATTACATGTTCCGGGAAGAGACCAGAGTCAAATATTAACATAATATGACAGACAACATATGACTACTCGCAAATTACGAGTAGGATAATTTGATGCAGTGTAGGTGCTAAACAGTGTGAGTCATTGTAATGTGCTGCAGTAGTTTTTACATGATTTGCATTTGTGCTTGATGCATGTCCAGTCTACTCTTAAATGAATGAACACAAGTGGAGAGGACAACCTCTTCACGAAGGGCCTTCCATGCTGAAACTACTCTGTTGGTAAAGAACCATTTTCGTCCGTCGATTCTTGCTTTGCCGGGGCGTAGTTTAAGAGGACGCCCGCGCAAAATTTGCGTGTTAGCCTGGGCTACGAAATCACCGGGAGCGAAATAACAATCCAGGTTATTCATAATACGGAAGGTTAGTATGAGGTTCCCTCGGAGTTGTCTGTAGGAAAGGGGAAATAGGTCAAGGATTGACAGTCTTCTTTCATAGGGCAATGTTTCTAGACCTTTGACCATTTTTGTCGCTCGCCTCTGGAACATCTCTAAGACAGTACAATCTTTGACAGTCCATGGTCTCCATGCCTGTTAAGCGAACTCCAGGTGCGGCCGAATGAAGCTTCCAAAGATTTTGGAAAAGCTGTCTTTTTCAAACCCCATAAAGGCCCGTCTAATCAGCTGTAACATAGATCTGGCCGACTTCGCCACCTTTGTACAGTTCAGCGTTGGTTTGAGTGAAGAAGTTATTTACCCACCCAAGTCCTTCTGACTCTCAACTTGTTACAGCAGTGTACCGTTTAAAGAATAGACCTTCGTGTTAGATGCTCTACAATTGCCGATTTGAAGAAAGTTACATTTACTAACATTGAAAGGCATTAGCCAAAACTTTGATCAGTCCTCCAATCTGTTCAAGTTGGCTTGCAGATGGTTTTCATCTGTCGTATTTTGGACGACTTTGCATAATTTGATGTCATCGGCGAATAAGGTGACATCACAGTCTAGATCCTTGATACGGTCGTTGATGAAAACGAGGAATAATACGGGACTTAAAACTGAGCCCTGTGGGACGCCACTCACCACAGGTAAACCCGAGGACTGCTGGCGACCGACTTGGACTCTTTGTGACCGTCCGGTTAAAACGTTTGGGATCCATAGGAAGAGGGTCCCGCGTAAGCCTGCGCTGCGCACCTTATGCAGCAGAAGTTGATGAGGGAAGGCGTCGAAGGCTTTTTGAAGTCAATGTAGATCGCATGCACCATTTTTCCCTCGTCATGTGGTTTGGTCCAGCGATCAAGTTAGAATAGCAGATTGGTAAGACAGGACCTACCCCTGCGAAAACCGTGTTGGGCATCGAAAAGGAGGTGATTCTGCTCGAGAAACTGCATCACCGCCTTCTTAATGATTTATTCCATGGTTCTGCAATACATGGAGGTAAGGTTAACCAGCCTGTAATTATTTGTGAACGCTCGGCTTCCACTCTTGAAAAGTGGGGTGATCGTCGCTGTCTTCCAATCAGATGGTAGGTAGCCCGTAACAAATGACGCCTGAAAGAGTAGGGCTAGCGGCTTGGCCATTTCAGAAGCTAGCTCCTTCAGCAGCTTGGCCTGGATTGCATCGGGGCCTGGGAACCTCAATTCTTTCAAATTAAGAAGCTCATTCCTAATTACACTTCGATTAAGAGGAATGTTTCAATAGATGGAATCGAATTGTCTTCATAAGTGTGGGAAAGAAAACCGGGTTCAGTCGTCTCGACGGACCGGAAGAACTGAGAGAGATGGTCAGCTTTATCTTTGTCGTCTGAGATTGCGGCACCTTCGGCAGTTCGCAGTAGGGGGATAGAATCCTTGTTCCGCGTGCTGTCTTATATAACTGTACAGGACTTTTGGGTAAAGTATGGCTCGGTTAAACAGAGCCATTCCAGGAGATATGCTGTGTGGTAACCATTGCAGAAGAGGAACTGAAGCAGAAGTATGCCGAGCAGATGGAGATGTCAGCCGGAACGTGTACAAAGACTACAGTTAGCTTGAGAGTAAAGCCAGTCTTTAGACAGAGTAGACGCGTCCCATTTGCCGTACAAACAGCGGTCGAGGAAGAACTGGAGCGTTTGCAGCAGAAAGGCATAATCTGTCCCACAAATTATTCAGCATGGGCTGCTCCTGTTGTCACCGTAAAGAAGCCTAACGGTAGGATAAGACTATGCGCAGACTACTCGACCGGGCTGAATGACGCATTGGAAGACTATCACTACCCCTTGCCGACTGTAGAACACATTTTTGCCACCCTTAATGGAGGGAAAGTTTTCGCGAGGATTGACCATTCAGAGGCGTACCTACAGTTACCAGTTGATGAAGCAGCGCAGGAAACGCTGACGATTAACACACATAAGGGGTTGTTCAAATATACCCACCTCAATTATGGCGTCAAGACGGCACCTAGTATTTTTCAGCAGTTACTGGACACCATGCTTACAAATATCCCTGGAACTGTGGCATATCTGGATGACATTTTGGTTGTCGGTCGTACGGACGAGGAGTTGCTCGACAGACTTGACAAGGTCATGGAAAATATCATTGACTATGGCCTAAAAATCAACATGATGAAGAGAGTTCCTTCAAAAAGAAATTCACTACTTGGTTTTTGTGGTAAGCTAGGCAGGACGATCACCCAATCCAGAGAGAGTTGCCGCATTTAAGAATGTGAAGGTACCTAAAAATGTTCGAGAGCTACAAGCATTTATGGGCCTGGTAAGCTTCTACTCCCCATTCATTGCGGGACTACATGGTTTAAAGCCACCGTTAAACCGGCTTCTTTGTAAAGATGTGAAATTTGAATGGTCCCCTGACTGTCAAGACGCCTTTGACAAAATAAAGGCGAAGATTAGTGAGTCGACTGTGCTCTCACATTTCGAAGCCGACAAAGAAACGATAGTACAGGCGGATGCATCTGAGTATGGGCTAGGCGGCGTCCTTCTTCAGAAAGGTACCGATGGAAATATCCTGCCCTTGATGCATGCCGCCCGGTCACTCACAAAAGCAGAAAGAAACTATAGTCAAATCGAGAACGAGGCCCTGGCACTTATCTTCGCAGTACAGAAGTTTCAATAATTCATTTACGGAAGACACTTTACGCTTCATACCGATCACCAACCACTTAAATTTTTTATTTAGCACGAATCGTGGTGTGCCGCAGTATGCGGCTAAGAGGATACAAAGATGGAGTACTATTCTCTTGAGTTATGACTTCACAATCCAGTACGTGCCCACTCAGAAATTTGGAGCTTCAGACGCTTTATCACGACTGAGTGGAGGTGATGAGCACCAGGAAGACATTGTGGTCGCAAGCACTTTGATAGAAGACGACGACGAGTTTAGAAGTTTTATCCGACAGCTACCTCTCACAGCCGAGCACATCAGGGCAACCACTGCAGCAGATCCTTTATTATGTCAGGTAAAGGACTTTATACGGACTGGTTGGCCCAGGGAAGACAAGATACACCCAGCCATAAAGCCCTTCAGAAACCGGAAGGATCAGTTGTATATAACCGAAGAGTGCAGCATGTATGACGGCAGAGTGGTGATCCCAGCTAGACATAAACAACAGGTTTTACGAGAAATCCTCGCCGGACATCAAGGCATCACCCGTATGAAACAACTGGCCCGGAGGTACGTATATTGGCCAGGAATTGATGACGATGTAGAATCCTTCGTGCAAATTTGCGGCCCATGCGCACGTGAGGCTAAAAATCCCCCAAAAGTACAACCTGTGCCATGGTCAGAGGTGATAAGACCGTGGAGTCGAGTTCACATGGACTTCGCCGGCCCATTCTTCAACCGAATGTTTCTAATAGTAGTAGATACGTGGTCGAAGTGGCTAGAAGTTTTCGATGTTGCGGCAGCTACCGCGGAGGTCACAGCAAAACGGGTGGAGGAGCTTATCTCTAGATATGGCATCCCTAAGGAGATTGTGACCGATAATGGCACCCAGTTTACATCATCGCTGTTCCAACAGTTCTGCCAAAAATGGGGAGTTCAACATGTAACGTAACCACGCTTTCATCCCCAACTGAACGGGCAGGCAGAACGGTTTGTGGACACATTCAAGAGAGCGATGAGGAAAATGTGGGCCGCTGGGGTGAAAATGGACTACTTGAACACGTTTCTCCTAGCGTACAGAACTACTCCGAGAGGAGATCTGGGTGGTCAAACACCAGCAGAGCGGTTTTTGGGTCGACAACCCGATGTACGGCTGCAGTACTTAAAACCCGAAGATCGGCCACCCAGCCTGCCAAAACAGTACTTTCGCGAGGGAGAAGAGGTTTTTGCCCGAAATTACACGCCCGGCGAGAAACCATGGATGAAGGGCGTTGTCAGAAAGGCGAGAGGCGTCGTTTTTGAGGTCGAAACGGCAGCAGGAAGAATCAAACGGCACGCAAATCAACTGAGATGCAGAGTCTTCTCGGGTGGCCAAATAGCACTCGATGTGCTATGTGATACTTTCGAGGTCCCGATACCCAGGGTAGAGACAAAGTCGTCACCACTGCCTATCCGAAAAAGTCATCGAAAAGTTCAACGGCCTAAACACCTCGTCGTGGATCCAAGCAGGAAGAAGTATGAGGTCCATCTTTCAAAAGAGGGAGGTGTTATGGAGACGCGAACGGTGACGCACTCAGGGCTGGCAGTGCACCCCAGATAAGCCATGCCGGCAGACCAGCCGCGCGCGGCGTGAGCACAAGTGACGCCCGCCCCCGCGTGCACTGCGATGTTCCAGAGCATGTCGCGGCGTGGGAACCACGCCAGAACCACTCCGCTCGTCCGATAGGCCGGGAACAGTCTAGAAGGACTAGCACCTTATAAAGGGCTGTATGGGACGCGCCGATTCAGCCTTCTGCTGTCTCCGTGTTAGCCTGAATAAAGACTCTCACGATCAGACCGGCTTTGCCTTCTTCCACTTACTAGTCCTGGGGACATTACAGCTATGTTTACTCGCGTGCAAGACCCATGCACTATACAAAATGGCTACTGAGGTACTATGGCTTATTTGTTGATGGTTTGATCGCTAATAACTGTGGCTATATTTACAGAAAACATGCGTGAAGTATTATTTATTCGCATCAAAGCAGATCTTCTTAACGTGTAATATTTGAAGAAGGGGTTACTTTCAGTTTTAAAAATATTTAGAAATTTACAGAAACTGCCATTAGTGAATTCTGATAGTCATTTTGCGAGCATAAGTTAAAATTAGATAAATTATCATCGGCCCATTACATTTACATGGAAGCGGGATCAACCGTAGACATGCTGTCCTTTGTGTTCGTCATTTCGTCCAAGTGGGCCATGAGGATAGGGGATCGATAAGAGACGGCTGGTTTCGCGTCAGTGAGGGTTTGTTTGAGTCAGTCCAAGAGAAGGGGGAAGGTGAGAGAAAGAATGTAGAAAAGTGCATTTAGATAAGTGGCCGTTGGCCATGCCAAGCAGAGGGCTTGCAGGAGGTTCTGTTTTGCACACAAGACTGGCTTCCTTAATTTCATATCGTTTGCTTCTGTCGTTGCTACAGACGCTGCTCCAGTACGTGGGCGTAGTTTAAGTGCGATCTTATAAATCATCCGATCTGCGTGCTGTCCGTAACCAACAATATGTACGAAAATAGTGCCGTTTATGCTCCTGCTTTCATTTTTTCGCAGCCGTGCTGGCGTTTCTGCTCCAGACCAATAAAACCTGCTCCTCTGGCGTTACTTGCGTTGCTTAACGCAGAAATTTGTTAGAATTTGCTCGGTAGACAGTATTTAGAAGCTTAAGAAAATTCGGTACTTGTGTCGTGAGAACGGATATTTTGATGCAGTAACTACAGAGAATATGGTTACGAGACAGATACAACCGACCACACTTGCGGTGGATGGTAAGGCGCTATTCCTAAAATTGCCCTTTCAAGGGGATGCGATAAGTGAACCCCTTAAAGGCAGCTTGACCAACCCGCGCACGAAACTTCCCAGCAACGAGAGTTCGTATATTATTCTCAACCAATCCAGTCTTGCGCGGAAAATGAAATATTAGGTAGCCAGCTCAGGCCACCTCCATGTGCATCAACTTTTTTTCTTACTCCTGTAGTGGAACTTATATCGGTCGCACGATTCGGTGACGATCCAGAAGAATAAGGAAACATTCTATGGCTTGGTTGAGAAAAACTGACTTCAGGTGCACAAAAAGCACTATTCTCGCACACATTATTGATTTCCGACATTGTGTTGATCCCAACGAAGCCTTCCGGGTGGTGGCAGCGTGCATCCGTGGATTGTGAGACTCGCGTGCCGTCCGTTTTGCCTTGGCGGTGGCGATCCGACTAGCTTCGTAGATTGCGGCGCCCGTTTTGACCGCTCTTCTCCACGCGGTTCGGTCCAGGGCAAGCTCCTCCCAGTTCAGCGTGTTGATTTGGAGCCGCTTCAGGGAGTTATTCAGGGAATCCTTGTAACGTCTCTTCTGTCCTCCTTTGCGACGAGTGCCTACGGCGACATTGCCATAGAACAGTCGCTTGGGTAGCCGTTGGTCGTTCATACGTACCACGTGACCACTCTAGCGCAGTTGTATCTGCCTGAGCATGGCCTGGATGCTGAGAACTCCCGTTCTCTCCAGGATTTCCGTGTCTGGAATCCTCTCCTGCCACTTCACCTTCAATATGCGGCGTAGGCAGCTGATGTGAAAGTGGTTCAGTTTCCGCGCATAGACAGTCCAAGTCTCTGCTCTGTACAAGAGTGTTGACAGCACAACTGCCTTGTACATCTTCAATTTCGTTGACAGTTGAAGACCATGACGATTCCATATGGAGGCTTGTAGCCGACCGAAGGCTTGACTGGCTTTGGAAATTCTGTGGGCAATCTCGGCGTCTATTTTAGTGCTGCGGGAAAGCGTACTACCGAGGTAGGTGCAGTTGTCCACGTTCTGCAGTACGGTTCCGTTGACGTTGATGCGTGCGGGGTTGAGGTCAGCACCTGGCGGCGGTTGATGCATAACCACCGTCTTGTCCGTGTTGATGGTGAGGCTAAAGTTGGTGCAACCTGCTGCAAAGAAGTCCATGCTCCTTTGCATGTCTGCTTCGGTGGTGGTGTTGAGAGCGCAGTCGTCTGCAAACAACAGATCATGAACTGTGGTTGTGGAGACGCGCGTGGGGGCCTGCATCCGACGAATGTTGAGGAGGTTTCCGTCCGTTCTGTAGTTGAGGGGGATTCCGGGACGCTCGTCACGGTAGGCATCCATCAGCATGGCAGAGAACATGAGACTGAAGAGGGTGGGTGCGAGGACACAGCCCTGCTTCACTCCATTGGTCACCGCGAAGGCTTCAGACAACGTTCCGTAGTCCGTGACGCGCGCCATCATCCCATCATGAAGTTGTCGAAACATGTGGGTGAAGTGTTTTGGACAGCCAAACTTCTGCATAACATTACAGAGTCCGGGCCGGTTCAC
This sequence comes from Ligula intestinalis, assembly GCA_036362985.1. Lineage (NCBI taxonomy): Eukaryota > Metazoa > Platyhelminthes > Cestoda > Diphyllobothriidea > Diphyllobothriidae > Ligula > Ligula intestinalis. The sequence goes on from JAYGXS010000005.1 coordinate 594,909, forward strand.
AGTGTCGAAGGCTTTTGTCAGATATATGAACGTAGTGTAGAGGTGGGTCCGCATCTCTTGACACACACACACACAGACACACACACACACACACACACACACACACACACACACACACACACA
>JAYGXS010000005.1:595041-608070 GCA_036362985.1 Ligula intestinalis
CACACACACACACACACACACACACACACACACACACACACACACACGACAGTTCCCCCGTCAATTTCCATGATGGGCACCACGCGCTACAACAAGCCGCTGCAAACGCTGAAGCAAGCTGCAACTGACACGAAGGCGAGCTAGGCAAGCAACATGAGAGCAACAGCAAGCAGGAGCAACGCAGAGAACTCGTGCAAGAGAAAACTGGAGTTTAGGCAGACTTTCATGGAATCTACCCACTCGCTCACCACTCCAACCTCCGTATCTGGTGTAAAGACAAAGTCAATAAGACCGGGTATGAGGGAGGGTGTAGATGGCTGGCGCGATAAACACTCAGCACGCGCACACTTGACACAGCCATCTCGCTAGGTATGCTCCCGACAGCGCGGGAGCGCCATAAAGGCCACATTAAGAGGGAGCCATTGCAGCCTGACTCTCAGTTCTCCCTCTCCTCCCGTACGCACACACAGAAGGAGCAGCTACGTGGGGGCCCGAGTTTTTCCGTCAGTTGGCAGACCCTCCAAGCCACGGCTTTTAGCGCACCGTGATAGATTCAGACGCATTCAGATTTATTATAGTGAGGGAAGAATCGCGCCGAGGTCGACCTCACTCTCTCCCCCACCGCATAGTGACCGCCTAGCTTCTCGGGCACCCGCAGTGGGGCCTGAAACCCAGTGGGAGCGCGAGCGCAGTCACCAACAGGGAATCAGAAGTGAGAGAAAGTGCCAGCGCCTTCCAGGCCGCAGGGACCGTGGTTGGCTGAAGACTGGCATTGCATGTGCATGCAGACCATTTGATCTCAGAAGGGTGAGAGCAGCCCTGCATGAAGCCTGGGCCAACACCCTCCTGAGAGGGGTAACCAGTCAGTCAACGACTGAAAGGCACTACCTGTGCTCCGTTGCCGGTCGGCGTCCGTGGGCGAGGCTGAAATGAGAGCAAGAGACAATTGGTGAACTTTGCAATTGTGGACGTGCAGAAGAAGAAGAGGAAGAAAGAGAAGGAGGGGAAAGGACGAAGGGGAAAAATAGGAAAAGGGCTAGGAAGAAGAAGAAATTGAAAGAGGGAGATAGGGAGAGGAGGCGAGGAGGCGAGGGGGCGAACGCAGACAGGCCGAGAGAGAGGGGAGGAAATCAAGTATAGAAAAGAACAATGACAGCAAAATTTCAGCTTACCTTGCAGCACACACACACACACACACGACAGTTCCCCCGTTGATTTCGACGATGGGCACCACGCGCTCCAACAAGCCGCAGCAAACGCTGAAGCAAGCCGCAACTGACACAAAGGCGAGCTGGGCAAGCAATACGTAGGCGACAGCTAGCAGGTGCAACGCAGAGAACTCGTGCGAGAGAAAACTGGAGTTTAGGCAGACTCGCGCATAATCTACCCACTCGCTCGCCGCTCCCACCTCGGTATCCGGTGTAAAGACAAAGTCAATAAGACCGGGGATGAGGGAGGGTGTAGATGGCTGGCGCGATAAACACTCAGCACGCGCACACTCGACACAGCCATCTCGCTAGGTATGCTCCCGACTGCGCGGGAGCAAAGATGTCAGCAACATCCGGTATTCCCAGGCGGTCACCCATGCAAGTACTAACCGGGCCCAACACACACACACAAGTGAGAAATGTAAGTGCATGTGATAGCATTGTTGACTTATATTTTCACATTTGACTTTGGAAATGCCTGTAAGTATGTAAGTAAATGTCTAAGAGCAGTCCCTAATTCTTTTCCTCAGCTGTTTCCGCTTGTGGTTCCTGTACTCCATGCGTGATGCGAGCCTGAAACTGTCATGGTTTACCGTGGCTGAAAAGGCTGCCAGCCGACGCACTTACCAGACGCAACATCAGTTCAGGGTTTTTAGTGTAGACAGAGGCCGAGGAGGGGACTGAGATTCAGATGGTGACGGCGTCTTCTAATCCCCTGATTGAGTGATTCCCGGGGTTTTTATCAGAGGGACTAGTTCGTGCTCAGGCGCACGCAGGCGGGTTCGCCAGGCCCGTCAGCCACCGCACCCAGTTCACATCACACAACTGACCGGCTCGGAAGGTGGCCTGATGGTAGCGGAGGTGAGGGAGTAGAATGAGGTCGACAGCTCTGTGGGAGCCTGCCACGCTGACTCACGCTGCCATTGTTCGCCAAGCTTCCCACGCTCACTGTATGCTCGTCTCCGCTAAACGCCCCCGCATTTTGTAAACCACTGCGATGGACCAGTGATGTCCTATGCTCCCCCTGTCTGCTCACAGGTCAAGGCGCACGTTATTTCCAGCCAATCGATGCGTGCCTGTCCACCTGGTTGGCTGCATGGCACACTAAGCAAATTCCGCAAGCAAAGCTTGAGAGCAGCGAACACAAGTTAGCGTACTCACTTGGCATGCACACGGAGTTAGCTGTGCGGCATATCATAGCCTTTGTACGGTCTACTTTTCGGCAGTAAACTTCTGTCCGCCAACAGTGTCTCGCTTGACTTGGGGACACCTGCTTGTCAACATCACAACCTGCTACAGCTATACGCATTTTCTTCACTGTAAACAAGTCGTCGCACTCGAAGCTATCACAGTACGCTAAAGGCCGCGGTTTGGAAAGTTGCCCACTGACGGAAAAACTCAAAACATGAAGTCAGCTGAGTGTGGGCTTGCGGAGATTAACTAACTGACAAAGGGAGGTTCAGGCTACAATGCCTCCTTCTAAATATTATCTATACGCACTCCTACTCAGCTGGAGGTCTGAGTCACTCCTGAAACTCGCTGTAATTTTCTTGACTGATGTGGTACCCAGTGCGTGGGTCTGTGCTCTCTCCAGGTTCTATTTCATCAAAAGTCGCAAGAAGAAGTGGCACAGGCAACTTGCAGATGGGAGGGCTATACCGCTTACTCAGGCGCTCCACCCTTGCCCATACCACCCCTACAGCTGAGCACAGATATTCTCACTCCTGAGTAGAAATAAAATCGATGCGCTAACATTCGTGTAGTTGTACGCATTGCCAGTCGACCAAACAAGTCATTGGGAGTGAGTGCTGCACTTTATAGACGCGCCAGACCTTCTTTGTCCCACTCCATTTTGCCGAAAGCTTCATTTCTTTGTCCTTGATAGCAGTTGTAGCAGCGAGTAGTATAGACAGATAATATTGCTGATAAAGACAAGGGAGGCTGGAATGTTCGTTTCTGGCTTTTAAGCCGTCGTCAGCCAGTCATTCCGCCTCCCCCACGTGGTGCATCACTTGGGGCTCGAATCTCCGAGGTAGTAACCAGAAATCGCAAAAGGAATGCTGGGAGACACAGTGTTGAGCCGGACCCCTTGCAGCTGTGTTAAGCAGCGACAGAATAATGACATAAGAACTGGCTGAGCTTTGAGCTCGTACCTCAGCTGCCAGTACAGTTAGTTATCCCGAAGGATATTGTTTGACAACGGGAACTTGCTACCACTGCATAAATCAACGCAAAGCAACCTCTTTATATGGGGTGCATAGTTTTGCCAATGCTCTGCCACAATAATTTTGAGATATTCTTAGGTAAGGCCTGTTTTTTTAAGTGGCTACATTTGTCCATTCAATTTCTCAATTAAAATATCAGTTGAGTTCGATGAAAACAAATCCATTAAAAACGTATATACTTCCTATCGCAAGAGTTTTAAGTATTTTACTTAAATAGGTCAAGTAGTAGAAAGGTATTTAAGTAGTTATTAAAGGCTCACAGCGCAACTGCGACCGGTAGACTGCGATAAAGTGCCTCTTTAAACGGACGCAATTTTTTTGCAGTAATTAACGCAGTCGCATTGTGGCAGCATTATCACTCAGCGTTTACTGGACTTTTATTCTTCTGGAAAATCTTTGCCTCGCAGTCCATGTGTGGTCTGTTTAAGTGCGAACTTTGGTTCGAATTCTCACAAGCCCTAAGTGCAAAAAGCCGAAATTGAGATTTTCCGGATCCACGCGCTCATCAGGTCCCGGGGAGTGTAGTTTGTCTGCACCTGAGGCTTAAAGTGAGGGTGATGTTGAGTGCATTACGCAATTTACGGAAGGGCTCCTAAGTCACTTATATGAAAGACCGCTGTCTGGGGGGTTTCTGTGGAGTATTTGCTTCTTTTATGAGAAGTGTACACATACCTTCATTTTAGTTTCTAACTTACAAAAGGCTAAATGATGCACGGTGCCCTCAGTTAAAGAATTTATGTAGGGTATTTCTTCGGTCCTGGCATTGTTGATCCTTCTACAGTGCGTGGCATAATGTCTTCGTGTAAAGAATGGGAATGAATGCTAGGCTCCACAGGACTGAGAATTTTTTTTCCTGTCGTAGTGCAAGTTTTATTTCCCAGCATCATAAGTGGCAGTAAAAAAACAGTGGATCAACGAGCGGTAGGGAATAAATAAGTATATCTAGTTCACACTTTAAAAGGCTGCTCCACATAGCATAAATTATCTTTGACAGTATCAAACTGAAAGTTTTGAGCTTATATTATTCTCGGTAATTGATCGTTAGACTTGCTATTCGGGGTTGTAAATGATAATGACTTAACAGACGCAGAGAGTTCGTGCGTCGATGCATGAAATAGCAAAAGTTTAAACAAAACAAAAAGGAACTAGAATGTTCCGATGAAGTGCCTAATCCAAGAAATTGGCAAAAACTTCCATATATTAAAAACGTGTCTGAAATCGTTGAAAGACACTTGAAAAAGTATCAAATCCAAGTAGCGCACAAACCAACACATACTCTACGAAACCTGCTTGTACATCCTAAGGATACGGTTAACTATTTAGACAATAAAGAGGTCATTTACAACATTTCTTGTAGCTGTTGCGATGCAGTTTATTGCGGACAAACAGGATGATCAGCCTCCACACGCTTACGTGAACATCAGCGAGCAGTAAAGGGACGATATCCATTGTCCGAGGTCGCCATGCACACAGTAGAAACTTAGCACCAATTTGCATGGGAAAAAACTTGTATTGTCGGCTCTTGCTCATACAAGAAGGGTCGCGAATTTTTCGAAGCTATGAATTCCGATGAATCCTGCATCAACAGGTACGTTGAATTGGATCCAATATACACCAACTTTAAAACGGCCTGGAAAATAGACCAACCACAAAAATAGGCTAATGACCACAGCTGACACAACATTATCGATTTTTTGACACGTTTAAAAGTGTGAACTGTTCCTCACACTATTGCCCCACGTTTGAAGACGACCTAGCGTGCTAGTGTCAAAAATTTACGAATAAATTTTGTTACCGTTTCCCGAAGAATTTCTCCACCAAATATGTAGTGAGTGGTCATTTTCGGCAATTGTACACGGATTTCCTACACTGTCAAAGATATCCTGTTCCGAAGAAGAAGAAAAAGAACAAGACGAAGAATAAGAAGCGACCACTGGAACACTAAGTTTATTGTTCTGACATTTGGAATTCCCTTGGGAATCCTTAATCATAGGTAATAGAAAAACATTCTGAGACATGCGCAGATATCCTGTTCCTTTTCCGCCTACCATTTGAATTAAATGTTCATTCCTACACCTCAATGCCCTTCTGTTCGCGATGAATAACTACAGTCTTAATGGTGTTATAAAGTAATCAAAGAGTTCAAAGTGGCATTGTTTTTTCAATGAACCAGCCTTGGCAACTGACTTTTAACGAATATTTTACTGTCAGCTACTTATACGCTGCAGCTATACGCTAAAACTGCCTGTTCGTTCCGATGGTTCTTGCTCTTTAAAACCTTTTAAGTGAGCTTATTTTCTCCAAAGTAGCGATATATATATGTGGTTAACGAAATAATCGACACATCCGCGTGTTTATTTAATTTGCATCAGCGAGGTGCTTGATTTGGGTTTGAATAAAATAAGCCTTATGCCTTCCACGGATAACTTTACGCGAACGTAGAGATCTGTCTGTCACTACCGCAGACACAGCTTTCAATCAAAGCTTCCGTTTGTTTTCTCTGGATATTTCTGAGGCCGATGCATATAATATAAAAACTTTGGAGACAGTTATTGAGAAACCTGTGCAAAAAAACGGACTGTGGGATAAGTATTTTAGGTGAGTCACTTCTTGAAAAAAACAGCCAATTCTCCAGGCCTCCTCGATGTCATCAGCTAACACTCTGTTCTGTTCGCTCTGATGTTTTTTGACTTTACTGATGTGTAAACTGGAAGATTTCTGTCCTTGGATTTTTGAGAACTAGTATACTTTGAAATCCAATTGAGGACTGTTGCCTGTGATTTCACTGAGTTTCTCATGGGACTGCGTAGAGACTCATAGTACTCTTTGAAATAAATAGGATATTTAATGATCATACAGTCAAGCTCTGATTAAATTTAGCAAATTGTGCAATCTTTAACGCCAGAAATGTAAAAATTGGATGAGTATCTCACGAATAACGGCAGACTGCACTCCCAAATTACTGTACGTACGAAATATTGACCAACGTGATAAGAAAACCATTAAATATATACTATACATAGGTAGGAATGACTAAGAAATTTCATTTTTCCAGGCAAATTAGCATTTCAATGATTGTAATATTTAATGCACGTCTGACAATGACCTGGGGAATCAGGATCAAAACTTTGATAGATAAATTGTTTCGTTTTTCTAAGAATATTTCCTCTCCACTGATGCACATTGTCTAATTCCTATATGTGCTCTTACTCGAACGTCGTTCACGATCATTTTACTCGTGTGCTCTGCAGAAAACCAAACTGATATTCATAACTGTCTAGCGTGGCAGCGTTATCTCCAGGTAGCACAACTAAAAAGTACTGGGAATTTCGTCTGAAGTCGGATGTTGAACAAACAGTGCTGACTGGCAAACGAATTAATCAGGTCGCTTAAACTATTTATGAATGTCCCATGCGAGATTTTATTTGACCCAATTGTTAAAAAACTCATGGCGCTGGCAGGAGTCGAACCCGCATAGCAGGGAAGGCCTTTACACAGCCAACGCTTTACCATTTGAGCTACAACGCCACGCCTTGTGCCGTGAATTTAACCACACTTGGATCGATTTTCACAATTGTATCAGCTAAGTTAAGGAAATCTGCCAAACCCCCTAAATATCGAAGTCAGCCTAGTAGTCATTCTGGTGGATTCCAGGTGACTGCTTGGTAAGTCCTGCTTGGCAGTCAACATGCTGTTTATTATTGGTGGAACGGTAAAGTTGGGTGGGTAAAATCGATCCAAGTGTGATTCAATTCATGGCGCAAGGCGTGGCTTTGTAGCTCAAATCGTAGGGCATTGGATGCGTAAAGGCTTTCCCTACTATGCCGGTTCGGCCCCTGCCAACGCCGCGAGTTTTGTCACAGTTGGGTAAAATAAATTATGTAAATCTGCCAAAGACCCCTTAATAACATGCAGAAATAATATGTTAGGCCATCATTAGTTTGTGAGTATACGTTTAAAGTGTTCGAATAGCCAGACGGTGCTAATGACTGCCTTTTCATATTTTTGTCTATTATTTTAACAAACTGCTTGGCCTTTTTAACAAAGTAGATCTTTTTCGGCAGACTTTTGATGGGGAGCGGTTGTCAGTTTCTGTCATACTCCAGAAAACAGAGAGAGAGGGTACACTACTTAACAAAAAGCAAAGCGAAGTCGTTGAAGTTGACTGGCGCCACAGTGATCTCAGAGCCGTTTTAAATCTACTTACACCATGCTATAGCGTTCAGCTTTTCCGGGTTTCTTTACTAATCCAAGCATCATTCACTCCCATTTGAGCAGAAACATGGTACAGCCCAGCTCGCTGAAGTGAGGAAGGTCGCCCTATAGAACGCATTTACCTGCTTGCTGGAACACCAGTATTCTGAGGTGCCAGTAACTAAATCATACGCATGTGGTGCTTTTGGGCAACATTAATTTTCTGAAATTTCTGAAATTTTTGAAATTTCTGAAAGACACGTTTGAATTCGTGGAGGCTGTCAAGGATACTAATATTGGCGAAACGATGATGCTGTCATTAGATGTATCCTCACTGTTCACCAACGTCCCGGTAGTTGAAACCATAGAATATCTATGCGACTTCATACGGGAAACACACTACCATATAGGGATGACAGTGGAGAGGCTGAAAGATCTACTGATATGCTGTACACAAAATTTAAAATTTATCTGTAATGGCTGGCTATACAGGCAAATTGACGGAGTGGCCATGGGCTCACCACTTGGACCATTCCTGGCAAATGTCTTCATGGGCAAGATCGAGGAAACGAAGCTCAAAGACACTATCAATGACCTTAAGTTCTATGTTCGATATGTGGATGACATCGTTTGCCTGACAAAGAAGCTCGGTGATATCGATGGTCTAGTCCAAAAACTTAATACCACCCACACAGCACTCACATTTACAGTGGAAACAGAGGCGAACGAGGTACTCGCTTTCTTAGACGTCTTCTTACACAGACAAGAAGATGGCTCGATACAACGCCGACTATTTAGAAAAAAAACCTGTACTGGGCAATAAGTTAATTTTCACAGCTTCGTTCCCCTTAAAGTCAAATGAAACTTAGTCCAGGGAATGGCAGCCAGAATACGTCGTATCTGCTCACCTGAAATAGTGGAAGTAGAATTACAGCAACTAAAGGACATACTCCGTGAAAACGGTTATCCGGTAAGATTCATCCTTCAAAACATCAAGGAGCGTGTCACAAAGGTCGCAATTGCAGCGGCGAAAAAGAAAGATCTATTTGTAGTACTGCCGTTTATGGGAGACGCAGCGAGTGAACTGTTAAGAAGGCGCCTGAGGACAGCAGTCATGAATGCCTTCCCGGCTGCAAACTTGCGGGTTCTCTTCACTAACCCTCCCCTTCTATGAATGGGCAGTAAAGACAGACTACCGTTGCAGGCCACATCGATGTGCATCTATTCGTTCACCTGTTCCTGTGGAGCGGGCTATATTGGCCGTACAACGCGACGTGTGGAGAAGAGAATACGCGAGCACATACCAGCCTGGCTCAGCAGAGGGGAGAATAGACCGTTCTCAAGCTCAATCCCGCCCGCCTAATTGATATAAACCACCAAGTGGACGCGAGTGAAGCCTTTCAGGTCATATACCGCACGCCAACGCACTTCTCCAAAGGCCTGCGCAAACGGGTGTTAGCCACAGCAGAAGCAGTGGCAATCCGGCTAGCAAAACCCATTCTATTCTGTCAAAAGGCGCTGGTTCAAGCCATCGGCCTCCCTTGGCCGACTGCACGCGGAAATCCAACACGTACTGAAGCCAAAGAAGACGAAGCTACGGAGAATAGTCAAGCGCAAGCTGCGCGGCTGACATACAGAACTCAATCCACGGACAGCGAGAAAATCCCCCCTGTCTCATCTGGACATGGCAACCAGCGTCCCACCCGCGCAGGCGCCCGCATTCAGAAGACGAGGGAAAACTCAGCTGCTTAATTACCCTCACCCTTTTCCTCCCCTTCCCCCCTCCCTTAATTTGATGATTATATAATTGCTGTAATTAATTGACAAATTTTATTCCCTATGTCATGTACTGGCCTGACGATGAATGACCAAAAACGATCGTTTGCCAACACTAATTTTCTATTTTCTATGTGATCACAATCATTTTTAGAACGTTTTCCGGCAAATTAGGCTTGATTAACAGGCCTCAATACCAAAATGTCGGTACATAAAGCTCCCGGTTAGATCATTAGGGTTTCATTTCTTTCGCCACCATATGGAACTCACCCATTATTTGTTGGGCACATTAGCCTTGCATAAATGACGCGCAAATATTTATCTTTTTTTTCGAGAAATACAACTTTAAGGACTTCAGTAGTTATTCAGGTATTTATTTAAGCAAATGCCTCGCGTGGAGGCGTTAGGCGTGACTCTAATTGCCAGATAAAAAGTAACACCTATACTTACAACTACTTCAACTGGAAATCTCGTCAATGCTAGCCAATAGCCTCGCGCACATTTATGTGTCTGCCAATGCGTGCGCACAGAGCGACCAGTGGTAATACGAACTGGGATTTCATTGGTTGGCCAGATGGGCAGCATGTGCTTATTCATGTCCGCAAATACTTTTTTGGGCTTGAAAAGAGCACACAGCAACCGCAGGTCTGTTGGCGCATATCTACGATAGGGCGAGTAAGCATACAGCAAAAATACTTCGCATTGCACATCGAGAACACATAAGTCCTCTTCTCTTGAGTCTCGAATTTCATTTTACCGAATGGATTAACCGTCAGCTCTAGCAGCCTGCATGATGCTCATGTCCAGATGAAGCGAATCGCCTCTTTTATACTTCGTTTTGTCCGGTAGGTTATTATTTTATCATAATCTTTCAATCCGTTATAACAGTTGTCCTCCAGATTTAAGTTCTGCCTAATTTTTTGAAAATAGAATGCTTAAATCAGTCCAGTAGCAGATCATTGTATTTCACAGCCTTCTTGGAAAATTTAAGTGGACATATTAGCGAAATAAAAACGCTGCTACAATCAACGGACTTAGAGTAACAACATACATTTACCTACCGACCTAGAGGTTTAATTAGATCCTGCAAATCTGGAACAGTGTGTGGAACCCTAAGTTGCTCGGTCATCGCCAGTCCAGCAAAGATTCTAGTTTTTGCACCGGCTTGATTTTAAAACGTCTACAAATGCAGAGGATCTACGCCACTGAAAAGTCAAACCGGAGTTTCCAATAGCGAGATGCGAAGTCGATAGTCGCTTTCACACAGACACACAATAATTCGATCCCAGCTAGACAACAATCACAAGCAAAGTGCATATCTGCCATTAAAACTCCGGAAAGTCACGCGTTGCTTGTGGTACAGAAAAGGAGTTTACCAGTTCGATGCATTTGAACTACGAAACAGTAAGACACATAAGCACGTTAAATCCGCGTCTGTGTGGAGTATGCTGCTCCGACGCTGGATGTTTTGAACGAAAAAGGACTCATATCGACTAATTTTAATCATATTATTATCGAAACATATACATTGTACTCCTCATTATCTCCATATGGGCGGTAACGTTGGGCGGGTAATATCGACACAAATGTGATTAAATTTACGGCGCGAGGCGGGGCGTTTTTAACTTATTGGTTAGAGCACTGACCTCCGGCAAAGGTCTTCTCTGATGCGCTGGTTCTAATTTCGCCAAAGGCCTCGAGTTTTTCACAATTGGGTCAACTCGAATTAAATTAAAAGAAATAACAATCACGTATCTAGCTAAATCTGTACAAGTACCTGGATCGCGAACCTTCGCATTCATTCGGGAGCTAAATCTGTGATTTCATTAGCTGTACTGTCATTCATTTCGGACTTGTAACTATGACAAAGAGCTTCATAACTACTTTATATCATCAATGCCCTGATGTACGCACACTGAGAAGCAGAAGAAGAAGATTCGATCACTGCGGCAACACTTTTATTCGTCTGACGTTTCGACATTCGTCATGGATTCTTCATAGGAGACATAAGCAGAAACCAATAGCAGAAAAAGCTCTACTACTGGTTTCTGCTTATGTCTCTGGTGAAGAATCCGCGATGAATGTCGAAACGTCAGGTGAATAGAAATGCTGTCTCAGTTATCGAATCCTCTTCTTTTCAATTACTCCCTGGGACTCGCTCCTTTTGGCAGTGTGCATACATTGTTAGATTTAGATCATAAGAACGTACAATTCGATGGCATTTACCGTCAGTAAAATCTTACATATTTTGACGAAATGCATAAACATCGAGATTTTAATGGAATATGCTTACATTAGCGGCTTAATGTGCGAACCTATCTTACAGTTCGCAGGAAGTCTGCAACATTTCGGTTTGACTTGGCTGTACCAACCTCAGCAGTGTAAACATAGTGTGCATTCACTAGCAATTACGCACTTGGCAAACTCGTTCTTCTCAGCTCTGTCACCTAACCTCGCAGTAGATTAGCGCTTGATCCGTTTCAACTTTTGCCTAAAAATTAAGCTATCCCCTAATCATGAATAGACAGGGACCTCCCTTCAACATGCTGCAAATGTCTTATCAATGTTACTGTCAGTTAAATACTAATATTTTCCATTCTAGGTGCTTTACCCGGCATGAAAGCAAGGCAGTCGTGCGCTCACAGAAAATTACCTACGCGATCGTCCTTTTAAAGATAATTTGTCTAATTATTGGACTATCCGCCTTGACTTGTATCTTTTGTTTCGACTTTATTGTTAAATGGAAAATTGGTGAGGTGAGTGCCTTTACTTGTCCTCTTTGCTTTAAATTTTCATGTTTTTCTTTCAAAAACTAGGTTTAAAACAAGGGTAAACCGCAGTAATTGATGGTGCCAGTAAATTAACAGATTGCTTATCAACTACTATTTATCGTTACATAACATTTACAACGAACAAGGACGGTGCAGAAATTTGCATTTGCTCAGAAACCAGAGTGACCTTATCTATTCAAGTTTGGTTATATGGTCAATATACGTGAAACGTAAACTGTAAAATACACCAGACAAAGGAATTTTTCCTAGATACCCTCAATATACTGATACTGATACTGAAGAAGCGGAGGGCTGTGTCTGAACAGAGCAAATTCAGATTGACTTCATAGTCTAGTCGTTTGCTAAAGAGAGATGTTGTCGAGGAAAATTCGTTTTAAATGCCGGAGAAAAATAATGCGATAGTATCAAAAAACTATATGCGGAAAATTATTTAAAAACCTGCATACCGAGGATTTGCTTTATAAAATGTCCACGTTATTCCTACAACCCTACACGTTGCAATTATTCAAAGCTGTCGAAGGTGTTTATTTTACCTTGGCAGAGAGTGACTCAGTAATAGGGCCTTCTTCCCTGCACATTAAAGGAGAAATTTTGTTTTTAGCTACTGAATTGAGTCACAAGACATTCCTGACGGATCACTTACCTCATTCGAAGCACAATAAGTATGTAACTATGTACCAGCTAACAGGAATAATTTTGTTCGTATGGGTGTAACGCGTCTGTCACCAAAACTGCAGATGTTGGTTTTTGGAAGCACGAAGGTTCATTACCCACTTATCGTTAAATGGGGAGCTATGGGTAAAAGCTGGTAGAAAATTAACGCAAAGTACACAT
>JAYGXS010000005.1:608080-661919 GCA_036362985.1 Ligula intestinalis
GGGAGCTATGGGTAAAAGCTGGTAGAAAATTAACGCAAAGTACACATTGTGCAGCCTTCACCCATATGTTAAAGGATCACTTAGAAGAACACTTAGCTAGCTAATACAACAAACTTGCGCACAAAGACAGCATACAGAACGCATATGGACAGTAATATTCTGATTGTCAATATATACGGGCGTTTCAGCCGCAAAATTTAAGTGAGAAGAAGAAGAAGAAGAAGAAGAAGAAGAAGAAGATTTGATCGCTGCGATCTTCTCAGTATTCTGATTGGTAACGCCGAGTGGGACTGAGAACTTATTTAGTAAACTAGAAAACCTACATCCTCCGATCACCTTTATAATGGAACGGGAATAGAGCAACAACCCGTCATTTCCGTACATCCTTAGGCCTAAACAGGAAAATGGTTCAATCTGGCGACTAGTTTTCCATAAAGCTCATTACCTAAATTGCTTGGGCCTTTTGCCGGTAAGGCGATAGTCTAGCATCACCTTTCCTGTATTTGAAAGAGCCAGGAAGATTTTCTGCATCAAAGAAGTCCTAGCCCGTTTCGTTCAAATGTCTAAACATTCCCTTGAACCAAATGTCTTTGGAAAAATAATTTCTGAAAAAGACTATTTTAGTGCTCCTCTACTCTAAGAGGGACTATCTTTTACATTAAAATCAAACGACGCCTGTGATTTAAAGGACTTGTCATGCAGTTCGAATCATGCTCAGCAGTCCTACTAAGACTTTTACAATCCAGTAAAACTTAAGATGTCTTGTCGTTGCATGCCGTCTGACGGTGCAATAATGAATTTATACGCACTTTTTATGCTTAACTATTGGCCAAATGTAACAGGAGACTTGCAGCCACCTCTGTTAAGGACATACCTAATTGACTTGTAGGGCCAGGAAACATACATTTCTGCTGCTATACCACTAAACCTCTCCATGACTGTAGTCAGTCTTTTAAACTCAGAACGGCTTTCTGAATACTCGGTTGGGCACGAGTGAAGCATACATTGCGACGCTTGGCAACAATTTAAATAGGGAGGGAACAATTCAACTGGTGCAATTAAAATGGGGACCTGATCAAGCTCTGATTTCCCTAGTACTTCACAGTCCCTTGATTTACGTAATCCTTTTCGTGGGTTGGCGTGTTCCTCTACTATCTCTTATTTTTTTTACGATACCCCATTTACGTCTACTTAACTGTGTGTACTGATTTTGCTGATTTTGCACTGCTATCCTGAGCAAACGTGGCTTGCTGCATGCTTACCTGCTTTCTATGCAATGATAGATACCATTTAATAAGCTGTCATAAATTGATTAGCGTAATAAACTCCTAATTACGTCTTTGCTATATTCCTGCCGGGGAAAATAAATTCAATCTTTGGATTGAAACTCTGCCTTTTTCCCACTTATGTGCTACCTCGGATCGACTTATGCTATTGATATCTTCATGTCCAACGTGTGCTCAACTGACTACAATTAAAAGAAGCAAGTAGAGCACACCTTGTCCCAAGCTGTACATATCATCAGGGTGGCCCACGAAAAACCCCTAAATTTATGATAATCTTTATACTGTTATAAAAAAAGAATTACTGAACACTGTATAAACAGCAAAATTTAATGGATCCATAAATTTCGAGAGGGCTCTTCAGTTGCCACCCCTCATTGCATAACGGGAATGAACGTTAGAGAAAATACACAACTGAATTCATACAGAAAAAATCGATAAGAACCGGCAAGGTCACTGTACACGGCCAAGAGGCATTCGATAAAGCTGAAAGTTAAACGCTGTAGACAGCAAAAACTGGAGAAAAAACGTCTAGGCAAAAAGAAAGAAAATTTGGGGAGGGGGGATGTGTAAACAAGGAGCCAGTATTACCAAGGTAGAGTTAGGTTAACTAATGCTCCAATTGTTTACATAGGTCGGGTTTAAACCGCCTTATGTACGCTGCCTCCAGGTAGCGTAAGGTGCGAGTTGTTCGTGCTTGAACAAGTACTCGGAAGGAGGTTTTAGGGTCCACGGAGTGGCCCGTATCTAGCAAGTGCTCAGTAATTGACGAGCGATGTGTTCGTTTTTCTTGCTTAAACAACCAGCTAGGTAAGTGTTCCTTTGCTCTGGTGGCCAATTGCCTTTGCGTTCGCCCTATGTACTTGCATCCGCAAGTGCATGTAAATTCATAAACACAGTTTGAAGTGGCGTGCATCGGCAAGGCATCCTTCGCACGAGGAATTGGTAAAAGCTTTGTTAGATTGATGAAATTAGGAATCAAAATATTTCAGACAAATATATGATCTCACTTGACGTTGAATCATTATTCACCAACGTGCCACTAGATGAAACTATTGAAATCATCTGCACCTATTCTTCCGAGGCTCACCTATCCCCTGAAATATTACGTGATTTATTAAGATTGTGTACGAAAGATGTGCAATTTCTATTTGATGGCCATCTATATCGACAAATTGATGGAGTAGCAATGGGAAGTCCCCTGGGACCAACTTTTGCTGACATATTTATGGGGCATCTAGAAGAAAAAGTTTCCACAAAGTTGAACAAGATAACCCTATACAGAAGATATGTAGATGACGTCTTCGCGATCGTAGACAATATCAAAGAAGCTGAACAATTATTGCTTATAATGAACAGCCTGCATCCCAAGATCAAATTTACCATGGAACATGAACGGGATAACCAGCTTTCTTTCCTCGATGTTCACATGTCAAGAAAGAAAGATGGCTCCATCACACGAACTGTCTACCATAAGAATACGTGGAAAGGACAGTACTTGCATTATTTGAGTTTTGTGCCCATTCAATGGAAACGAAACTTGGTATGCACTCTCTTCCAGAGAACGAGAAAAATCTGTTCTGTGGATACATTGGAAGATAAAATAATTAAACTCAAAGTAACTCTACAGAAGCGCGGATACCCAACACAGTTTATTGACAAATATAAAAAACCATTACGGCCTAAAATGACGGAACAGATAGTTCCGAAGAAGCCCGTTTTCATATCTGTGCCATTCAAAAGTGACAAAATTTTCAAAAGACGACTCATTAATGCCATTCACAGAAATAATATTATGCCGCTGAGCTTATAATTTGCAATCTAACAAAGCTTTTACCGATTCCTCGTGCGAAGGATGCCTTGCCGATGCACGCCACTTCAAACTGTGTTTATGAATTTACATGCACTTGCGGATGCAAGTACATAGGGCGAACGCAAAGGCAATTGGCCACCAGAGCAAAGGAACACTTACCTAGCTGGTTGTTTAAGCAAGAAAAACGAACACATCGCTCGTCAATTACTGAGCACTTGCTAGATACGGGCCACTCCGTGGACCCTAAAACCTCCTTCCGAGTACTTGTTCAAGCACGAACAACTCGCACCTTACGCTACCTGGAGGCAGCGAACATAAGGCGGTTTAAACCCGACCTATGTAAACAATTGGAGCATGTAGTTAACCTAACTCTACCTTGGTAATACTGGCTCCTTGTTTACACATCCCCCCTCCCCAAATTTTCTTTCTTTTTGCCTAGACGTTTTTTCTCCAGTTTTTGCTGTCTACAGCGTTTAACTTTCAGCTTTATCGAATGCCTCTTGGCCGTGTACAGTGACCTTGCCGGTTCTTATCGATTTTTTCTGTATGAATTCAGTTGTGTATTTTCTCTAACGTTCATTCCCGTTATGCAATGAGGGGTGGCAACTGAAGAGCCCTCTCGAAATTTATGGATCCATTAAATTTTGCTGTTTATACAGTGTTCAAATTTTCACCAGGGAAAAGAAGCTTTACATAGAATTATTGATTACAATTATAATTTACAACTTTATTGTGTAAGTAACAAACTGTTACCTAATAACAAGTAACAGATACCGCTCAAAATGTTGTCCATTAACTGCAGAACAGCGACGTAAGCGATCCATCCAGCTCTGAGCTGCTCGACGAATGACATCAAGAGGGATGTTGTTCCATGTGTCCATTAACACATGTTTTATTGACTCAATATCAGTTATTCCTATTCTTCGTCTCAGAACCTCCTGTAAGAGTACACTCCAAATGCAAAAGTCCATTACATTCAGGTCAGGGCTCTTGGATGGCCATTGCTGGGGTGTGATGAAATATGGAGTGTTAACTCGGAGCCAGGCGACAGTGTCATTGGCAGTGTGTGGCTTTGCACCATCTTGCTGCCACGTCCAGGGTTCTCCCTGCATTACTTGATCAATATCTGTAGACATCTGCGGGCACATCTCCTCTCTGTAAACAACTTGATTTACAGTTTTTTTCGTTCTCCCACTCGGTGCAACACCTTCCTGCCCAGCAGCATCTCCTTCAATAAAATAGAAGTCTGTTTTGCCTTGCCAGGAAACAGCACCATAGCACATGATATATTTTTGCTGCTTGGCTATCTCCACCAGCAAATCTTCATCAGGAATATCAGTTTTGACTTCCACTGCACGATATATGCGTTCATTTTGCCTATTCAGTGGTGCAGACAAGCAGAATGATGATTCATCTGAGAACCACACTTGTTTCCATTTTTCTCCTTCACCGAAGCGCTGAAGCATGGCATCACACTTTGTCTTTCGAGCTTGCTGGTGTGCTTCAGTTAAAACGTGGCATTGAATACGTCGAAAACATTTTAAATTGGATTTTGCAATTGTTCTGTGCACATACCCTTTTGACGATCCCAGTTCTTTACAAATTTCACGTTGACTTGAATGTCTTCCGTGATGATCTGGTGGAGTTACGGCAAGTTCCAAGACTGCTCGCCTTGTTGGGGAATCGTGCCTGCAAGAAGTGCCAATAGCAGGCTTACGCACCTTTGCTACAGGTGTTCTGTTTTCTCCGCCATCGATTGTGACGGCATGGGCGGTCCGGCCGCCGTAACAATCACAAACTTAGGGGTTTTTGTGGGGCACCCTGTACAATCCGAATTAATTACCTCTTTCAGCTGTTGGTGAACCTTGTTTTTTCCTCTATGCATGTGAGCTCTAAGGCCCCTCTACCTGGGTGCAACAGCAATTTGCCGTTTTTGTGTGTGTGTGTGTGTGTGTGTGCAATTGGGGTGTGCACCGATTGTGAGAGAGGAAAAAAGACAGAACTCCAAAGAATCACATAAAGTCGCTATTAACTCTGTCCCCGGGATGACTGGACCCTCGGTGAGCACGAGTTCTCTGTTACCGTAACTGCAAACCACCCGCTGGTTAGAAAGTTGCAACACAGTCCTCAGCTGAGGCTAACCGAGAAATAAATTAGGTCTTGGATCTGACAAAAAAGAGGTTTTGAGTCACATGCGCTCACAGGCGTGAATATAGGCACAAATCTAGAGAATTGATCAAATATGAAATAGTCAAAAATGGTACTATGATATATTTACTTTGTTGTTTATCCAAACAGGCTTAATTAAGGAAAGTTGAAATGTTTTTTACGGAGAAGAAATGCAAAGTTTCATTTTCAAGTACAGGTACTGCTGTTGATCATTCCTGCTCAAGGTCATCCCAAGTAATCATTTTCCGATTGGTCACGCCTCACTTATTTTAGTGTTTTGTTGGAGAGCTATGGTCTACTCACAGTGATTGGAGTTACTGGGGTTTCAAGGCGATTTTTTTTCCTGTGGACAAAATTTGCGTTCGGTTATGTAGTGGTTATTCCCAAAGGTTCGTTCCTGTCGCAAATTAATGCTAGTTATTGTCCACGCGATTTAATTAAGTCAGCTAATTGCGTCGCGTGTCGCGTAGATACCTAAAAAAATACACACAGAAACGCAGAACATCGGTAATTTAAACCCGTTCTTTATCAAACATAATTAAAACGCCTATTTTTTATTTCTATGGCAATAAATTTGTCAGATTTAGGAAGACGGCTGTTTTTTAGAGAGGGCTGTTAACGCTCTACCCACCAGTTTACTTCTCGCTAGTCATTCTTTCAGTCCACTCTTTTATCTTTCTTTTGAACTAGGAAATCAAATTGAAGCGAGACTCTTTGGCCTTTACCAGTTGGTTGTCCCCGGGACCACTTACTAAATTTTCAATCTACATGTACAATATAACCAACCCCAAAGAAATACTGCGTGGCCAAAGACCACGGTTGCAGGAAGTCGGACCCTACGTGTACTGGTACGCACTTATTTATTGGGTTTTTTTCCTTATTACTTAAAATTAGTCTTCGTTTAACCTCGTACCAATTTTATCACAAAATATTTAAATTCTCATCAGTAAAAATAACCTTTGGAGTTTTCTTCGACTCTGATAATGCTTTGGCCATTCTCTTGGGTTCTATCTTTCCAGACATTATCACTTTCCATTAAGTGATGACATGTGGAATAGTTTTATGCTGGGGACCGCCGTTCTCGTTTTTCATGTTTCGGAAAAGATTCGAGTCTTCATTTCCATCGCTTTTCACTTAAAAATAAATAATAATAAACACGATTGATGGGTAAACGCGTAATACAGTAACGATGGCAATGGCACTTGGGCAATTTACACGACGGGAGAGTTTTGTTACGCGTTGGACATCAACAGAAGCGAACTCGTGACTCTGTATTTAGACCGTTAGAGGCTGATCGAAAAAGTCACGAGTTCGTGCCTTGGATGGCGCACAACTTGGGTTGGGTATGACTGACTGACGATAGCTTATAAGCCAGAAACTACCATTCTAGTGTTTTTTGTCTTTGCCGACAATACTATCTGCCTAAGACGGAAAAGTTGGTAGGGCGTTTCCAATCCACGCTGGGCTGGTTTTTGAGATCATATTTCATGCCTGCCTACAGACCTTCATTGCCGTATTTTGAATCAGAAGTCAATGGTTCTTCTTCAGACTATTCACTATCGCCCTGCAGCTTATTCTTGCCTCATTGCATGCATTCATGCGTGGGTGATGTGGTAGGCAAGTCTGTGCTTTAAAGGAAAAAACCGACTTTGACTTGTGGGCGTGCGGCGCTCGGTCTCAGTGGGGAGTGCGAAGGTCTATAAATAGATAAACGAGCTCTTGCATACAAAAGCGCTAGGCCTTCGGTCTGCGTAAAAGACCACCAACGCAATTTCAAAAAAAAATGCCAAACTTCAAACTGCCTGAAGTATGCAAGTCCCAATCTTTTTTCTACAAGTTGAACAGTGGTCGGAACAGCATTTTTTCAAGCCGGAGCTTTTGTTAGCGAACGAGAATTCATATTGGGAAATTGCTATCTTGATCTTCTTTTGGCAGTGCCAATCAGCTTGCATGGGTTCAGTATCAGTATATTTGAGGGGTATGTTGCCTTTGAGCTCCCTATTAGAAAATGTTTTTTTCTGGAAGCAGAACAATAACATCTCAGTTTGTTGGCGAGGCCAGCTGCCATGAGCTTGGAGGTGGTGCATACTTTTAAAAAGAGCAGACAGTGAAAAAAACACCTTGGTTTAAAGGATCTATCGCCTTAAAAAAGCTGACTGTAGATTCAATGCATAAAAAATCGCACCACTAAGGCCAGCATTCGATTGCAAGTAAGTACTGCATTATTCATGCGCTATGCGTGTCCATCAAAATGTATTTAGCATATTGTGTGTGTGCGCTGGAAGAGCTGAGTCACAGTGCTAGCAAAAGCACTGTCCAGACACGCGCGAAGCTCTGTCATTAAGAACAGAGACGTCTCGAATCGGAACTGACCACACGCATAGTTTCGAGAGCATTTGTCATCTGCTGCTGCACTTTTCACGCACACGCACCCTAACACGACAGTTCCCCGTTGATTTCGACGATGGGCACCGCATGCTCCAACCAGCCGCAGCAAACGCTGGAGCAAGCCGAAGCAGACACTGAGGCAAGCTGGGCAAGCTGCACGGAGGCTACAGCAAGCAGAAGCAACGCAGCGAACTATCACGAACGACAACTGGAGTTAAAACAGACTCGCGGAGAAGCTGCCCACTCGCTCGCCACTCCCACCTCCGTTTCCGGCGTAATGACAAAGTCAATAAGACCGTAGGTGTAGGTGGCTGGCGCGATAGTCACTCAACACGCGCATACTTGACTCAGCCAACTCGCTAGGTAGGCTCCCGTGTGCGCGGGAGCGCCAAAAAGGCCACATTAAGAGGGAGCCATCGCAGCCTGACTCTCAGTTCCCACCCCCTCACATACGCACACAAAAGCACACGCGTACTAGAGGAGCAGTAACGTAGGTGGCCCGAGTTTTCCTGTCAGTTGGCAAGCCCTCTAAGCCACGGCTTTTAGTGCACCGTGATAGATTCAAACGCATTGTAGAGGGCTGCTCTAGGGGGCACATCTAGCGTATATACTGACAAATTTACTCTCTTAATCCAGTCACCATATGAACAATCAGCATTCAACGCTTAACTCTTCGTATTCTGTGGTCATCTGCGCCACATGCTAGACCACAGACCGATGTCCACGTTGAATGTCAACGCCAGATATTTTATTTTCGTAACTTACTCTTTTCAATAAAGTTGGCGAAAGATCAAGAAAGTAGTTATCCCATATGGTCAGCTGGTAGAATGTGACAAGTTGGAATCAATATCCCCACTGCGCTAAAAACAGTATTCAATCTGTCACTTGCCAATGAAGCCATCGATTAATTAGTTACGTAAGAAGCTATATATTCTTATGTCTGCCAGTTCTTCGTTGGACGATGTCCGTGCTTTTTAGAAAAAAGACAGTATACGAGCAATCTTTTAAATTGGTCTAACCAAGTTCAGGGTTCAAAGTGGAAATCGGTTTTTCAGAAAAATGTGTTTTCCTTCGCTGTCTGTTCATGTTAAGAATAACATCAGCAGCATACTTTCAGGTGTGTGATTTTTGTTCTGAGAAAGGAGCATTTAAATCACTAATGAGCGAGATATGCTCTATTGTAAAAGTATTACAGTAACTTATTTACCAAAAAGTCTCGCGTTCTCCGTGAATAACAATGGACACCCAAACCAAATAACGCCGGAAAATCACAAACGATGCGTACTGGCCAAAGTCTGCAACTATTGACTTCATTAATATTCGTCGGTTAATCGGTCACAAAAGGATATTATGCTTTATTTTTTGAAAAGAAGACGACTCGATCGCTGAAACAATACATTTATTTGTCTGAGGTTTCAAAATCGGTTGCGGATGCATCATCAGAGAAATAGTCAGATAGCAGTAGCAGATAGCTGTTTTAGTTTTTGTTCACAACGGGGCTATAGAAGGTTGCAGACGATGTTATTATTCTAGGGGTAAAATGCCCCATATAAATAACAAACTAGGCCAGTCATTGAACATAGGATACAATGAGAAGAAGAGGCGATCACGGGAACAATAGGCTTAACTTCCTGACATTTCAAAAGTGCACAGGCTTTTATCTTCGGAGGTGGGTTCTGAACGGCGCCTCACAGTATTTATGGGTGTCAAACTGGCATCGCGTTGGCCCTGCGTCTACTGGTTCCAGATGCCTTGCCGGGGGGGGGGGGGGGGGCTTCAATCGTCATCCTCCGGGCCACTGTTTCTCACCTTCACCTCGTCTGAAGGGGGGAGGGGGGTGCTGTTGGGACGGCAGCGAACATTGCTCTCATCTGCATTTAACGCGTTTGCTCTCGGAGGCCCGCGTGCCTTGTTCTCGTCCTCCGGAGTGACGACCCCCGCAATTCGCGTTTATGCGCAAATCGTTGTCATGTGCGTCTGTGTTAAAGCCCGACAGGAGGTCTTGTTGGTTCACGTTCCACGCGGTATCCCTTACGGCTGCGTTGGTGTCTGGTATACGTTCTCGCACGCCTGTATTCTGACAAGATATGGCAATGCTAGTGGTTGTGGCGCGTCTGACTTCCTGCCGGTGATTCCGTTGGTTAAGCCGCACTCCTAAGACCTGCTAAGCCACCGGAATAATCGTACAGCGGTTGACGGAATTTGGCGCCGTGTGCCATTCTTCAAGTGCTTCTCTGGCTTTTTGGTCAATACCTTGGCAGGAGAGTGGAGAACAGGAAAATGGCGGCTCTATTCCAAAAACCAATCCGTATATATTGCTTGTTTCCGTGAGCCACAAAAAACGAAAGAACATCGCTGTTACTCTGTCCTACTTTCCATCGGCGCGTTCTTCAATGCACATTGGCCATTATTGCCTCGCCTAAGCTTATTCTGGAGGCAGCCAACCCCATGGCTTATCGCAAAAGTACGTTCAGTTACACCCTGCTACAGATCTTTTTTCAGAAAAACGGGTTTTAAACCCAATCTTTATGCCTAAGCCGCCAACCGAGAGAACGTTTGCGATAGGAAAAGAGTTTCGCTGTATCAGTGATGGAGTGGAGTACTCAATAAGAGCTGTTATGCCAATTCTGCCAGTTTTTAAGCAGTTGCTCTATTACAGTGCGCTCGCCAGGCACATCCTTTATCCTCACGTGATTACCGATACTCTATGTCCTGTTTTCAAAAACAGCTAGAATAGTCGGAAAATGGCTGCTATCTGCTCTTACCTTAAACTCATCCATCACACTGTCAGAGCTAGAATGGTTCCAGAATGCTTGGCAGATCGGTCGCTGACTTGGCGCCTAAATTAGTTTTCAGTGACAGGTGACTTTTGCAGCATCTACCTCAATCTCCCTTCCCTCCCCTGCTGGATGTCAAGGCGGAGCCAAGATCACCAGCAGCGGGATCGAGCGTAGGTGGGGAGCATGACTAAATCCGCATCTTAGCGGATTGTCGTGCACGCTGATCTACGACAAAACTTTGACCAGGATTTTAACGCAACAGCAAGATGAAAGGGGCAGCGGCCGTACCAAATTCGCACGATGTATCTGCTGAAGGTTATGTTTGCAAAACCGCCGCAGTAAAAGCGTATGCAATGTGTATCTAGTGCTACTTATGGCTCCTGCATTCATCGCGAGTGGTTGAACTTGGCGCTGTTCGTTACTTGCCGCAATTCCATCCAATATTGTTGACTCTTGGTGTGATAAGGACTCAACCGTTTGACTCATCAGATAGGTACAATTTTTCGCCGTGTTCTTCTCACGTGGCATTGTGTCTGCCCAGGTGGCTTTTCAACACTGAATGTGTGTGCGAATGGATACGGAGCCGGGAAACAATTAGTGAAACATATCGCGGCTCTTTCGGCTGACATACTTCTCCATATTGAGATGTTTAGTCCGATCGCGTCGAATTAGTCGTGAATTGGCATGGACCTCGTCTCTTCTCAATGTTGCATGTTCGTCCATCCGCGTGCGGACTGTAAATGTTCATTCTCCGACTTATTTACTTTGTCCATAATAAGGTCGGATGCTGTAAACGACTAGAGAGACCTTCTGCTGTTTTGACCTGGCATTTCG
Source organism: Ligula intestinalis (assembly GCA_036362985.1). NCBI lineage: Eukaryota > Metazoa > Platyhelminthes > Cestoda > Diphyllobothriidea > Diphyllobothriidae > Ligula > Ligula intestinalis. The sequence goes on from JAYGXS010000005.1 coordinate 619,348, forward strand.
TGTTTACCTCTGAGCTGTGCTTCATTTAGAAAAATAATTTGATCTCCTTATTTCCTAATGCTTTCTAGAAGTGATATTTTGGCTTGCATTGGGTACAAGCCTGTTTGCATGCAAGATTACCAGATATGAGGCTAGCATATGCGGGCCGCTTTTAACCTACTACATTTGAACTTCAGGAAGTCAACTCAGTCATATCAGCTTAAGATGGATTTTTTCGAACTGTCAATCAGACCTTTACTATGTTTAAAATGTGCATAAAATGAAATGTCATCACTAAGCTATAATATTTTAACAAACTCTTCTCTCCGCCATTGTCCGAATTCCGGACCGGAAGCCATCCAACTGCTTTTCCTCGATTTTCTTTTTATCAGGGAAGTCTCCACAAAGGAGAACGTCACGCCCGTTGCTTTTGGAGCCCGTTCATCCTTGTCTTATCTGAAGAGGACAACATACAGATTTGACCGCAGTCTTTCTGTCGGTGACCCCTCAACCGCTCAAATCACCAGCTTAAGCCTTTCAACTCTGGTAAGTATAGTACTGCATTGAACGTTTGTTTCAACTGAACGAAATAGACTAGCCCTTGGGGGTCTGGAGCAGCCTCTTTTGGTTTATTTTATTTTGGGACTGCTCGCACGCTACTTAATCTTTACTAGGAGTTTCATTAGCCAAACAGAATCTTGCAATATGTGTCGCCAGTAATTTGCCTGGTTGTGGCCATAAGACTTGAACTGTCGTCACAAGTTACTGTGTGTTGTGGTCTGAAAAATACATCGATCAAAAGAAATGCTGCAAGTTATTCCTCCATTATGAGTAACCTTCTTTTGATAAATATTTCTGGTTTTTAAAGTAGAGCTTTGCTTTTTGCCCTGTGTCTGCCACTGTGAATCGTTCCCCGGAAACAGTCTAACGATTTTGTGTTTTTACCAGAGAGTAAAATGATTCTGAGCAGTAAAAACTCGTTATTCACTGGGCATAGTTAGAAACCGAGTATTCTATGCCACGAACTGACAATTTGCAGGCCCTACAGTAATCTGAAAAGATGGGTTCTGCTCTAGCATCTACGGATAGTGGTTAACTTCTAGGAGACCCGAAATGTGCTTGTTTTAATAATTCTGCTACTAGAGGATTTAATTTCCGATAGGCTGTGATAAGCAGGCAATAAAACTCAACGAAAACCCCGCACTTATTAAATGCTACCTTTTTCGAAATCAGTTCACGCAGGTGGCGATAATTATGATCTAGTTCTTATTCTGTTATGCATAAATAGGCTTTAGATTTTGGTTGTAAACGGCCCGTTAGTCAACCAATCCGAAATAATCAGCTAGCAGCCCGAGCGTTGTGTTTTGGAAGTCTGTCACCTAAAAAGATACGTTAGACTATCTGGGAGTATGTTTAAGCAACTGGAGGACCAAGATTGTGGTTGCAATGGCTGTAGCCTAATGTGTCTGTTTCAGCCTTTTCCAGCATGCTACTTGTAAGCCACTGTAACATGTAGTGCGGGTCAGGTCGTAGTTGACAGACTAGTTGGCGATGCCATCCACTGCGGCCAAATGGCTGGCGGTGAACGAGAGAGTGTAGTGGATGCTGCTTGGGCCAGGCTCACCCTATGCTAATTTACTCATCACACCCTCTCCATGAGACACGTGATGCGTGGGCAGTTTTCGGCCTGCCAAAGGCTAGCACTCCACGGTTGTGTGGTATATAGAAGTAGTCCACCCAGATAATAGACTTGGAAGGCCAGAGTGTTACGGATAATTTAATGAATGAGTAGAGTACCGGCAATGAGTAGGTGACTCCCAGACAAGTGCAGTCCAGAGGCGCAGTCCGGCAAGTAGATCACCGGGTCCGGACAACTACAACCGAACAGTAGATCGTCGGTTCTGGGAGTAACTGGGCGTAAAAAATTCCCCTGCAGTAAGCTCCTGGCGTTGAGAAGTGGTTGGCCAGTGAGGCCAGACAGGGAGTGACCTTGAACGGACCTTTTGACTATCTTGTCTTGCACACGCGTGGTGGTCATGCCAGACATGACCTATCCCCGCGGCGTCCGAGGAAAGCATGACTAAGAAGTAAAAAGTCGCCACAGGACATTACATGCACTAAATTCCCAGGGAGGTTGGAGGGGAGCGAGGGTTAGGAGAGGGGACTCGCTCCACCTGACATATGGCACGGCGGGGGTCATATATTCTCGTATTCAGTCATTTCCTATACCGGCATGGGCTAGGTGACTGTCGAATGACCCAAATTACATCGCTGAAACTGACGACTGGTTCCACCTTGTTTCGGTCAATATCTCGGAGCATGTTCGCATTTATCCTTGGCCGTATTTCGGAGTGTTATTTGTAAAAAAGCTTTTTCATGGCTTATAACAATGTTGACAATGTAAATTTCCAAGGATATTTTTTCAAAAATGATTTTTTAAAATAGGTAACGTAACATTCAATTCAAACGTGTGAGACTAAATTATCGTGTTTTCACATTTTGGCAGAGCGCCATCGCATGCGCGCCTATCGAGTTGTTCAAAAACAGGAAACCGTTTTTTTGTCAGTTTATCTGGATTCTGACTCCGTACTTTTGTTATAATTGTTTATTTTAGCACAGCAATTTTCGAAAAACATGTCTCGATAATCCGCAAAAAATATACACCGATCTGAATGACGCTGTCGGAGGCTGCATCACAAGATGGGTCGAGTAGTGGTCTGCACGTTGGCTTGTTTATTGCTATGAGGACCTGTAGCACTTCAATTTTTGTGTTATTTCTCGGAGTGCCATAACCTTCAGCACCGTTTACCTGGAGCCAGGAGAGGAGTTCCGAAGAACAGGGATCAAATATGCACTTGAAATTAGACCGAATGGGAAATATGATGACAGTCCCTGAGGGAGAGAGAGAGACCGCATTCACAAACACTTTTATAGGTTTTTGGAAGCAAGTGCGGTATTCGAACTACCTTTGATGTTGCTTAGTACCTGCAGTGGAAGCAGATCGTGCATGGCACGCACAGTGACCTTGTAGGTTATTTGTAAATCTGAACCGACCTTGTATTTCTAAGCCATGATTCCCTTGGACGCCGCGGGGACAAACCTTTCAAGGTCATTGTCTGTCTGGCTCACTGGTCACCCACTTCGCAAAGCCAGTGTAGAAGAGTTGTATACGCTCAGTCACTCCCAGAACCGACGATCTACTGTTCGGCTACAGACCTTCGGACCCGGTGATCTACTTGCCGGACTGCACCTCTGGACTCCGGCCCATTCATGGCTGGACTGCACTTGCCTGGGAGTCACTTGCATATTACTCATATTCTTCTCCCTCTAACCTTATTAAATCCTTCATAACACTCTGGCCTTTCATGCCTTATCAGCGCCACTAGCTCATAATAATTGGGATACGTTTGTAGCGGCCCCCTTTCATAGTCATGCTTTCCTCGGACGCCGCGCGGACTAGGTCATGTCTGGCGTGACCACCACGCGTCCGCAAGACACCATTGTCAAGGCCTCTGTTCAAGGTCACTCTTGTCTGGCTTTCTCAAGGCGGTCTAGGCTCACTAGCCAATCACTTTTCAAGGTCAGGCCAGTGCGCGAGATGTGGTTGGCTAGTGAGCCTAGACCGCCTTGAGAAAGCCAGACAAGAGTGACCTTGAACGGAGGCCTTGACAATGGTGTCTTGCGGACGCGTGGTGGTCACGCCAGACATGACCTAGTCCGCGCGGCGTCCGAGGAAAGCATGACTAAGAAAGGGGGCCGCTACAAATGTATCCCAATTATTATGAGCTAGTGGCGATGATAAGGCGTGAAAGGCCAGAGTGTTATGAATTATTTAATAAGGTTAGAGGGAGAAGAATATGAGTACCATGCAAGTGACTCCCAGGCAAGTGCAGTCCAGCCATGAATGGGCCGGAGTCCAGAGGCGCAGTCCGGCAAGTAGATCACCGGGTCCGGAGGTCTGTAGCCGAACAGCAGATCGTCGGTTCTGGGAGTGACTGAGCGTATACAACTCTTCCGCAGTAAACTCCTGACCTTGAGAAGTGGTTGAACAGTGAGGCCAGACAGGGGTGACCTTAAACGGAGGTTTTGAGAACCTGGGGCGTGCATGGGCTGGTGTACACGCGGGTCAGACACGCGGGGCATGTGAGCAAAGCATGGCTAGGAAATACAAGGTCGCTACAGTTGTTTGGATGATGGGGTCAGTTCCCGCCGTTGACGGGTAATGATAACCACGAAACTGATCCAGTCTGCAATATTACCTCTCCCTCAGGACTACACCAAATGGTGAACCCCGTGGGTATCTCAATCTTTAGTAAGCTTGCTTTTGACAGGCGCATGGCGCAGAAGGTACAGCGGCCTTATTCAGTATGGTCTTGATGACCAATAGGCAACCAGCTTCATATGGCCACACCTTAAGTGCTGATACTAAAACTATAAGGTACAATCGAACATTAGTAATCATTTGCAAGTGCGTGACTGAACGCATCCGTACCGCTTAGTAGAGGGCCTCGACAGAGTCTCTGACAGCCATAACAGCTGGTAGTATAGGTAGATGGTATTGTCGGAAAAGACAAAGGAGACTGAAATGACCATTTCTTGCTTATAAGCCGTCGCCGACCAATCAGGTGGTCCTTCACCCGAACCTCGACTTTGGGTCTGGCTGACGATGGCTAATAGGCCAGAAATGGCCATTCCAGTCCCTTGGTTTTGCTGGAACAAGCGACAACGTCTGCGTCTTCCCGACCAGTGCCTATACGGACATTTCGGTCTCCGATACCGTCGGTAGTGTCGGCATGATTTAAACTTCTTCCTCACAAGTCCTCTAGTTTGAAGCCCCAGGGCTGCTAAGAATGGACATGCTTCTTTCTGGAATCAGATCAACGAAAATTTATTATTGCTTATTCGCATAAGCAACAACTAATCTGGGCTGTATAGCGATCGTGGCTGCAATTATATTTGAAAAAGGACAATCAAAAACGTCTAGGGTGTCGGAGGAGTGGACCAGTGGGTTCTCAAGTATTCCGATTAAGAATTTGAAGACAGCTGGCGAACTACCTTTCGGTTATAGGTCATCGTACCAGTACAATTATACACGCCACGGTAGTGCAGAGGATAAAGCGACGTAAACAGCGAAGGAAAGGGCTTCGACGTAAAGCCGAGAATGGCTAGATATGTCCGACCAATGGTGTAGTCAGGGGGTACAGGGGCGGGGGTTAGGAATAGGGGACACACTGATTAATTATTATTGCAGTGCATCGCTTTCGAATCTGGGGTCGTCAGTGTTTTTCACGGCTATTATCGATGGGCTTGAACGTAGTGTAACGATAAAGCAAACAGGATGTTGGAGTACACAAAAGCTGAGTTAACGAGACTATCGCTTTGAACTCTTGCTGAAAATCACACACGCACACACAGGCCGACACCAACTTAAAATGCTGAAAACTACTTTATTTGCATAAATTTTTCGGTGTGGGCAGAAGTCCACGTGAGGTGACCTCTATCGTGGCCTCATTTGCAGAGCCTGTGTCACCTTTGTTACCTTAATGTGCAAAACAGGTGAAGCCGGCAGTTCTGTTTGCCGCGTGGTTGTACAGTGGTGCGCAAACCTCCTTAACGAGTTGGCAGTCCTTTCTCGAATTGAGCAACAGAACGAGTAATCTGGGACAAAAAAACTTTGCTTTTTACAGTAGGTATGTGAAATGATTAATTCTAAATTGATGGAATATCTTCTTGAGATGAATAGCAAAGGTAGGCAATCAGTACCGACAGTTAGAAATTACGTTATTATTTACCATACTGGAAGCAAGGGTACTAGCTAAAAACCCAGACAGACGTGTTTCCCCGACATTCTGCCGTTAGATGGCAAACCTGCGAGGAGGCCTGGCTCGACGGTGGGTCCCGCAGCCTTTCCCGTATACTCTCCGGTAGATACTCTAGTTTAATGGATCCGACAAAGCAGAAGGAGGCCGGAATGGCCATTTCTGGCTTGTTAGCCGTCATCAGCTAGTCATACCCTATCTCAAGGTTTCGAATCCCCGAAATTTGGTATGTATGGCTGATGACGGCTAACAAGCCAGAAATGGCCATTCCGGCCTCCCTCTGCTTTGTCAGATCCATTTCATCATATCATCATAGTCACTATGTGACGGTCTGTCGGGTTCACATTGTGAGCTCTCAGGCAAAGCGGAAGTTAACTGTTCCTCTACTAGATCAGCGACGCACATGTATCCATCAGATACCCTAGATTTCAAATTGCAGCTTTTTAATTTCCTCAGAAATGTATTTGTTAATTTGAGTAGATTAGTATCTGCAAAGGCCTAGGGGCGTAAACCGAAACTTGGTATGAATACTTGGGCCAAGGTAACTAAGGTACTTCCGTAAATGGACAGTGGTGGTGAGGAATCCATGGTGACAGACATTTCGATGTAACCATAGTCACATTGACTTCTGAAAGCCGTGTACTGATGTTTTCTAATGACATTCGGTGAGTCAATTCGTTCACATCAAGTGCACTTATGTAGTAAACGATTTTCGCAAATACTCTATGACAGGTATTTTACCTATGGTTGTTTTTGACAGCTTCGAAGATGCTGTTGCGATGGCCGACGCTTATATTGACTTATCATTGGCGTTCTATTTCATTTCCACTTTCCAATAGACGAATTTTATCAAGCAAGTTGTAAATTATGACTCTCAGCTGAAAAAATAAATGATTTTGCGCTTGAATCCTCGTTATTATGAAGATGTGCAGGTAGATTTGGGCGAACTTTCCGATTTGGCTGTTTCAATAGCAGCGATTAGCCTGGAGTCCGTCACCGGCACGCTCGGACGAAAGGCATCTAAAGATTCAGCTGGCCAGTAAAGGTTTATAGTACTTAGGTCCAGTTTTCCTTACTTAATGTCTAAAAGTCTTCTTTTTCTGATTAAGTACGTTGCCCTTATCTCCATCCTGGAGTATCAATATTCTAGTTTATCTTCATTTAATAAGGGAGGTACCTAATTTATTAATTGATAACACTTCCTGCACCTCTACACTTTTGGAAAAATACGGTTTGCTGCCGTTCTCATGACTGGTATTGTATTATTGTACCTTTTCGACTTTCTTCCGGTCTCCGGGTTTTCTCAATTATCATCTCTCTTGGAGAAATAGTGGCCGTGTACTCAGACACTACATCCCTAACTAACATGCATAAAAAAGGATTAGTCATCTTGTCTGTGGATGGGTACAACTTAAATAGAATTTAGGAAAGCCAGTTGAAAGGAAGTCCTAATTAAACGGATTGTAGGTAAAAATGCACTATTATCCAATAAACCATTTAGCAAATACTTGATAACACACTTTTACAGGCTTCTTGGCATAGCCTTGTGGAGATGGCTGCATTTAGGCATCCAAATGACTTTTCTTGTTATTAGTTTAGCCGAATTCGTTTCGCTATTTCCAATGAATTTCTCCATCTTTGCTTACACTAACTGGTCATCAAACAGATTGATGGGAAATTAAGTAGAAGAGCTGCAGCTAAAAGAGTCAACTTTTAGGTCTGCCCTTATGTGTGCCAGGATCAAAAGCGAATTTTTGCAATCAGTTGTGTTACTTCTTGTCTATGCTTGTTTATCATCACAATAGAACTGGAAGGTGGGTTGAAGTATTAGTACGTATTGAACAATTAAAGGGTGTGCAGTTAATTAATATTTGCTGTGGTTTGCGTTATATGGTCTTCCTTGTTGCAAAATAGATAACTTTACATTTACCACTTGGTAGGATAATAAGAATGCTTAAAATTGCTTATGCCGCGACTATAACCGTAGTACGTGTTAGTACCTTTCACAGTGCTTAAGATAGTTTCCTTTAAACTTTCTTTGACTGCGATTTATCCCACATTTATTCTCATGGGTTAGTACTCATTTGCGTGATAACATTTTATTCCATTTTGATACGGTTTTGACATTTTACTGTACTTAGATTAATTCATTAAAAGCAGAAAGTACTGGAATTCCTATAGAACCAAAAAATAACTCGTGAAATGCGTAGATTAAATTGACCATTCTCTATGGATCATGAGAAAGCTAATGCAGGGTATTTGCGAACTTTTTCCCTGCTATTCCAACTGCCTCAGTTCGAAGTCACTAAGGTGATTTCATTGAACGCACATCTACCATCCAGTTGGCCTGTCATCTGTAGTCAGCAACTAGCCATTGATTTTCGCATCGGGTCACCTCTCGTTGTATACCCGCACTTCTAGTATGACCTCATTAACAAGTGGAAGTCTGATCGGAGGTCTGCCGGCGGCCAGTGTGGCAGGTGAACGAATCACCCAAACTGGTGATTCTAAATCACACACCTCGACCGTATGAACTTTTCGGACCTTACTGCAAGGCCAAGACACGACCGATAGGGTGGGCATCCGTAGTCATCAGAAGCATCATATCTGAGGAATGTTTGTGGACACATTCTTCAGGACAGCTTGCTTTCGATTAATATAGCGGCAAGCTTTCGTTGTCGAACAAGCATCGGTGCAGGCCAATTGCAGGCGGCTTCATGGGCAAAAAGCCTGAAATAAAAAACGCATATATTAGTGACGTTTTTCCTGCCTCTATTCACGCCCGTTATATCCTGTGGCTTCGGAACATTTTATTGTCGTAATTTTGGGGCCCGTTTGTGCTGAAGCCTTCCTAAGCCGGACAGCAGTATTGATTAGCGTGACATATGCTCTCGGTTCCGTTTCCTCCCGGCAAACTGCCGACGTTTGCTTCAACATCCTCCAATTTCATATTCGAGTTATTATTTAACTGTTTCAGGTAAGCTTTCACTAGTTTTAGTGTCCGGCTAGCAATTGCCAGATTTTACTTTGAGAAATATTAAAATCCTAATTCCCGGGCATTTAATCGGTAAAAATTGTATTTTTTTCTTCGAAACTAAGCCTCGACATGAAGCATACTGTCTTCCTAAAGTGTCTATTTCTGCCCATCAATTTTGTAACGGCCTGTGTTTTCCCCCTCTTTGAGGATTCCTCATAAAAACATCAGCATTTTTCTGAATGGTATTTGTCCGATTTCATATCTATTTATGAAAATATTTCTTTTTTACCAAAATGGTGCAATGTTCAGGGGTCCATGTGTTTAATTTAAGATCGATATCTTATAATCTGGCAAGCCTATCTCACATAAAAATGAATACTACTTTAAGGACAAAAGCACTCTGTTCAAATACCGGTTCTAAGAACTCGAAAACATCCAGTAATGAACGTTAAAAGGGACAATACCGTTGAAGAGAAAACGAGGAGACGCCAAAACCACTCTGCGAAAGCATACAAATCCTCCTGGTGATCTCTCCCCGCCTAGAGATTTTTGCCTTCTCGACTAATTCATCCTTTAAATTCGAAACATATTAAAACTATTGACATGATGAGAATCCACATCTAGCCCAGGTTGTCAAAGCAAAGTTTGCAAAGCAGTAAAAACTGCTATCTCAGATAAAACCGCAAAAATATTTTGAACTGTTAGTTTCCAGAATTTGTTTTTTTCAATGATACACAGTAAGATCTTTCAGATTTCTTCTAGAAAAGTGTAAGAATTCCCAAGAATGCAAAAAGAACATGCAAAACCGTTGTGGTCCAGCGTACTTCCATCTCATTACTGCCCAAAATAAGTTAATCAAAACCAAATGTTCATAGGTTTCAGTGGATTTTGCTATCTGAAGTCTAGTGAAGTCAAGTTACCCGATTGATATATCTCGCAGTGATTTCAGTTGACATATCTTCTACTTGCGTAACTGGTGCAACAATCTATACCACAAAGTTAGAGCGTTGTTTGCTTTCTGTTGCTGTAGGCTACAAATGACGTATAGGATGCAGTAGATAACATAGTTATATTAGAAGCATTTTTTATCAGGTACAAATTTGAAGATTGCGTATAGAGCAGAATTTATTGGAACCATAAATTTCGCGAATTCTTATCAGCTGCGTCCTCTCGCATGCATAAACTGAGCAACGAATTAGAAAATGCAAAATTGAATTCATACAGAAAAATCGATACAAACAGCAAGGTCACAAGAAATGGCGAAGAGGCAATCAGTAACTTAAGAAATTTGAACGCTGTGGGTAGCAGAAACGGGGTAAAAACATCTAAGACAAAAAGGGTTGGGAAGAACAATGTGTAAATAGGGAGCCGGTATTACCACGCCAAAGTTTGATTCATCAAATACTCCAGCTGTGTACGTAGGTCAGGTTTAAACCGCCGTATGTATGCTGCCTCCAGGTAGCGTAAGGTACGAGTTGTTCGTGCCCGAAAAAGTACTAGGAAGGACGTTTTGGGGCCTGCAGAATGGCCCGTATCCCACAGGTGTTCATTAATGCAAGAACGAGGAGTTCTTTTTTCCTCTTTTAATAGCCAAGTGCTCCTTAGCTCTGGTTGCCAATTGCCTTTGTGTTCACCCAATGTGCTTGCATCCACAAGTGCGCGTAAATTGGTAAACATAATTTGAAGTGGCGCACAATGGCAAGGCACCCTTCGCAATTGGAATCGGAAGGTTCTCTTTCGAGTTACCAAATTTTAGCTCAGTAGAAAAGTAGGCCCTTTCAGTGGTGTTACGTTAGCATTTCTTGATTTTGTTTGAGGTTTTGTCACCCTTAAAGGCAAGGATACGAAAACAGGCTTTTTTGGAACTGACTATTGCATAACCTTTTGCAGCGGGAGGACGCAGTTGATGAGCACTCGCGAAATTTACGGCTCCAATAAATTCTGCTGCATACGGAATCCTCAAATAATTATATCAGATTTGCCTGCTTTGATTAGGAAAAAATAAATGCTGGTGATTAGAACTTTTTAGTCGCGGTATCGAAAATAATAATCCACGACCAATCCTGGCAGATTCGTCGTCACCCACTAACTTATATGGTGTGTGCTATTTCAGTCAAGTTATGAACTCCACACTGGTATGCACTTTAACCTACTGAATTAGAACGCGCAAGCAATCGATTGCGCGAGGTAATGCCTTGAAGCTTGGTACTTAACTGCGGGTAGTATCAGCTGTCATGTACACTTGAATTCCCAGTATCAGAGCCCACGTTCACGACTTACAATTCTCTGTCCTAACTTCGCAGCGACAACCACTAATTCAGCTGTCGGAATCCCACAGAGCCTTTTCCCTCTCCCCGCTTAGGGCATGATAGTTGTTCGAAGCCCCGCCCCTGCTCGCGAACATACCATCACTCACCCCCTCACATACCAATGGCATGTCCGTCATGTCACGTCAAAGTACGGCACACTCTCACTTACTTGCATTTGATGTCACCAGCTGGAAAATTCACATGTTTAATTAGATTCTTCCAAAGAATCTCTTCTTTCTTTCTTTTAATATATATAAATATATATATATATATATTCACTCAGAAATGTGCGAACACCGATCGAATAGGCTTCCGAACTAAACAAAGTTCATGTGGTGGTCAGAGGTCCCCAATGGGTGACCGCCTGCCAGGCCGATTCTGGCCAAGTCATAATAGCAGTAAAGGGAGTATGACAGCCTTTGGGGGCAACTTGATACAGAACTGTTTCGGGCTTATTAGCCTTCATCAGCTAAGCATAACCCTGAACACCAGCTGGTCGGACAACACAAACAAGCGCACTCACAGACGGCGCAGTTGGTCCACCACGGGTCTCTATCAAATGGTTCATACTGCTATTATGACTTGGCCGGAATCGGCCTGGCAGGCGGTCACCCGTTGGGGACCTCTGACCACCACATGAACTTCGCTTAGTTCAGAAGCCTATTCGATCGGTGTTTGCAAATTTCTGAGTGAATATATACCTGATCAGCAGTGACAGCAAATGGCAGGTGGCGAGGCGCTGATAAACTGCCGTTCGATGAAGTGCTTATGAACCATGTGATAGACTCCAGTGGTGGACCAACTGCGCCGTTTGTGAGTGCGTTTTTTGTGTTGCCCGACCACCTGGTGTTCAGAGTTGTGCTTGGCTGATGAAGGCTAATAAGACCGAAACAGTTCTGTATCAAGTTGCCCCCAAATGCTGTCATGCCCCCCTTACTGCTATATATATATATATTATTGTCTTCCGGAACGCTAAATTTCCCGGAGGTCTCGGAACGTCATTCACGTGATTCTACTGTCTTCTGCTTTTTATGGAACTTTGTTGATTAGATTGCAGCACGAAGTTGGTTGTGAAAAATTGCTACTGAGAAATGTTGGCGTGGCTTTGGCCGCATTTTTCTTTCTTACGACCTGCAACTTCTTGTGAGCGGTGCTCTGTGAATTTCTCCAGTTACAGTTCAGTGGCCAGCAAGTGCTATAAACCTCTTCCATCCCATTAAGCCGAATTACGTGATTAATCACACATGAGGAGCATACGGGTGAATGCTACTTCCGGCGCCGGCAGTTATGATGACACTAAGAGCTGAGTAGTTCTCCCATTTATCTGCCAAGTTCGAGCTGAAATGGTGGTTATCAACGCCTACACTGCGTACAGCCTAGCAGTACTTGCATCAAGTAGTACAAGCGTCTGCAATTAAGGCGGAAGCTTGCGATTTTAAACTAGGACTATGGAGGCCGTGATGCAGATGAATCTTATAAATATTTAACGCCCTGTGCCTCCGTTACGTTAGCCTGTTGGCAACTGCGAAAATTCAGGACTATGCTGAGCTCTCCAACATGTATTTTCGGAAAAGATTTTCTGGGCGAGAAAGGGTTCTTCCTCTGATCAAAATTACGAGCTTTTGAAAGCGTTGCTTGTATCTGCGAGGAAGTGAGTCTTAGAAGACTGTAGCAAACATTTTTACGGGGTCAGTAAAAGAATAATTTCCTTTGACCGACGTTTTTAACCTCGAAATTCGAGTCAGCAAGGGAGGCAACGGAGAAAGAACGATAAAAAGTACAGTTTGCAATCCATCCCAGTCGATCCGAAAATTGAATGCTTGCTCGCTTCATATTTTCTGCTGAGACTTGGTCTAAATAGAGTAATGTGTCCTATGGGGAGTGTGCAAGCAATCATTGTTTCTGGTGACAGTGTTAGTGATACAAATGGCTGATTAAGTATCACAATAAAAGCCAAACATGTCTGATGCCATTGCAACTCGAATTTGAACAACTAAGCGATCGTAGAACTGAGCCCAAACATCTGTGAGGAATGCGGGAACTTTCCGTTTCTGCTACTGCCTCGGCTGATGGCTCCGCGATACAATCAGAAATGACAGGCGAATAAAGTTCTTGTTCTAGCTATCGCATCTGCTTCTTATCAGATGATATTTCGTTTCTAGCAAGTCGTAAGCCATGAAGATGTAGGTAAATTGAGCTCGTGACTCAAGTGTTTGATAATTCGACGTTCTTAAAGATCCCTAATGCGACAGAAAAAATTTTAAAATGAAAAAACTGGACTTGAAATATTTCGGGGATGTTTTTTCATTATAACTTTTGGACTTGTGTCGATTATCAGTTGACAGGCTCGAACAACGTGCTGATGCTGTCGGGATAGGAAAAATGGAGAGACTAGTGTTGAACCCAGGGGAATTAATTTTCATTGTACCGTAGCGCATCCATCACTATAATAAATTTAACATGCTTACTTATATCACGATGCACCTCTCAGTCATGCCTTTGAAGATTTCGAACTGACAGGTTAGATCGGAACTTCTTTCAACTGAAAGTCAAGCTGCAATGGCTGCTTCCTTGGGAATCTCATTTATACGAACCCGGCGCTGTTGTCATTGTAGTCTGTTACCTATTGAGCGACGGTCAGATCGTGTTTGTGATACGCGTAGACAGGCGCATTGGCATTGTCAGCCACAGCACGTATGCTAATCCCCAGTCTCCTTGAATTGTTTTGCCATCTAGTCAAGCTTGTTGAGGGAGGACAGGGTGTGGTAGATGATGATGGATCCGAGTGAGGAATCCGAAACTTCAGACAAATAAAGTTCTTGTCCCAGTGATCACATCTGCTGCTTTTTGACTTCCAGTTATTGTGGGTATCTAGTGGCATAGTAATTGCATTCGATATAAATGGTAAATCTCTTACTATTATGCTCTTCACCTTAAGTTTTCGCTCGCCCAGACGATAGGCTAGAGAGTGGTTCCGAAACTACAGCTCCAGTAGTCACGTCCACTTTCTCGTTTCTTTGCTGGCCTCCTGAGATACTATATAAAACTGTGTACAAAATAAACAGAAAGACATGATGAGTTCCATGTAGCATGACAATTTTTTCACTAAAGAAAAGATCGCCCATAATTAAAAAAGAGCATTGTTCCTTTGGAGTAGGGCAAGAAGTGCGGCGATCTGTAAGGAATTATCAAGTCCTCGGTTGCCTTAAACTTGTGTCCAGACATTTTCTGCATCTTAATTAAGACAGAAACTTAGTTTCTATAAGCCTTAAACCACTTTAATGCCCGTCTACCTATTGCTTATTTTCCGGAAGCAAAACCCGTCTGCATTCATAGGACGGTGAATAATAGCTGCCGGCTTGGTCAAAAACGTCTCGGGGCATGGCATTTCCTATTCAATCCCACGGCACCTAGGTCGACTCTGGCGTCATGTGCTCAATAAAATCTTTTGGCCTGTCATTGGGGGACTACTTAAATCTACCTAGGTAACGGCAGTGGTTACATCTGCTCAGAAAAAGACCTAATATGGGTTTACCGGCATCGTTTGTCTTCAGCCCGATAGGCTCGTTCATCGCAATAATTGCTCTTTCAGTCTTTCTCATGTCCCTCTCTCTACTACTGCTAATACCTCCTGATCTTGGAATACTACTTCTACTTATTATACTTCGCATCCGATTCTCCCAATTACCTGTTGCTTATAAAATTTTATTTCTCCTTCTTTGCCCTTCCATTTTGAAAAACGAGATAACATGAGGATCTGATCGTGGAAAGCTGCGTACTCTAGGCAGTTTTTGCGATTTATGTAACTTTGCGAGCCTTTGATAATTCGCCGGGAATAATCTTGTATGTAGTAATTGTCTACGAGATATAGAATGATCATTGGATTTTGACGGACGGTATGCCTATCTAAAATAACAAGAAGCACTTGAGCGAGCTCAACTATGAACGTTCACAGCATAAATTTATTTTTCGAACGTCTTGAGTATATTCTTTTTAGATTAACAGGCTGTTCTAACGCAATCTCTTCTTAAATTGCGAAAAAGTATTTGTAATCTTTGTGTACTTTGCCAAAAATGCGTGCCCATGTTGCTGTGATTTTCTGTGCACACATAAATTAGGGATTTATTGTTTAGGTAGCGTAAATATTTACTGCTGTTAGTACAATAATTACCTGCCTGTGAAAGACAATAAAAACTTGAACACTTTTAATGGATGCGTAGTTGGGTCTTGTAGTAGGCCATTCTTTGCTGATAAAAATTTTCAAGTACATGGCGTTATGCCTCATTGTTGTGCATTTTCTCCTTTCTATAGCCATTAATTACTTTCAGCTATGACAACCGTGTATACGTTCAAAAAGTCATGCTTGGCGAACGTCCATTTTGATTATTTGTCTTCAGGCACTTACAATAATAAAAGGGAGGGTAGGGTAACAAAGCTTTAAGCCCTCAATAAGAAATAGGTAAGGGGAGAGAGTTCATGGGTTTTCGTGAGTGAAGGCGTTAGAGACTAGTCCAATAAAGAGGGGCGACATAGCGAGAAGGAGGACTCTGACAATTAGTTCATGCATCTGTGCTGTCGCTATAGCGCGACGTGGTAGAAGGTGCAACAACGCATATTGATTTCCTCTTCGGCCAGGGCTGCCTCAGTGCCTCAGAGAACAACCAGCTCTCTTTCTCTCTAGTTATAAAGGATGTAGACGATAGCTTGCGTCGGACAATCTTCTGGATTAAGTGAATAAGTAGAGCCAACGATTTACGAAACCTTGTCAAAAATCTTGAATTTAATCATATCTGGAATTTGAATCCCATTAAGGGCCACGAATGCTTCAAAATTGGATCAACTGAATCATTTAAATCTGCTAAACCCTTCTAATAAATTAAAGTAGTTCCGCGGAGCTTCGCTGTAGACAAAGAGAACGGAGAGTGCTTCTATTTTCTGGACCTCCTACTTAGTAAAGCGTCTGATGAAACGATTTGCAGAAGTTCATTTCGCAATAAACCATGGGCATGGTAATACACAAAGACCTACAGTTTTGTTTCGCTAAGTAAGAAACGAAACATAGTACGATGTTTTACTTACTGTTTATACAATACAATCTGTGATAAAACGACTGTCTCTAGCAGTTTCTCGATATATTTATGCGGAAATCTCCCCCAAAATTGGGCGTGCCGACAACTCAGATAAAACATTTATTTCTCAGATTACCTTTTCAAGGGGATCCAGTGAGCAAACTTCTATTGTAGGCTTAAACGGGGCTATCGTGCGCACGCATCCAGCTACCAAGATAAAACTTGTGTTTCTAAGTGCCCAAATCTTTCGTTCTGAAGGCAAGGATCATCCCATGTTTTAGACCCCTTCAATGTGCGTCTACGACTTCATCTGCTCCTATTGAGCCGGTTTTATTGGTCGAACAACTAGGCACCCATACACGTGGATCTAGCAACACCACCATCCTGCCTGGCTAAACGGAGGCATTTAAAGTCCGCCTCTAGCGTAAGTGTGGCTCTCTTATTCACTGGGTAGGCGTCAATCAAGCATCCACAATTTTTTAGGAAGTACCGATGTAGCACTCTAAGTTCCTGCGTTTGTGGCTACTTGCGATGGCAAAGGCAGTCGCCAGAAGGCTAACTCATCAAACTTTCTGAGTGCAGAGGGCCTTTCTACAGGTACAAAACCACCTGGCCAAAGACGAACTCAGCATGTGCCTTCATACTTTATAACACCTTACGTTATTAGCAACGACCCCCTACTTTCCTCTCCCCCCTCTCTCTCTCTCACCATCCAATTGGACCAAATTCTAGCCCCTTAATTTTTGAACAACCTCAACCTTCTCCCTCTTACTTACTGTTCATTGGGTGTTTAAACTCTTGTCATGCTATCCTCCCTTATGGTATTGCAAATGTCTGATGATTAATAATCGAAAACGGACGTTCACCGAAACTGACACCAGTAATTATTGTCGGGTTTTGTTTATGACTTGACTTCACGCGTTGAGTTGTATTATAGCGGGGACAAATCGTTTTTCCAAATAAACATGGCATGTAAGAGCCTGTTAAGATCACTTTAAGGTCTTCAGAAAACCCTGTCCGAATGAGATGGTAAAGGGGTCATCCAGAACCGTGGATAAATGCTTTGAATGCGAAAGCTCGTTCATTAAGTGTCCTAACTAGTCCTAACTAGCGACTTCTACACATTAACCTCTCAAGAGGGGACCTATGGAAAACGTTTCTGAGGCAACCTAGAAACTAAAGTATTCCTCTGGTGGTAGTTGAAGCTTCCAGAGGAGACCCATTAGATCGTGACTAGGGCCTCCGACTTTTTCAATAATTATTTGTCCCGTTTTTCTTTCTTGATGCTGCTCACTTTTGCTGCATTTTGATTAAGGCTCTTTTAGAGTCTACCAAGACGGGAAAAGGACTATCCCCCTCACTGGTGGAGTTTCTCAATATCCTCCTTGATTTCCGTCCATTCACAAAGATGTCTTTCAGCGAACACGTATGGGGCCATTCCGATGACCTGCTCTCCCTTTGCCATGCTTTCACGCCAGATACCTGCAAAACTGACAAGTTGGGGTTGCTGCTAAACGTAAGCGAAAATAAACAAAAGTTAAAAGTAAACGAAAAGAAATTGCTGGCGTTCCTCACGGTGGTTGCATTTATCTTTTGCTTCAGGCCAACAATTCCCTCGTGGGACCCTACGTGGTTGACAGCGGCCTGAATAACAAGTCCTATATTGGTCAGGTTCTGTCGTTTAAAAATCATAGGTACGCAGTTGACAGCGCATTTTTATGATCAAACATCTTGTTTAGTGACTGCGACCAAAAAGGATTGGGACGGTTGTGGAGCTCGCTCAATTCACATGCCAATGAAATCTGAAACCGTTTTTTTTCTCACTGGAATTTGGCTACAGAACGGAGTTTTTAGAAACTCCCATGTAGAGATATGATATGTCACAGTTGACAAACGGATGTTTTTCATAGCTTCTGGTCAAACCTGATAAGTTGCACTAGTGCAGGAAAACTGATGATCATTAAACAGATAGTCGTCATGGTGAAAGGGTTATGAAAGTTCAAGCATCTGAGGGCCAGAAGTATTGACAGTTTTGTCCTATTAGGGACCTGAGAAGTGTGGAGCATGGGAGCGTGATGCGCCATTGAGGAATGATTTTGTTTCATCACTATTACGCGACCCGTTAAGATTCAGATACGAGTGCATAGGGCTAGGCTTGGGCCAGGGAAGCTTGAGAGCTTGGACTAAAGCCTGATAACAGTAAAAGATTTGGTTGCTTAACCGTGTGGTCACCACCTCTGCTGTCGGATGTCTCTACTGACGCAAGGACTCAAAGTGCACTGCGGCTAATTTAGGGATGATGGGTTTTCCTTTTTAATGTTATTCACGAGGCCACTGCCAGCCCAGTTGAACCAAAATTCTACTAGAAATAGGCTTCTCTGGATTTTAATCTATCTCGGTATGGTGGTGTCTTCATAGATGCCTTGCCTCTCGGTCACTTTGACCTTTCTCATTAGTACTCAAAGTTAAAATCCGATTTTTGCGTTATAGCATCTGATTTATCAGTTGTCACGTATTTTTTTAATTTAAGTTCATTCAACATTTGGTCTTCCGCTGAAGCCAACGTTATTCAAGGAACAGGTAAACCCGACAGGCATTTATAAATTTCCCTTTCTATAGCTTCTGTACAATTTGTTCGTACCTATTAGTGGGAGTGAGAAAGCATGTAATGAAAGGAGCGAGTAACTAGGATAATTTTAATCTCCATCTGGATAACTCGTCAAAACTACCTAAAATCTCTATTGGCTTCAAAATACATTTCTGTGCATATATTTATTTTGAACGCAAAATTTTTCCTAAGATTTTTATAACCTGGGTAGCAACCAAAGGCTTTATCGTAGTAAATATTACGTAATGTTTTAGGAGTGTTTTTTTACTTTTAGGCAATAAAATATGGTTCTGTCTTTCAGTAGTCCGTTTAAAAGGAGCATAAAACTATGGGTGCGCGAAGTAATTCAGATTGCACGTTAGTCGCTTTAAGCAGTAGCCTGTTTTCTCTTTTCTGAGGACAAGAAAAAAGTATCTCGGTCACTTGAGCAATTGACAAATTAAACCATTCAACTTTGCTAAATTATCCAGTTATTTCCCGAAAAGAATACGACAATCAACTGGGCATGTTCCATTTATCATTTGCGTCTGAAGATCTGAAAAGATGAAGACTGAAAGAGTGTGTCCTTCTCTGTTGATTACTGCGCTATCTTGGTCAATAAGTGAAAATCTTTGCGAGTTTATGTATGAGCTTCCATAAAAACTGACGTTTCCCATTTAAAATACCAAAACGTTGATAGAGGAGGATTGGAAATAACACCAACTGAATGCTAGTTTGGGTCTTAGTCGCAGCTTCAAGTATTCAAAGGCCCATGCTTATGTCTAGGAGAATTTCAAAAATTCAGTTCTCCAGCAGAGCATACAAAGACTTGATTTGCAAAATGATGCTGGAATTAGTTTCCCACAAAATTAATCAAGTACAACAGTGCAGCTTGTTAAAGAAAGATCAAAAAACACACATTTTGGTTCTCATGCAGCAGTTGATTAACCTGAGTTTAATTGAAGATGTCCGATTAAACATCAGTAGCATGTCCTCGACTTTATAACTTCCAATAAAACTACCCACTGGCAAAATTCCTAAAACGGAAAAAGCTACGTTCATACAATATATTTTCTCCTTCAGATGGAACTCGATTTGCCCCTGATGTCCACCTTAACAGCACCTTCAACATCTTTGTTCCAACTCTTTGCCGATCATTGCTAATGGAGGCATTCAGGGAAACAAGGCCATCCAATTTTAAACATCTGCGGGTTCGATTGTTTGTTTTTTTTCTATGCGTCACACTTAAAATTTCCTTTGCCAGATTTAGAAGCCGCTGGTGCTGCTGTATTTCTATGCTCCATAGCACTGACGCTGCCCTTTTTGATCGTGAACTACTCACGCGGCCTTAGCCCTCTTACTGAGGCCGCATAATAGTGTCTTTCTATAGATAATCGGTCGCTTTATTTTATTCGTCTTTCCTTAAGTTGGCCCAAAGTGTCAGTCTCTTCATTTCATTATCAAAATGGGACATCAAGATCGAACAACAGGCAATTACTCGAAAGAAGTTTTACTTTTACTATGTTACGCCTATAAAAACTTTTGGAAACATTGAACAGAGTCTTGAGATATCCCTACCAGAGCAGGCACTCGTTAGAGATTTCAGAATAAGGCGACAGGGTTTAAATTACCTTCTACAAAACATATTTTGACTTCTTGGCTATTATTCGCTTAAGGGTACCGGGAGATTGTGAATAGCTAATCGTTTACCCCTGGCGAATGCTTCAAATTTCTGGCACTTCTGTGTGCATGTGCAGGATGTGCAAATTTTGTCGTCTATGTGACCTGACAATTTCAACGAGACCACTCCACCTATTTGCGTCCTCTATCTGAGGTCAATTTGGAGGTTTAAATAGGACTGCACTCGAATGCTCTGTTGCGCTGGAATCATCCAGTCATCAGTTTAAATTGTTCGTGTAAGTACGCGTGGAGGTCAAGGACAAACCTGCTATCCAAAATACTTCGTGCTCTTGTTGTCTCACTATGTATAAGCGAACAATAAAAATCCTTCGGAACTTTGCACATACTGTGAATGTTCATCCGACAGTACGGCTCAGAAGAATACCTGAAACAATGCACAGGGGTTCCAAACAAGGGAAGATGTGCAAATGGGAAACTAAAATATCGATTTTGAGCCCCTTTCATTTGAACCCAAAGGGCACTTCATAAGGAAGGTCGAAAAATATAAAGAAAAAGCATAAGTAAAAAAGGCAAAAGGAAAGAGTCGTTCGATGTTCATGTTTTAAACCCCTCAATGAGTTGCACTTCGGGGGGCGAAAATTCTTTTGAACGCATGATTCACTCATGCTATGGTCTAATTTCCTTGTGCGCTCGCGTAAATATATGCGACTGCCCATCGAGTTAGTGGAAGAGTACCCATCACGAATGTTTGCCCATCGTTGTACACTGCTTCACTGGGGCGTCATTGTTTAATAGCCGATGACAACTCAATTACCTTAACCAGATTTTCTAGTACCTGAGACAAAACGTGAGAGGCGTCCGTTAAAGGAGTAAAAAGGTATGCCTACTATATACAGGGATCAAAAGTGAACTTGAGCACTTGCTACTCTTTTATATAGGAAATCCTACCGTCAATTGTCAAAGATATATTGAAATGTCGTTGAATATTTTGACCTCGCAAGCTGCAATGTACATCGCGCAGCCATGGAGTGGGCACAATACTAGTAAGTGGTGCTAGAAGAACAGTTCGTGCGCAACCTCATGCAAAGCATCGAAATTTTCGAATGATTGATAATCACTCGCAATCCGGCGTTACGTAGGGTTGTAATTCTGATTACTGTAAAGTCTTGTCTCCAGGCGTTTCAGTCACATCAGGATGCCGGCATTTGAAGGGACTATTTTCTGACCGCTCACCAAAAGTATATTTTGTAAAATTTACCTATTCTTCTAGTAAGCATTTAACTCATTGAGTTTGACTGCCCTAATAAATTCAAATATTATATAAAAGTGCATGAACCTTTTCTTTCTTGTACTTCTTTAGTAGAAAGTTACGCGCTTTCTTCAAATTTTATACTTGAAGGAAAGATAGCTTTTGGTTTTTAAAAGCTGTCTGAATTGGCGAATAATGTTCAAACCTACCAGATATAAAACCCGAATTCAGGATTTCCAATTTGCATGCTGTATACATTCTGCCTTTAAAAGTACATTTTTCCCTAAAACTGTCACAACAGCTGGGGATCGGGACGTATACTGTATAAGCAAAATTAATAAATTACGGATACGATGGAGACTAAATGAAAATCTCATAAAAATTAAAGTTTTTGAAAATCGAAAAAAGCCTTTCCTCAAGCTTAATTTTGAGGATCTTTATAGTGACTGTTAGCATTCATTTATATCGTTTAATCTATGCATAGCTAGCTTATGCAAAATATTCCATTGATATTCTCACTAAGCGAGAGAATCTTATTTGTCCAATTCAGACCTTCAGTATATCCTTTTGCGACTAACTTTGACTGGACCGTCATGTTATACAAGCCCTCTTCAAATAAAGCGCTACAAAAAGGGCCGCCCATATATCTGTCAATTAGCTAATATATAGCAAAGAAAAGGCGTTAAATCATTGAAAAAAATAAATTTGGTTAATTAGTAAAAGAATAAATTAAAAAGTTAACAAATTAATATTGACACCGATTTCGTATTACTCGATCCTGGGATTTTTTGTTTCCGTGGTGATGCCTATAGTAGACCGCTACCGGAAGTATTATTTCGCCGTTGACATATTATTCTGGTATTCCTGTACAGGTGCTTGAAATGCGGCCGCACCAATCCAACTATGAGGCGGCTGAGAAAAACCTCCGTAATGCCGGTTTTTGTGCCGTCGACCCAGCAGGGCCTCAGTGTCCCCCGCAGGGTCTCTTCTCCATCGCCTCCTGCAAGGCTCCCGGTGCAGTCAAGCCCCCGCTCTTTGCTTCTCTGCCGCACTTCCTCTATGCCGATCAGCGCCTACGATTGGCGCTTGATGGTCTTCGACCCGACAATCCGCACCGCGATGGAATTCGTCTTCTGGTCGAACCAGTACGTCCTTTATGCTAATTCAACTTTTTGAATTGTCAATTCGGCAAACATTGTCTTTTTTAGTAAGTCAGGCGTATACAATTACATAAATAAATAATATATGAGAGTTTTACATGTTTAATTAATATCTTATGGTAAATACTCGTCGTTTTCACGCCAATTTCATGGAGAGATCGGCATGTTGAGGTCGTTGGGGCTGGATGAGGTGAAAAGTGTTAGGATATTAGCCGGACCAAACACTGGCAACGGTTGGAGGCTTTCCTTAGGCGTCGAGCCTAGCCAAATGTCTTTGTTGGTTAGTTCTGACCGCATACAGGCGTGACTGTCCACGCGAGATTACCTTAACCTCTGCGTGCCACTGGTCGCAGCTGTCCCAATGCGCCAATCAGGCTACAAGCAAACGCGCACTAGACACTCCCTTATAAGACACTGTCCCCCTGACACAGGGACGCCAATCCGATTCCAAAACCCGGGCTTGGCCCGAGGCGGGACAAAGAGCGCGCTCGAGATCAACCCAGCGACAACAACCACCCGAGACAGCTCCTCCAGGTTTTGTACACAGTAAACTCTCCTCCGGGATGATTCTAGAATTATGCCCTTCTTGTTGTGTTCTTCCTTGGGGATTTCAACTGGGCGTAATTCGACGCTGACACACGTCAGATGTCATCGTTGTAACACTAACGACACTGAACCCGTCATTATAATAGAATCATGATCAAAATTGGGCTTGTTAGTTTAGCAGCAAAGTAATGTAGGCTGTGTGTGCGTAGAGTACGGGGAGTTAAAAACTCTCATTAGGGCTGTGAGGGAAAAATGCGACGGCCAGATGAACTCGGCGTCAATCCTGGAAGAGGAAGCGCCTGTATAAGTGTCTTCTGACAGCATAGCACTGGATTCGGTAACCGTCCAGCCACTTCTGTGTTAGTGGTGTCATGGCCAAAATTGGATCTTCCCCTGTAAAAGTAACGTGTGACTTACGGTCAGAGAGGCAGGTATATCGAGGGGAAGAGGAAATCCTTGCTCGATTCAGATCGAAAAATTCCAAATGCTTCTACCGATCACTAGCAATGCTATGCCGTTTCTGGGATTAAACGCTAACTCACAGGGTTTCACGTTTTCGTTGGTCCAAAATATCAGAAACTGGGAAGCCCAGTCACACCTGTATCAATTACACTTTCTTGCTGCCTTAGTAAAATATGTATAAATGAGCCATTTCAGGAAAAGGTTCCTCGAGATGCGCAGCCAATATATCTCGATACGGCGTTTCAATGTCAGTGCCTAACTAGCGGTGTCCTCTATAGCTGCTAATGGCAATTTTAATCATTATTGGCAGCCCGATAGCGCAGACCTTCGGACTGGAACGCTCCGCGAAGTCTCTCCGGTTATAGCTGGCCTAGGTCAAGAGTAAAATGTAGTTTCGACTATTGATCTGCGCTCTTCACAACTGCCAGGAAAAATGTGCACAAACAACCTACCTACTACTTACAATAAATGAGTAGTCGTTTAAATTTAATCCTTTGAATTAGCCGATGGTTGCTTTCTTTTAACCTGCATTCATGTAAACAACCTGCATCTTTTGGCAAAAGCCATCTGCTTTAGTCTTCAACACTGCTCAGCACTTATAGATGCATGCTTACTGATTAGGACGTTAGAATGACCTTAGTTTGCGATGTGATTAATAATGCTTTCAGGAGGGTTTCTTTCACGCGAGATGTTAATGCAAATGACAATGAGGCTTTCTGCCACTACCACTGTAACAGTATGCATTTCATTTATTATTTTCTGGACTTATTCAGCGATATTTTGCCCCCTCTCCTCGTTGCATGCTTAAGAACCAGTTGTCAAGCTTGCTTCCACAGTAGTAATTATGTGTGCGCTTTTTCCCCAATTTAGAAAAGCGGCCTTGTTGTTGAGGGGCACAGTCGGCTGCAGATCAATGCCTTTGTCGAAAAGTCAAATTCCTTGGGGTACGTCACTTTGGGCCTCTGAGCTTACCGTGAGGATTCTTACTGCTCTACCTTTTATGAGGATGCAGGCCACTAATGCTCTGCTGTGAATTTACCACCCTTAACTTTTTGCAAAGTCATCGTTTCATCGTTTCCCAGTTGCTGCTGATTACTGGGCGAAAAGTGGTAACTCAAATAAAAGGAATTTACATAACTAAAACCACAATAGGACACCTTCTTGCATGTTGTTTTATGAATGCCATAGTTAACGCAAAGAGGTACATTCCCTATAGCTAGGAAATAATAAATCAAGCCAGGCCAAGCTATGTATTTTAGACCCAGAGGCTTAAATATGCTATGCTCACACTCGTTTAAAAAGACGGTAACGACTAAGTGTGCCTGTCCTCTGAAAGAACAGTGGGTGGGTTAGTATCTATCATGGGGGTGGTTGCAATAGGGTTTCTATGTTTGAGGCTCGCTTCATTCTTAGCACTGCCAACTGACGCATGTAGCGGACACAGCATCACCCCCGTGGATTTTGAGCGTGAAGTTGAGTGTTGCAGTCGGCACAGTGTGTGTCTTGTCGTGTGGAGTGCAGTGGCTGTCTGTGGGCTGAGAGTCAGACTCAATGGCCCCTTCTTAATGTGACCTTTATGACCCTCCCAGTCGGGAGCCTACCTAGCGAGGCGTGCTGTTGGTACGCCTGTTGGGTGTTGGTCGCGCCAGCCACCTGCGCGCTCCCCCATCTCCGGTCTTCTTGAATTTGTCTTCACACCGGTTCCCGGTGTGGGAGTGATGAGAGGGTGGAGTATATTCCCTGCGAGTCTCCTTTCACTATAGCCTCGTGGGAGTCAATATGTTGCTTAAATTCACTGAAGCCCTTGGTGGACATCGTCGAAATCGACGGTCGTACTGTCGTGTGTGAAGTGGCTGATGAGTGGAGTAGGAGTCAGAAGGCGATAGTTCTTTATAATCCTCTGTTTGTGTGTTTGTCAAGGCAATCAGGCCGTGCTGTGGAGCGTGCAGACATATTTGCCAGCCTGTCAGCTAATACTTCCACCCCACTTCAGACGATCGATCAGTTAAGCCATGTCTTCATGCTGGCCGTGGAGGGAGAGCGTGAGGTCAACCCTTAGCGTATTTTATTCCTCGCGATAAACAACCGAACGCGCTTGAAACTATCACATTGTGCTTGAAGGGTTGCCAACTGACGGGATAACTTGGACCGCGATGTCAGTCCAGTATGTGTCGCGCAGTGTGAAGTGGCTAACTGAGAGTCCGGCTACAATGGCTTCTTTTTAACGTGGCCTTTGTGGTACACTCGCGTATATGGGAGCTTCGCAAGGTGTTTTCGTAGCCTGTATTGGAGTGGCGGCCGCACCAAATTACCGCGTCCTCCCCCGTCTCCGGTCTTCACGATTTTGTCTTGACACCGGGTAGAGGTGTGGAAGTGGGGAGAGAGCGAGGTAGATCCTGCGCAAGTCTACTTTCACTGCACTCCAGTGCTAGTCACCGCGTTTGGCTTCAGCCTGCTGAAACCCGTAGTGGACATCGTCGAAAACTAACGCATGGCTGAGGCGTACTCTCCAAACGGGGCGCGGGATAGATACGCTGGATCAACACAGCGGCCAGATCAGGTGTTATTCGGGCTGCATGAAGAAGAAGAAGAAGAGAATCTTGCTTTATGTAAGATGAAACATCACAAAATTTTAGCGAAAAATGGCTCCATTCACGGAGAGCAAAGAATAGGTTAAGTAATGGGTCATGATAAAAGGTAAAAGATCATGTCGTACTCAAAATTAAAGTTTTACACGATACCCACATCTACTATGGAGACAGATTGGCCTCCAACTTCTCAATTTCCGCATCTTCACACGTGAGGTAGCGTGCTAGGAATGGGAGTACCGAGTGCTGATATGCGGCAAGACATATGACGAAAGCCTCGACGCATGGGACTGGAAGACTTCGCAGTCATTAGCTCAGAGTGGAGAGGGTAAGCGACCTCATTAAGGATGCGATCAGCAAATTGTTTGACCGGTAGCGAATACCGAACATGGAAGGGAAGGCGTGGTGGCACATATAGGGGTGGATTCTCAGCCTCCGGTCTTCTTGACTGTGTTTTGACACCGAACCTCGGTGGGTGAGGAGACGATAGTGTGTAGGATACTGGGCAAGTGTCTACTTTCACTGTGGAGTATACAGCGCACATCTTCGAAATCGGCGGTCCAACCGTCATGGGTGAAACAGTGTGACGCAGAGTAGACCGTAGTAGCACGTTAGCAGTTAACTGAAATGTGGGTTTCCACTGCTTTCCTTCAACTAATTCCAGTTTATACCAGGAGGTAGGGTGCGAAAATTGTAATGATGAAAATCGTCAACATAACTTTGCCAGGAATAGTTCACTACACCAGTATTGGCGGGTATTGAAAGTTCAGAGACCGATGAGATGTTGCTGCCAATCACATTACATAAGAAGTAATGGCGTATTACACCTGAATGATGACTAGCCACTTTAAGGTAACGCTACCTCTGGCGTAGCTGCCTGAGCATAACGATATCGCTGAATTAGCTACCTTGGGATAATGCCACCTCTATAGTCGCTGTTATAGCATAACTTCACCGTAACCGTAGATGCAGTAGGAGAACTCTATTGCGCGATAGCATTTTATCGAAGAGGCCCACCAAAACTACCCAATGTGGATAACCAAAACAAAACAACCCTACTTTTTCAAAATATGTACGCATATCTGTCTATTGCGCCAGTAACGATATCTCTGAACAGTCAGTGCCAACATGACTGCTTAACATTTGCTGGGAAAAGATCATTGGGTGAGCCGAAAGCTGTCATTTTATGGAATAGTGCCGGAAGAATAATTGCTACCTGGAGTAAGTGCTGTGGTGCAATTCATGGTTTACCGAAATCCCTGATTGACAACACTCGACTCCAAAAAGACCTCATTCTAATCGATTTTATCTCAAAGTACTTATTAACTTACGTGTTCTTCTGAGAAAACAATCCTTGTCTCTATTTTAGTGCGCTGTTTGGTGACGTCCAAGGCCCCATGTATCTCCCAATAGCTTGGTTTGATGCAGTGAGTTTTGTCACTTATAGTTTTATGAACTTTATATTCTCTTTCGCTCCTTCGAGCATACAATAGGGCAACCTGAAAGTTTAGCCAATAGTTTAAAAAAAGGTTTTACCACGTAGAAATCAGAAGAGCAGTGGACGAGCTTAGGCAAGCTGGCAAAAGGTAGCTTATGTAGCCCCATTCATATACCCCTGGTCCCAGCATTTTGTCCTGCAAAAACGGCGGTTATAGAGTTTTGTGGGGTGAAGAAATAGGATGGGCAGAGAAGGAATTTTTTAGCAGTATGTGTTAAGTGAAACAATGTAGGCAAAATTGCTTCCCGCGGCCGCTGGGAGCAGGCTGTTCCGCATGTAAATTGACATTTTGTGCGGGGCTGCGCGCCGCAGACTATCATAATCTAACTCCAGAACGGTAAGTTGGACCAGAGGTAAGTTGGAGTAGATGACCTCCTAACAACCATTTAAATTTTTCGGGAAATTTAAGAAACCTGCAGTTTGATAATCGAGTTTTTCCGCAATAAGTTGAATGATAATATAGATTAGGAAAATCTACAGATATCAATCAACAACACTTCTAAATACAGGAAAATAAAAGTGCATTTAGCATTAATTAAAGTCTATTCCACTGCGTGTCCTTATTTACCGCTCACAAAACCCGATAAACACCGTTTTCGTGCGAAAACATGCATGGCGTAGGGATTATTGAGTGGGGCTACATAAGCCAGTGTTGCCCGTAAGCTTTCGATAAAGTCTCATCTGGAACGGAATCAAAGATAAGCATCAGGTTGAGTATATTCGCCATTTCATCCAATAGAGTCACGGAAGTAGGGAGAGGGGAGTCGAGGTCGATAGGAGACGGTTGGTTACGCAGCGGTGAGGAGTTGGCTGAGCCGATCCAGGGGAAAAGAGAGAAAGTGGACGTGGAAGTGCAGAAGTGCAGAAATTACTGAGGAGGAGCTTAATGAGAACGGGTATCCTGAGGGATTTATCGCGAAGAATATGTTGGCAAGTCAATTAAACCCCACTACCTTTGAAGGGGGTAGGGCAGCTGAACTCATAAAGAGGCGCCTTGACCAAGCCGTGCACTTACCTTCCCAGTAGCTAGAGTTTGGCTATTTTTCTCAACCGAATTGGTCTAGCACTGGGTAGGTGAGGATAGGCTGTCAGTTCAGACCATCTTCACGTGTATCTAGTCATTTACTTGCTCCAAACTTAGTACCCGCACGAGTCGGTGCTTATTCAAAAGAAAAAGGCCATGCATCCTGACGTGGCTGAGAAAAGGTGAAGTCATGAGCAAAACCAGGGCTATTCTCGTGCATACTGTCGATTCCGGACAGCCTGTGAATCCCAAGAAAGCTTTTTGTATGATATATAAGGTCCCACCAAACTACCTTTAGCCTCTGGGCCGGTGTCTCCTAGCAAAATATGTGGAGCCCAGGTGACTGAACGGGACCACTTGTTTATGGGTCCGACGTCTCAAACTCTCACACAAACCCATTGTCAAGGAATAAGGGATTGTACAGCTCACTGCATATTTAGCTCATCTCTGCCGGGGGTGACCTTCAGCTCTGCCATTTATTTGTTCGCGAAGCACCTGATAAACATCCGGAAGATCGATACGCCTGTTAGTCGAATTCTCACAAGAGTGCCATGCCTACTGCAGCAGGCGTGAAATTTGGTCGAAAAACGACCGAATTTGAATACTTCATTTTGCCCAGTTGTGACAAACTGGGCGGCCTCGGTTTGATTTAAACCCACGCCAACAGGTTGTAGTTCAGCCAACGCTCTAACCAACTGAGGCATGAGACCCCCACCGATAGGAATGAGTCTAATCTTATTTGGGTCTTGTTACCCGTCGAGCCTACTACAACGTAAGGACTCAACCAATTATGATATAGTAATCTGACTGTCCAAGCAGGTCTTCCTAATGCTGCATTTATCCCATCCTTCTGTTATACAGGACCGGTGGTAATTTGACTTAAATGGTGAGAGAGGCATATCAGGGGAAAGGAAAAATTATTTAGAGATGTAAGGCGTATAAAAGTAGAAAATAATAGGCAAAAGTATATAAATAACCAAATATTTGCCACCTTAATTAAACTAAAAAAATAAAAGTGATAGGAAGCAGGGAGGCCTAATAGCTCCAAATTGAATGCAACCATTGACTCTGTATCAACTCTATATTAACATTACATGCCTACTGCTACGAATTCAGTAGATAGTTGTGCGAAACCTTTACCATTCTACTCGCTCTGTGTATCTGCAGGTGACGGTTGCCGATAGGAAGATTCTAGCACTGCTGCATGAGCATCTGTACGAGATGCCTGCACGCATCCTCCGGTTACTCATTTGCACCTGCGTGCTGTCCTTCCTGGTCTGCCTCACGCTCACAGCCACCCTCCGGTTGCCCTCCCTGTGCCGCCCTTGTTGGACATTTCTTCGTTCAGGGCCCAGCAGCAAGACCAAATCTTGCGGCATGAAAGAAACCACCTCATCCAAGCAACTCCTGGACCCACAGGAGGATCCACAGACGGACAGTGAATCGGTGCGCTTGCTGTTACCTGATCAAGAGTTGAAAAATCGACTGTTTTCTGCACCACAGCGCATTCTGTTTGTTTAGATTTGTGACTGTGAAGGCCTTGTTCCCCGTTGGCCCGCTAATTTCTTCGCAAAGTAAACAGAGCAGCACCTACGTACTTGCTTCTTCAGTTGAGGAAACAAGCGTCTCCTCTTTTTCTCCTTCCACTCTCTCCCCCTTCTAATGCGGAACATTTTGATTGTAAAAGTTCAAACGACTACCAGACCAGGCGGAAACATGATAAGCACAGCAATTTCTTAGATCTTATACCGGTCCAACTGTGTAGGATGGAACTAGGTGTCCTGTCGCCGAACCACTGAGAACAGCTATTCACAATATGGGAGGCAGACACATTTGATGTGCTACCAACTGAAATGTGCATCGACATTGAGCAATATGTCTTCTCTTAGAAGGGGGTACTCGGTAAAGACAGTTTATAGGTACCATCGAAGTATGCCGAAACCCCAGATATCGGTTTTAAGGGACCGCTGGTAAAATAAAGTCTTATCCTTCCGCACGCAGAGATAACATATCCATTGAACCGGATACTTGAGTAGGAACAGGTCGTTATGGCCAATGAAAAGCAACAGTATTAATAGTATATTTTTGTTGCATTTAAGTATCTATCTGTTTACTATGAAGATAGTATAATTTAACTGTTAGGGGAGGTAAGCAGATTTTAAATTGACCCAGTTATGAAAAATTCTCAGCCTCGGTAAAATTCGGACCTTAGTCAACAAGGGAAGGCTTTTTTTGTTTTTTGAAGGATGTATTGTCGACATAGGCTCAATGCCCATCGAAGCCGCGATTTTTGGACAGTTGGGTCAATTATAAGTATAATTTAAGTTGTTTTTCAATATATCTGACGAATGGTTCCTTTTAAAATACATGGTTCTTTTCATTTCCAATCGTTACGTATGTACGAAGTCGTCTCTACATTATTACCGTTTACATATTATTGAAATCAGGGTTTATGTGATATTATTCTGATCCTTAATCGTCATTCAAATAGGCTTTTCATGTTAATTATATTGCAACTTATTGCTTACATATTTCTGTCAGACCATGATGCCGGCTCCAGGCCTAGCGCTCTTCGGTCGCTTCCTCAAATTACTGCTCATTTATAAAATTTTCCTCTTTGTTCACTCAAATTTTAATCTGTAAAATTTGGGAAAAGCATGCTTAAAAATAACTCTTTTTCTATCTTTTTCAATCTCTCCGTTAAAAAGGTTTTTAGATTCCCGAATAATTTTCAAACTGACTAATTATTACACTTGCAGGTAACAATAAAGTTGGTCCACCACCTTAGAACCGCCTAATCCCAAAATTCTGTCCTATTGAAACGGTGGTATTAGTATTGTTTAGTTTTTTAGTTAACTTTTAATTTAATTTTTAGATTAGTTTTGCTAAGTTTGGCTTATTTTAGTTAGCTTTGTTAAGCATATAATAGTTATTTTAGTTTTTAAGTATATTATTCTAACTTTGGTGGCATCCAACTAAATTACAAAATAAATTAAAACCAACATTAACCACGGGACCAGAGGGTGGGCCTATCTAAGGTGGCCGACCAACTTTACGTTAATATAATTGCATTGAGGAATTCAAAACTAAAAGCTGGATATTTTCCAAGTAAGGAAAATATCTCAGTGATGTATACTACAAAGAAATTCTTATATAGGTCTGATACAATTTCATAGTTAATTTGAACCATGCTGCATTCACTTTAAGCAGTAGTAATGAACAGACAGATATGAAGCCTTATGGATAGTCTCATAACTGATACTTTTTCACCTGAAAGGTGCGCTTTTATCATGCATTATCTTTGAATAAGTGGCGATTTTGTACCAAACGATTGCAAGAATTAATATTTTACGGATGTATTTTCCATAAAATAAATTTGAATTTATAGGGACATCAAAAATCAGTGAGAAAAATTCCTACTACATGAGTAGACATCTTTTACTATGTGGTTCCGCAGGTGGCCCGATAGAAGCTTGTTTAAAAGCCGGCATCGTGACATGAATGAAGTATCTGGGGAATATGCTGCGGGTTAATTAATCGGTAACTTTTTATTCGAGAATGCACAGCAGAATTTTGTTGAACAGTTCATGAGACAGCCTATCCACTACCCATCCTAGTTGCCTCCGTGCGGTAATAAGCAGTCGAAAACAAAGTAGACAGGGTTATAAGGGTCGAAAAAACGATAAAAAATTAAATAGTTGGTAAACGTACAGACGAGGAGTTATTTTGGGGGAACATGGTGCCTGTTGGTACGCTGCCGGATACAGAAGGTCTATCTGGTTCCTTCATGCCGAGCACGTGACGATGTAGGTAGAGATTTTAACTAAATGAATGAGTAAATGGAAATTGACTGCGTTTTCCTACTAAAGGAATGTATCCGGAGTTTAAGAGCTGACCAAAACTGGGTATCAGAGAACATGGCGTGACGATTTCATAAACACTCTACATTGCAAGTTTAAAATATTGACTACTGCGGTGTTGTAACCGCAGGACTTTTACTGCCTCAACAAACGTGAATGTGTTTTCAAGAATCCGGTTTGTGGTGATATCGTTCCTGTCATTCCCCCTGCAGAAGTCTGCGTCTCTCTAAGATTTTGCTTTTAAGTTACGCCAGGTAAGTCAACTTTTGACCGGAAGGCATATTCACAGGTTAAAAGATCACAAAGCTACAAACCATTCAATTGTTAGAAGAGGATCATTCTATCGAAACGTCGTCTCTGTAGACTTATGCGGTCGTACCTAAGTTCTTCCATCTCCTCTTACTTGCCCAGCGAATGTTTCCCGTGAGGTGCAATGCCCGAATCGCAGAGGTGACCGTTCCATTTAAAACCCAAATAAGCTATGGATTTCAAGTATTCTTTACCCAGTACGTTGACTTGTCGGCGAACCTAAAGGCTGCCCAACAAACTCCCTGAGGTGTTCAAACTTACACAGCGAATAGTGAGTTCAGGGTGAATGATTTTTACTGAACTGAGGTGGTGGATCATACTCCGTTCACATGTCTTCTCCTCCACAAACTTTTTGTTCTTTTTCTCACTGATCTTTTCTTACTATGGCTAAGGTCTTTAGTATGGTCTAGCCACAGGCTTGGAAACGACGGTTGAACTGCTATAAGGCTCAAAGGACACTGTTCCTTGGTTTCGTTTTTCTGTCTGTTGCCGCACTTATATTTGCCCTGCGAGTTTGTGGGGAGGGTTCAAGTTTCGTTGAGGAATCGGGATGCCAGATAGGGGTAAAGGTGGATTGTAACGGCAATTCTATCTTGTTCTCTTTCCAGAATATAAAGGAGATTCGCCACTATCTCTCTCTCTCTCCTTTTTGGCCTTAAATCCATCTCGCTTTACTTGCTTTTTCTTTCAGATGGATTCCCGGGAGCAAAGCCTATCAAGTCCTTGGGGAGGCAATTCTCACACCCATTGTCAGAACACGCCAGCGTAGGCTGCAGGCAACATTCCAACATACCAAAAGTCATGACTAGTTCCCTGTATTACTGACCAAAACAAGAAACGAGTCCTGCTGGACTCGAGTTAACTTATGTACAGATATATAATTCTTCTATCTATTTATAAGGTGTTTTGACAGATATTTGTTCCTATAACGAAAACGGCCTTTGTCCTTCGGTTCTACATTCCATCCACCGAAGTGTCAGACATTCGGCCTTCTATGGAAATATGCTGGTTGATATGACTTATCGAGACAGCACAGGATAAGGAAGGAGGTGAGTCGAGTACCCGATCAATTAATTTACTGTCCTGAGGTTTTGGCTCCACATGAGAAGTCATCGTCAGAGAAAATGAGAAAACAACAAGCGTTGGCTACGCGTGAATTGAATTGGTCGGGGGGGGAGTGGCACTTGTGATTGGTCCATGTCCATGCTGCGTCCATTCCTACGGTATCTTATCGTGTGTCTCCTGTGCGCGTCCCTGGAGTTACGGCGTATGACCTTGACATGGCAGCCTGCACGCTTGTAGAGAACTGGGCTCTGGTTTCTGGTCGCGGGCACGAATGGCAAAATAACAGGGCGGATCATAAACAGCAATTAGTGTCGTGCCTTGTCATTTTCTCTGACGATGGCTTTTCGCGTATAGCCGAAAGCACGGGACAATAAATCAATTGATCCGGTGCTCGACTCGTCCCCTTCCTTATCCAAGGAGATCCCTGGAACTCGAACTTTCCCATTCATTCGGAAACAGCACAGGGCCTAGTAAGTAAAAACACGGTGCATTACGGCTAAGATTAGCCTGTGCGCATGCAAACGCTCGGATACGGCTTTAACTTACGACTGGACGTAGGAACAACAATGCTAGTAGTTAAGAAGAAGAAGAAGACTCGATCGCTGGGACAATATGTTTATTCGCCTGATGTTTCGATACCCGTCGTGGATTCATCATCAGAGACATGGGTAGCAGAAAATTCGCAACGATGCAAACCCTTCAGTTGTTAGAAGAGGATCATTCTATCGCAACGTCGTCTGTGTTGACTTATGTGGTCGTACCTAAGTTCTTCCATCTCCTCTTACTTGCCCAGCGAATGTTTCCCGTGAGGTGCAATGCCCGAATCGCAGAGGTAACCGTTCCATTTAAAACTCAAATAAGCGATGGATTTCAAGTTTTCTTTACCCAGTACGTTGAATTGCCGAAGAACCTAAAGGCTGCCCAACGAACACCCTGAGGTGTTCAAACTTACACAGAGAATAGTGAGTTCAGGGTGAATGATTTTTACTGAACTGAGACGGTGGATTGCAATCCGTTTGCCTGTCTTCCCTCCACAAAATTTTTGTTTTTTTTCTCACTGATTTGTTCTTACTATGGCTAAGGTCTTCAGTATGGTCTAGCCACAGGCTTGGAAACGACGGTTGAACTGTTATAAAGCTTAAAGGACACTGTTTCTTGGTTTCGTTTTTCTGTCTTTGCCGCACTTACATTTACCCTGCGAGTTTGTGGGGAAGGTTCAAGTTTCGCTGAGGAATCGGGATGCCAGATAGGGGTAAAGGTGGATTGTAACGGCAATTTTATCTTGTCCTCTTTCCAGTATATAAAGGAGATTCGCCACGTTCTCTCTCTCTCTCTTTTAGGAACCTTTTAATGCTAGTAGTTTGAAAACCATACGGAAATTGCATCCCCCTGGGTAGAAAATGTTCAGAAACGAATGTATGCGGTTGTGGAAATGTGTTCCTTAAAAGGCCTCCAATATTGTATATGAGCTGAACATGACTACTGTTGGACACTGTGGAATTTATAGTAATATTATTCGTCCCTAGAACTCAGTTCTACGGAAGGGCAATGTTATCGAGCCAACTGCTTTTCCAACTACCATCAGTCGACCGCCTACAAAAACAGTAAAGGATCAAAAATTACTGCTTGATTGGTAGACTTGTAAATTATATTTATTCTATCAAGAAATGGCGATCAATATACGTAGTTATACTCGTTCGATAATCAATCACGCCGTCTTAAACTGTTTACTAAATGAGGGGTTATCAATTAGCTTTTAAAAAAGCTTCTAATTATGATCTTTTTAAGAACATAAAACTCAGTTCAGTTCATGTTTTTTGAGTGTAATGTTAGTGTGTGCCTTTGAACTCCATAGTTGTATGCAGACATGTTTTAATGTCAAAAAAGTTATACCTAAGCTTATTGGTAATGTCAGATGACACGAGTCGATGAGGTGGAACAAAGGGGAAAAGCGCAGAAAGTGAAAAAGAAACTCATTTAGATTTTGGGTAGAAAAAAACTGACGCTCAGGGGAAGACAGTACGCTAGGTTGAAACTGGAAGGGATCAAAGTGTGGAAGATGCAGCTACATGCAGCTACCATTCTGATTGCAGAATCCGCCGAAAGGGTGATGAAAACGGAAGCACCCGCCAGGATTGTCGACAGTCCATTGCGGGTCAACACTAGGGTGAATGTTTACGTGGCACATAAACTATGGGGCAGTAGATACGATCGCTGAAAGAATCGTCATAGTTCGCATAAGGTCATATAGGCACGACCGGCAGACCTTTGCCCGAGTCCGATGCAGAGAAAGCGTAGGCGATGGATTGTATATACTAAATTATTTTATAACAAAGGTTACTGAAATATAGCAAGTAGTATACTAGTTATATTTTACGTACGATTGATGACATTAGTCGGGTGATATTGCAGAGCGCACTACTATATCGGTCCAACTTCTGCTTAAAATTCTCAGAGGATGCCGACATAACCACACCCTGAGGTAGACCATTCCAGAGTTTGACCATTCAGTTTGGAGAAATGGAACCTTCGAGTATCCACCGCGACCCCAACAACATGTAATTTGAGAAGACAACCTCTCAAGTTCGGTGTGCTGCTAATTCAGAGAAATCTCCTGATACCAGACAGCACTACAGACCACGCATAATGTGAAATATTATTATAAGAGCCCCCCGTAGCTGTCTGTAGTTCAAAAGTAAATGACTGAGATTAGATAGTTGTGTTTCATAGGGTAGTGAACCCCATCCAGTGACAACTTTGGTTGCACGCCTTTTGATCTTTTCGAGGATGCTGAGGTCTCAATGCTTAGATGGTGGACTCTAGTTGCGGCCGCACGAAGTTTCGAAAAACTTTTTCGAAGCCGTCGTCATTAAAGGCAAAGAAGTTTCGTTTGATGGTGTAAAAAAAAACCGACATCGCAGAATTGGCGACCTTTGAGCAATGCAGGGAGGGTTTAAGCGAGACTGTGATCTACATTCCCCAGTTCTTCTGGGTATCCACTATGTGCAATTCTATGCCATTCAGACAATGTACCGGGAGGTTAGCAATTATGGGTTACCGACTCGTATAATATTTAACTTGCTCTCATAGAGCGGCAAGAAGCAATAAAGTTGGTTAAGGTGTGCCTGCAAATACTCTTTGTCACCTTTATTCTGGTGACGCTCCAAAGTTTGATATCATCGACAAATATGGCGATATCGCAATCCAGTTCACCGACACGATCGTTGATGTAAATAATGGACTATAACGGAACCCTGGAGAACATCACTCTCAACCGCAACCTCCGCCGACTGCTTGTCACTGAGATCGACAGTTTGATAGCAGCCCATTAGAAAGTTTTGTATCCACGTCAGAAGCCCACCCCTTACCTCTATGTGGCTGAGTTCGTAAATAAGGCAATGGTGAGGCATGCTTTCGCAACTCTTTTGAACGGTGATTTGGACCGCATACACCGTATTCTCCTTACATATTGCCTTAGTTCACTGTTCTAAACAGTAGAGCAACTTTGTCACACAGGACCTACCTCCACGGACACAGTGTTGGAAATCGGAAACGATATGGTTTTGTTCTAGGGAATACCTTAGTTATTGCGGCAAATCGAAGCAAGGCTGACGAGTCGATATTTTTCTGTAGAGATCCGGCTTTCACCCTTATACAGCGTTGTAATCCACGCACATTCCCAATCGGCTGGTAAAAACCCAGCCTAGAAGTATGTTTGGAAAAGCCAACGCGTTGGTGAACTCCTTCAACATTTTCACTGGTAACTCATCGGGACTTGGTGATTGGGATTATTTAAACTTTGAAAATTCTTTTAGAACAAAGGCTTCGTTGAAATGAACAGTATCGACAATTTTAGCCTCTTCAGACTCTCCCGCAGGGTAGTCCTATCCCGTTTCCTTAGGGAAAACCGACCTTAAAAATTCTGCAAGATGATCACCTTTCGCTCCATCTTCAGTAAGGTCCGTATTTTTATCAGATCCCTGCTTTGCTTATTCTGCATAAGGTAACTGCAAAACAGCTTCTCGTTCACTGTAGCACCGTTAAGCAGATCCAGAGCTGTATGACTTTGCGGGATGCGGCGTGGAATGACTTTGCAAAACAGAATTTTTCTTGCTAAATTCACAAGATTTCACTAGATAGGCAACTGACTGTACGTATGTCAGATATTCTCCGCCATTTAGTTCTGGTTATTTCGCTTCTAATCGCATGCCGTAAATAGTCGTTTATTGTCCTTTTTCGGTAATTATCTTTTAATCATTTATTATTGGAAGTCCTTCAAGTGTTTGGATTTGAAACAACTTCGACTAAGGCGTGTTGAATGGTGGACTTAGGCACAGATTGGGGTTTTCTGATTCCGCTCGAAATAAAATGTTACAGTTAAAACTCTGTATGGCAGGCGTTCATGCCGACATGATACTGTTCTGTTTTGAATGCTGCACTTAGGCACAGAGCGGGGTTTCTTCATTCCGCTCGAAATAAAATGACATGTGTTAAACTTTATATGGCATACCTTCATGCCGACATAACACCGTTTCTGCGGCCCACCTTTGCGAATATGTGTATTCGGTAATTTTACAGTCACCTCATAATACACTGTACTTGTAGAAAACTTTGCGGTTAAAAAATACGGCAATGGAAAGTTACCCGGCGCTCAACAGGATATGGAAGTAACAGCCGCTCGTAAGGCAGCTGGCTTCAGGCCAAATTCCTGGGAAGTTATGGCCAAAGAAACGTTAGGGTTAGAATTAAGGTAGTGTTTCGTTTTCGGGTAATTTAGCACTCGGCCGTCTGTACTACACGGGCGGCGGAGACGTTTCTGTTCTAGCATTCTGTCTTAACGGGAGGACATATAAGCAAAGCCAACCAACTGTATCTTCATTAATAGGGGATTATGGCAGCTTTTAATAATTCCTTTGACTCGGCGGCCTCGGTGGAATTCAAACTCACGCCAGCAATGGAAAGGTTTTAGTACAACCAATGCTCTAGCCGGGGAGCTGGGAGTTCATTCACGCTTGGATCAATTCGTCCTTCATCAAGTTGGCTTAATATAGGAGAACAGGCCGGCTTTACGCCTTACCTTTGAACCCAAGCCGGAGCCAGCAAACAATTCTTGATTAATAGCTGTCTGGTGTGGGGTGTTAAAGCGAAGCCTTGGGATGCCACCGGAAAATCCAGTCAGATGAGTGAACACTTCTCCTTCAAGTGGACTGGTTCTATCGCGGCCTACAGAAGTCGCTCCCTGGCCAGACAGCAAACGTCAGGTCTGTAGTGATTCAGCTCCAGGTGCAACGCTCAACCTCTCGTGACTGTTTGAACGCACGCAACACTGTCTGCCGATCATCTTCCTGAGCCTGAATCACGCATGGCCTCACTGGGGGCACTGGACGACTTCCGCGCTCTCACACTTCGGACGCCGGCCTTCCCGGCTGCAGACGTATGCTCATCTGGCTGCCAACTTCCTCCAACCTATTCTCTGCTAGTTCTGTACAGAATGCACGATTCCTCTCAATTGGCTTCCTACTTTTTCGCTTCACACACAGAAGCGGGCTTGAAGATCGTGTCGCCAGTTCTCGTGTCAACAAGCAAAAGGATCCCCCAAATCACAAGTCTGAGAATATGGATTGAATTGGAAACCCTTTATTCAGCACAAGTAGCTTTACAGTGGCCGCTGCGAGCACCGCGTGCAACAGCCAGCCGCTTAGGAGCAAAAGCGAGAATGTGTCAAGTTTAGGCTGTTGAATGAGTAACCAATCGGCTGCCGCCAACCAGATGAGGCGGAAATATCGATTGCATTTGAGCATACGCACCAATGAGCGGCGAGTGGGTCGATAGTGTGGGAAGGGCCAATAACGTGGGAAAGGCCCATAACGCGCGCAGTAGATGACTAGGCGTGGGTTTCAGCCCTGGCAGACCGAAAGCAGTCAGCGCGGCAGGCTCAAACAATCGTAGCGGCAAGTGTCTCCCCTGTTAACGTAGGCCACACCGATAGGTCCGCTAAATCCGGTACTTATCTCATTTCTTACGGAGATAGGCTTCCCTGGCCTGCTAGAGCAATGAATCATGAACGGTTTTAGCTACTGGCTTTGATGATGGATTCAAAAGGAAATCCGAAAAGTCAGACGAATAAAGTTTTTGTCCCGGCGATTGTGACAACAAACTTTTGATTAAGGAACTTCAAAGAGAACAGCAACTTCCTGCTTTCAACTACCTGCACGTTTATTTTGCCACCCGCACGCCCGCTAACAGATCTTGAGTAGATTCCTTTTTAATTTAAAAGAAAAACACTCAAAACTAAGATTTCTTTAGTGCATTAATATCATTTTGAGCAGAATCATGGTATAAGGCCAGAAGGACCTGAAACTGGAAGACAAGGTACTCCGAAAAAAACACTTTGCACAGCATACCAACCAATGTAGGACTGCTGTCCCAGCGGGAGTTTCGTAAAATAGGGGCGGGGAGACGAGGGGGCTGGGAGCATCGAAGACAAGAAAATTAAAAATCTAGTAATGCATGTCATCGTCGAAGTCAAACACTTGAAAAAATTGCCACAAACTCCTCGGTAAGGCAAATACAAGCGGAAAGCTACCTGTAAAAACAACAAATTTAGCAAATTTCTGCATCTGAAATTCGCATTTTCCAAAAAGCAGAGGGGAGGGAGTGGATAGCCGTGACAGCAGGCAGGCGGATAACCAGAAAAAGGGGCATTTCAGATGAAGGCACCAGGTAACTTCGAAAGAAACAGGTAGGAAGAAGAGGGGGAGGCGTGTAGGTATGTACATTTTCTGTCCAACGCTTCGTGACTGAATTCGCAGCGACGTCTTAGGCCCTAGCGCGTCCACTTGCAGAGAGCGGAATCTGAAGAAGAAGAAGAAAAGATAAAAGCATGCCCTATGAGGCAGTTCGTGTTAGTAAAACAAATAGCTAACTACTAAGAAGCCCAGTACAGTCACAACGTTGCCGGTAAAATTTACTCAATGCGTATTGTTAGGATGGCCCAGAACGCGAGTTATCAATCCTGAGGGTTCGAGAACAAAACGAACACGCGACGACAGACCACAAGCTGCTGACAGACACAGAAGACAAGCTGCTAGACACACAGGAGACAACGCTGATGTACAAGCAGAAATAGTGGCAGTAAACTATTAACTGCTATCCTGTTCTGCCTTCTCTTCCTAACACGTAACTGGGGGGACATAACCGGTGTTGACACAGGAACACACAAGGTTAAAACACGTATGA
Source organism: Ligula intestinalis (assembly GCA_036362985.1). Lineage (NCBI taxonomy): Eukaryota > Metazoa > Platyhelminthes > Cestoda > Diphyllobothriidea > Diphyllobothriidae > Ligula > Ligula intestinalis. Next base: position 660,729 of record JAYGXS010000005.1, read on the forward strand.
ATAATACTGTTACTATTACTGTTAATATCGTCGCTGTTAGGCCATGAACACCAACAGGATGTGGCTCCTAATCTGCCAAAACCACCTCCCTTGGTTACGCTTGGATCCTGGGAAAGCAGCGTTGGTTACCTTCATCTGGGCAGACTGTCGGCAGTTCAAAGGTTTAATCCGACTATGTACACCGCGTGCTTCTGCGGGCTGAAGGCAAACGCGGTGAGTTGCATGTGAGTTAGTTCTAAGTGATAGTCGACTTGCGCTGTATCTACCACGCCCTCTCACCCGTTTGTGTCCAGTGCCAAGACAGAGTCAAGAAGACCGGACACGAGATCGGGCGCAGGTGATACAGACAGACACTAGTATGACCTGCCGTGTCCTGATCGGGCAGGAAGTAGGCGGCGGTGACCAGTCCGGTGGGAGTCTGCCCCGACGCGTCCCACCACGCATGCTGCAGTGACTACGGGACAGATTGAATCAACTTTGAGATGGTTGCTTATCCCTGGTGTCTGGGAAGTTGAGCTTGTTGGAAAGCAGACATTTTCTTGGAGAAGTAGAACAAAGAATAAAGGTCCTGATTTCGTCGTGCATGTCAAGCGCAAAAATCGAGTGCTGAGTGGGCGTCGTTTGATTGGGGGGATGGATACGAGAGGAAAAGAGAGATTGGATGGAGAGGAGAGCGGTACCTCCACTTACCCCCTGAGTGCCTCGCTGGTAGCGGGCGTCATCAATAACCCAGGAGCCGCCTGAGACGGTCTTGCCGGCAGATCGTCTGCCGCGGCAGCAAAACAGAACTGCCTGAACCAGCAAAACCAGCACAAGCACCATAAAGATGGCCAGAAAGAGTCCGAAGAGAGCCAACAGAACAATGTGCATGATTTTGGGCATCACGTAGAGGTTCTTATGCAGCATGTCCAGCGATGCGGCATCAGCAACAGCACTCTGCGTGAGGAGTAAAGAAAAAAAAGTCGGCAGACATTATTAAGAAGATGCGGAGACGACAAGGACAGTCGAATCAGTACGCTTAAATGGACCTTTTTTATGAGGATATCGCGAAATTTGAGGTTTTGTCGTTATTCATGCCAGACAGTCAGACTTCTAATTTTATACATATATATATATATTTATATATATATATATATATATCAATGATGTTATACCATACTTCCGCATAGATACTAGCTAAAAGCCCAGACA
>JAYGXS010000005.1:663249-705187 GCA_036362985.1 Ligula intestinalis
CTGACCCTTAAAAGTCATGTCCCATCCACCTACTTCCATGTCATGCATCTAATAATTTGAGAGATTATTTCCTTGATATATATATATATATATATATATATATATAAGCATAGATTATTTACTGCAAGTCATGGAGTTAAGTGATCGGAACATGACAAATATATATCATATGCGACAATGGTTTTATACTGTAATCTCAACACAGATAATAGCTAAAAGCCCAGACAGGTGATTCAGTGATGTTTCTGGTGCTGAGGAAAGGTCCGGATCCTCGGTGGGTTCCCCAATGACCCCATTGCGGTTTCTGGTATATAACCTCCAGAGAATAATGAAGGTAATTAATTTATAAATTATTTAGTGTCAGATATGGCGGTCAATGTTCGGGCCATGACTTTTTAGAGTCTGACAGCTAAATCACTCGGGCATCCGCATCGTGTACAAACCCTTATGATCCACAGTAAGTGATTCGATCTCCATGAGTGACGTACTTTATGACATTCCGTGCGATAAATGTTCCAGCTTCTATCTTGGCCATAAGGGTCAATGCTTGACCACTTATTGTAGACTGGCTGCCCATCGACAGGATACGCCCAGCCGCGTGGGTGCTCACGCCTTCGAAAGTGACCACCAAATAGGGCTGATCCGGAAGTTGTAGCCAAAAATGAATCGGCGAATGTCTCGAGACTTTTTACTCACAGCAGTCGGTCGAACCTATCCATTTCGTTACGCCTTGCAAGTTATTGATTAAGAAAAGGAGGCAGAACTATGCGTCTTTGGCTTAGTCACCCTCAGGAGTCAACCGTATCAAAAATCCAGGCCGCGCGGGCCAAGGTCTCGAACCCAGACTCTTTGGCCATTAAGCATTAATCTAAAAACCCTTTAAAGAACTGATAAGTAAGCCTCACCCGAGGATCATCATGAACCGCAATTAGCGTTCACACCGGATGACCTGGGCTGACCTGACTGACCTGGACTGACCTGGACTGCCTCAAATTACAGTTGCCGATTAGCCATTACGCCATTGCGACTGCCAATCATGTCCACCACGATTTGACGCAAATTGTAACTCCCAATTAACGCCCACTACAGATGACTATAAAACTGTATCAGCACTTTGAAATGATAACTGTTCTTTGCACACTATTCTCAAGTCTGACGACGACCTGGGGATCCAGTTTCGAAAATTTACTGAATAAACTTACTCATTTTCCCAAAAGACGCCTTTCCTTGAAATATCCCAAGAGTTGCCAAACTCACATGAATTGCTGAATGAGGCTAAGGTATTAGAACCTAGTGAACACTACTTAGTGTAGATCTACTAAATAACTGTAAAGACGCCTCACTACAGTGTTTTAATCCCATCAAACCCATTCATTATGGTCGAGCAATTATCAAGGTAGCACCATTCCCTCTTTCAAGCATTCCGCTAGGGAGGTGAGCGGCAGAGCTTTGTCCGAAGTACAGAAGTACAAAAACATTTCGTTGGACAACGCGTCAGCCAACTTTGTCAACTTAACGTTCTAGAGAGAGCCAATAAATACACTGATTAAAACATTACTTTAATGAGAAACTACCCTTGTATACGACATAATTTCTTTGTAGTAACTGGCAGGTTTGTCTTAAAAATGTAGTATTCAGTAGCACGTTAAATATGGGCCAAATGAATAACGTGGTTTTTAATGGAAAACTGCGCCGTCATAAAGGCATAACTTATAAAATAACAGCTATCTTGATGAAGTTTGTTCAATCAAGGAAGATTAAGAGGGTGAAACTCACCTCCTCGAACCATGTCAGAGGGAAGAAGATTGGTTTGGTGAAATTTTCGTAGATGTCACTGTAAATTTAAATGCGAACAGTAAGTGCCAGAGACACGTGTGTGACCGTGAAACATAATGGAAACATAATGTCTTGGCACATTTTATTAATTTATCTTTCATGGAGTCCAAGATTCCTGACGGCTGGCGTTCGGTCAAAATCACTCCTATCCCGAAAAAAAACCACTTCAACGGGTCCCAAATCCTTTCGCCCAATTGCCTGCTCTTCTGCACTCCTCAAACTTATAGAAGGAGCAGCTTTGGACATAATTAAGTAGTTTTCATCCAATTTTTCTGATACCATGCAGTTTGCGCATAAGGCTAGGCGTAGTACACTAGATGCTGTCGCTCTGGTAGTCCACTCTGCTCTTAGACTTGGACAAGGGACGTCGTTCATACGCATGTGCCTTTCTTGACTACTCCTCAGCCTTCACCACGATTCCGCGAAATCTTCTTCTTAATAAAACCTCTACATGCGGCTCTCCTGACTGGGCCGCCTCTTGGCTTGGGGACTACTTTAATTCCCGCACCCAATTCGTTCAGAGCGGAAAGCGCAAATCCACGATCCTTCCCAACAATTTTGGAGTTCTGCAGGGGTCTATATTATCCCCTCATCTTTTTTCCCTCCATACTGATGACCTACGATCTCCAAACGCATGTTTGTTTGTCAAATATGCTGACGACATGGTTCTCGGCCATCCTCTCAAAAGCCAGACCCATCTTCAAACACTGAAGGATGGATTGGACCATTTCACAGCATGGTCGTCAGAAAATGGCCTTTTACTTAATGAGCGGAAGTCAGTCCAGAGTATATTCAGGCTGCGACCCTCCTCCAGTCCTGCAACCATCGACTTTCTGCCCAACAAGGTATCCTCCTTCCGATACCTTGGTGTAACAATAGCTTCCAACCTCTCACTTACTCTTCATATTGAAGACTTTTTTATTAAAATCCGCAAACTTTTATATTATATCCGCCGCTTGCGTTCTTATCGCACCCCGCAAGCCCTCATCTGGCGTTTTATAGACGCTTCTATCCTGCCTCTCATTCTTTACTGCTCTCCAGTAACCTTTCCAGCACTACTCAAAAAAGACTTTATCATTATTAAACGTATTCTCCGTATGCTCTCTTCAGCTGCCGGCTATTCCTATGCTTTTTTAGCTGACCTTATAATTCAGTGACATTTCAAATCGGTCAAGAATTTCGTGGACCGTATTCTTAGTGATGACACTCACCCTCTCCACTCCGAACTAATGGCTGCGAAGTCTTCTCATACGACGCGCCGAAACTTCCGACATATGACATGTCGTACATCAGCCTACCAGAACTCGATACTCCCATTTTTAGCACGCTTCCTCACGTGTGAAGAAACGTAAATTGAGAAGCTGAAGGCCGACCTGACTCCATAACTGATGTTGTAACCGTGTCGACTTCTTACTTTGAGTTTTGTGTGATCTTTGACCGTTTACTCTTGAGTTTTTGGACCCTTTAAATCACTTTAGTTCTTGCTCTCCGTGAATGAAGCCATTTTTTGCTGAAAGTTTGATATTGTCGTCAAAATCAAGTTCTCATCATCATCATTATCTTTAACAACTAAAATGTTGCACATTTTATTCAGCTAGCCTATTCCGGAAAAGGCCAATTTTTTAGATAGAATAAATGAATAAATAAATAATTTTATCACACATTTCTAGAAAATTTGGGCGGAAATCTATGCTGCTTGCATTCCGACAGGTTTCTATGCTACTGGCATTCTTTGACTTAACTTGCGCATTCGCTTGTTTTTGTTTTTAGAAGAGCGTAATCTCAACTCGGGAGTTTTACCACACGGACCTTGCAACACTTGAGAATCGATTTTTTTCCGAATGCAAGTTACATAATAAAGTCCCATAATGAATACGCAGAAATCCCTCAACGAAATACCTGACGAGGCTTCGTGTTCGAGCGAGTCATGTGTGGTAAACAGAAGGTCCAAGAACTTACTAGTTCGGTAAAGGCTTTTTGTGAAGTTTTTGATAAATGCATAGAGTGTAATCTACTTTTATGCACAATCGATTGAAAACACTGAAAATCGTGAAGAATTTCCTTTAGTTCAAGGACGATCTGACATTTATCCTAAGCGAACACGGAAAAAATATTTTGAGAAATTTTAAAAAGTGTAAGTTCTCTTAATATACACAAAGTTGTGTGTTTACGACTGCACCTAACAACTCTGTTAAAATATATTAGTCACTGACGCCCTTTCAAAATTTGAGATTATGAAATAGTTTATTCTTTTGATGTCCTTTTTGGGCAAAATCAAGTGAATATCTCTTTGTCTTAGTCAGGTTAGTCTCAAGAAAGACAAAAGGTACAACCAGTTCTCGTAAAATCAGGTTGGAATCCATACTTGGACTATAGGCTGCCTGTTAGAAGCCCTCCTATACTACATACACTTATTCTGGAAGGATATTTAAATGCAAGCTCCTATGGCCATCAGAAACGATTTTATCTATCCCCCAGGCTGTTCGACAGCTTCGCGCAGTCGGGATGTCCGAGTGTCCAGACAAGAATTTCGGACTGCACCTAACATTCTGTAGTCCTCGGTGCTCCGTTGTAGGCTCAACCGCCCTACAGCGTCGGTGATTTCTTCGTGAACAGAAGGGTCGTATGACATTGCATCGGCTGGAGAACGATGGTACTCGGATTTTGATGTTATGTACAGTAGACGCCACGGATTATGCAACACTTTGACACAGGCGAAAGATTGATACTCTTTCGCTAATCGGTATTGACTCAGGTTGTGATACTGATTATCGTGTACTCTATTCTGAAGTTTATTCCGTCATGATAGGATGCGGGCTTTTTAGCGAGCTTCGTTCTGACAACCAGAAAAAAGTATATATTGTAAAAACTTGCTACTTAAGTAGTATGCCTTTTTATCATTGGTTTTGACTGCGCACGAAAAAAATTATTTATTGTACTTGTTTGATAGCAAATTACGCCCTCTTTAAATGTTGTGCTCAAAGAAAGGGTAGCTTTAGGTTATAAAAAAGTTGCTCAATAGCCGAATAATTTTCTAACCTAGTGAATGCTACACTCGAATTTAAGTTTTAAACACTGCGTACTGTGTACATCCTGTTTAAGGAAAAGTACGTTTTCGCCTAGTGTTAGAGGAAGAACTCACATAGTTGTCATAAAATATTTAAAAAGATGTGGAAAATATTTTATGTAGGATAGGCAGCATTAATAAACTGGCGGATATGATGGATTATGAATAAACACCTCACAATTGTAAAAAGGCTCATAATTAGCAACTTTATAATAATCGAAAGCTACCTTTTCTTTGAGTACAACATTTAAAGAGGGTTAATTTGCTATCAAACGAGTACAAAAAAATAAATTTTCGTGCATTTTTCCATTCAATATATATTTGAATTCATAAAGGCAGTCAAAATCAATGATAAAAAGGCATGCTACTCAAGTAGCCAGTTTTGACAATAGATACTCTTTGCTGGTATTCAGAACGAAGCTCGTTAAAAGGCCCGCATCCTATCATGACGGAATAGAGTACGCGATCATCAATATCACAACCTGACTCAATACTGATTAGCGAAAGAGCATCAATCTTTCGCCTATGTCGGAATATTGCATGATCCGAGGCGTCTACTGTACAGTTGGTTGCATGTTTTCGATCAATGTTTGGGAGGTCTTTATAGTATCCACATCAGTACCCAATCCTGGCGGAGTCGGGTACAAGAGAGTTGCCAGTACAAGCGAACATGCGTGTCCCAGGAAGCAACCAGGAAGCATTAACGTCCAAATTTCGGTTTTTCGCACGCAATTTCTCAAACATTCTTCGAAGGCATATTCAGTCGTGATGCCGGTGCATAGGTTAGGAACAACCATTTTCGGCTAAGGCGTGTTCAGCTCATATCGGATGGAATGGAGTGAACAGATTCAAAACTGCACCAAAGACTCAGAAACCGTGGCCTTTTCGGTGAGAGAACCATCAGCTTACCCATCGCTCAGTCCTTAACGTATTTTAAGTAAATTTTGGGCTCAGAGTTCATCAAACTCCGCTTTTTTTCAGACATGGCATTCTAACAGCAACAGAAAACCCAGAGCTCACCTCATGGCTTTGGCTTGTCGAATATAAACGCTAATTTGAAGGCGCTTGTAAGCCTCGAGAACCAGCCCAGTTTTCTGAAATTAAAATTTGGCAAAATTTTATATAAAGCAACAAACGAGGATAAAGTCAAGTCAAACGCGCAAACGGACTGTCCGTTTGTAATCTGTAAATGGACTTTTAATAAACTCAAAGCCCAAGGTAAAAGTGCCTTTCCGTCTAAATTGGAGGGCTTTATCGTTAGAAGAAAACAGGTTGTGAGGTGAGTGCCCACATTAAAGCGACTAAAAATATCAATTCGCAGTAAACTAGGCGGTCCCGAGCAACATTAGTGACGTCTGGAGCTCACGCATTAGATTGTGCCCATACAATAAATTCAAAGGATTCGTTTGTGCTGCCCCTATTCCCTCAATTTGTGTATCCTCTCAAATTATCAACCAAAATTCTGTCTTGGTAATATCATTTCCAAGATAGCGCCTGCGATAGTTCTAGCCTGTACCTTCAAAGTGAAACTTCGTCCTGTAATTGGGATTTGTGTGTGTGTGTGTGTGAATCTCGTGACGTCGTGTCATCAATCTCCGCGTTTTCCTTAAATAATTTCTGAAAAAGCTGGAGGTACAATCCACAGTTCTTCTGTTTTCGGTTAGCGTTTGACTGTCTGAGGACAGCAAATAAAACCAAAATGTCCGTTTTATTGTAACCGTCTTAAAGCAAACATCACGAATGCGGTAGGCTGGCATATATTCCACCTGCTGGGACGCTGAAAGAGTCCGCTGGTCGACATCAATACCCAGTTGAACTGATTTATTTTCGGGCATACTACATCAGCAAAATAGACACCCGCATGAGAAAGGAACTTTTCCGTTATCGTTGACGATCACTCAACGATCACTAACGGAACTCACTCGTCCCATTCTGCTTTGGGGCGGCTAAGACAAGGCACACTGGAACGGCCATTTCTGGCCCATCAGCCAGTCATATCCAACCCCAAGTGGTGCACCACCCGAAGCTACTAAACTATAGTAGTCGCCGGTTATTAGGCCCACCTCGGGCCCAGACCAAATCGGGCTTAATAAGCGGCGGGCGCGTTAACCGGAGAGTCCTAGTTCTTGATTAGTACAAACGCAGGATAGGCAGTTTATATTACATACGTACCGTATTATGTGTAGATCTTGGTTATGCACAAGAAAAGAATTTTGTTTGTCTGTATTTTGCGTGATAACAAAAACAAACAAATGATTTGCGACACGTTTAAAAAAGCGGTTTAGGTTTCAGTCGTTTTGGAAGGAATTTCACTTGTGAAATCTGATGCCTATAGACCGCGTTGCCGAGTGTAGAGTGCAACTCTCATCCGTGCAGCAGTAAAAACTGGCTCTTAGTTCTCCTCCTCCTCATCATCATCATCAACAACTTCCTCATTTACTTCTCCTCCGTTCTTCACTTTTTCCTTCTTCCTCGCCTGTTTCAGCAGTGACTTCAACATCTGCATCGATGTCCACCCACTAAAAAAATCTTCCCCATCGATTCCTGGCGGAGGAGGCACCACATCGGCAGCACTAACATCAAGAGCAGCAACAACATCAGGGGTTTTAAAACCGCCTTTTCGCCAGCAGTTTTCTATTGTGCTCTTCTTCACCTGCTTCCATGCATTTCCCAACATGTCCAGTGCTTGGAGCAAATTGATCTTCTTGGCAACCTCAGGACCAGTTGCTTGCTCGGCATCTTGTTTTGCGTAAGACTGGCCAAAATTATGTGACCAGTTGCGCACGCAGAGAGATGAGAATTTCACTCTATCCTGTTGGCAAAATGGGCTTTGTAGCCGGCGACTGGGCTTATTACCCGGCGGATTTTGCTGTGTAAAATTCCGTCCCAGGCTGATTTGGACTTAATACGCGGCGACTACTGCTGCTGCGGCTGCTAGCGGGACTTGAGATTGAGCCCCAAGGCCGAACGAGTCGAGTGAGTTACGTTAGCGATCGGTGAAGAGTCTTCAACGAGTGTCAATAATTCCGATCTAAAGCAGGAAGACAGCGAGCCCGTCGCCCAATGATAAGACCGTTAGACTTCTGATCAAAAGGTCGCCAGTTCGATCCACGAGTGGTGCAGGGAACCACAGCAGACGCGTCTACGAATCGCGTTCCCACCCGCCCTCCCGGCGGCCAAGGTCTGCTACACCCATCTCCATACGTTGGATCAACCCGCCCCTCCGCCCAATCCGTGTTTTTGATGACGGAACAGTCCCTCCCGGCCACGCTGCTCCGACTCCTCCTCCTCCTCGCCGCCGGAATCGAGGCCAACCCTGGAACTCTCTGGTACTGCTCGTTCTGCCGAATCCGCCTGGGCCGCCGCGACTGGTCTGTACGTTGCGGCTCCTGCAATGGCTGGTGCCATCTCCGCTGCAGTGGTCTAGCCACGGCTGCCGATTGGTCGCCCGCCTTCGCGTGTCCCAGCTGTCCCGTGCCCTCACCGATCTCCATGCCTCCAGCCCGTCCAGTCCTGAACCCAAATCCTCTGGTCTCCGACCTTGCCTCACCACCTGGTCTTAAGATCTTACAATTCAACGCCAACGGCCTCCTTGGGAAGCTTGACCAGCTCCTGGCCTTCGTGCGCTCGCACAGCATAGCTGTGGCGGCTATCCATGATACAAAGTGGTCTATCTTCACTGAGGTCCCTTTCTGTGCCGATTACACGATTTTCCGTCGCGACCGCGGCCGCAACAAAGGTGGAGATTTGGCCTTCCTGGTGGACAAATCCATTGCCCATCACCAGCTACCCCTGCTTGGAGCCGATCCCACGGAAGTACTGGCGATTTCCCTTGACATTGGCCCGGCGCCGCTAACCGTCGTGAACGTGTACGTCCCTCCAACTTCCAGTTGTTCTCCCGGTTTCACCACCTCTATCGCTCCCTACTTACCTTCTGGAGACAGTCTGGTGCTAGGTGACTTCAACGCTCACCATGACCTATGGTGCTCTAACTTGGCAGCCGACCCCCGAGGAGAAGCTCTGGCTGATGAAATAGAACACGCCCCCTTTGCCGTTCTCAACGAGAACAGCCAAACACGGCTCCCGACCAACGGCGCCTCCAGCTCGCCCGATGTTTCCCTCGCCAGTCTCAGTCTGGTAGCCTCCACCATGTGGAAGACGGAAATCAGCCTGGGTAGCGACCACCTCCACATTGTGCTCGGATTGGCCCCCGCCGCCGAGCGTATCAACGTCCCCAACCGGTACTTCATTAATTTCAAGAAAGCCAATTGGGCAGCGTTCAAGACCGAATGCGAAGCCGAGATCGATGGCCTACCGCCTCCCACCTGTGTCCACACGGCGGAGCGAGTCCTTCCTCGACTACTCCTGGCAGCAGCAAGTCACCACATCCCTAACGGCCGCATTCCCCTTCTCCGTCCTAACTATCCACCCGAAGCCTTCCGCCTGGAACGAGAGAGAGACGAAATACGAGCGCGTGATGCCAGTGACCCGCGCGTTGGCGAACTAAATGGCTTAATCACTAAGACTATCAACGATGGCAAACGCCAAAGCTGGCATGAACTAGTTGCAGATTGCGGCAACTTAACTGTCACTTGGAAGCTTTTACGCAACCTAAACAAACCCTGGGCTGATACATCTAACCAGTCTATTAGATTCGGGGACGGCAACTTCATTTCCAACAACGGTAAGATCACCGCGAAGATGAACAATTTGTTCTCGTCCCGCTCGGCGCCCAGTCCCAAAAGCCCTCGCTCCCTTCTTCGTCTCCTCCATAAAGCCCCGCCCCCAGAAATTTCCTTTTCGGCTGATGCCATCCTCACCGCCGTCAAGAAAACAAGAGCTTCGAAAGCCTTAGGACCAGATGGTCTGGCGCCTATCCCTGTGCGCCACATCGGACCGAAGGTGGCTGCCTACCTTGCCGCCCTCTTCAACCTTTCGCTGGGAACTTCAATCATCCCTGATTGCTGGCGCCAGTCGATCATTATCCCCCTGGTCAAAGCGGGTAAGGACCCCTGTCTAGCGACCTCTTATCGCCCAATTGCCCTCCTCAGTCCATTGACAAAGATCCTGGAACGGCTCGTCCACCCAATTCTGACGTCTGCGGCGGAACTATCTTGCCACAAACATGGTTTCCAATCGGGTCGTGCGACTACAACGGCGCTTTTCGAGCTAAGCGACGCTATCCTCGAGGGCTTCAATCAACAGAAGCCAACTTCACGGACCGTGGCAGTCTCAATTGACCTGTCACGAGCCTTTGACTGCGTCCGCCACGATCAGCTCCTGTAGGACTTGGTCTTGCTGAACGTCCCGACTGGCCTGGTCTGATGGTTGGCGGCTTACATCCGTGGCCGTCACGATCGTGTCCTTTTACGGGGCGCTCTCTCTAAGCCCCGTAAGCAGACCTGTAGCGTCCCTCAAGGCTCTGTGCGTAGCTCGACTCTCTTTAACATCTACATGCGAGAGTTTCCACTTCCCCGGGCACCTGTGCAAGTGGTATCGTACGCGGACGATGTTAGGTTCTTCTGCCGACACCATCACATCGATCAGGCCGCACAGCTCCTCACAGAGTTCACGCCTGATGTCTATAACTTTTTCACTCAGCGCGGAATGACGATCTCGGCAGCCAAGTCGTCCGTAACTGTTTTTACGCTTGATCCGAAGGAGTTTAATCCTCACTCGGTCATCACCGTCAATGGGGCGTCCTTACCGCTCGTCCGCAAGCCCAAACTCCTTGGTGTGCGTTTTGATCCGCTTCTCACGTTCGCAGACCTTGCCAGGGAGACCGCAAGCAAAGTAATCCGCTGCACCAAGGTCCTCAAGGCTCTAGCAGGCACATCCTGGGGCTACGCGAAAGACACTTTGTCGACTGCTTTCAAGGCGCTGGCCAAGCCACACCTCACTTATGCGGCATCAATCTGGTCTCCTACGATGAGCTCTTCCAGCCTCCGCCGCCTCCAGTCAGCACAGAACGCTGCCCTCCGCACGATCACGGGTTGCTATAAAATGTCGCCTATAGATCATCTTCACGCGGAGGCTTCTGTTCTACCGGTCGCCCATCACAACACTCTCCTTAGCCAGCAGTTCTGGTGGAGTTGTTCGCAACCCGGCCATCCCAATCATCACCGTTGCACCGCTCCCGAGCCCTGCCGCAACGTCCGGCCGTCTATTCGATCACTCCACAAGGAAGCTGTTGCCTCGTCTCTCGCGGATCTACCTGTTGATAGCTCTGCTACCAAGACAGGCTTCCAGTGTCTCCACCAGAGAGTCGTTGTCGAGGAGAAACGAGGTTATCGTCACCCGGTCCTTTTGGGTGGCTATCCACCTCCGATTGCGGCCTCGGAACGACATCTCCCGAGGGTCACTCGCTGTACCCTGACGCAGCTACGCAGTGGCTACTGCATGCTCCTTCGCCAGTACCAACACCGGCTCGACCCATCCATACCCGACTGCTGTCCCGACTGCGGCGTCTCGCCGCATGACTGCTGTCATCTGTTCGCCTGCAGTTCTTGGCCAGGCACCCACCTCACTCCCGCGGACCTGTGGCTCAAGCCGGTCGAGGTCTCGGCTTTTCTCCGTCTCCCAACTACTCCCAGTTTGGATTCCGGCGGGGATTCCTGATCCAACTATGGGCTACGACACACACACACGAGTGGTGCACCACTTGGGGTTGGGTAGGACTGGCTGACGACGACTAATTAGCCAGAAACGGTCATTTCAGCCTCCCTTGCCTTTGCCAGCAAGGATGTCTACTTAAGTTATGCTTCCTTCTGACAGCCATCATTACTATACCTGACGTTCTTGCTCAAGACCATACATAGCTAAGTACTACAAAACACGCCAATTCGCGCTATACTCTCATTGTCTCTGAAGATAGCCTCTTGTGCGAGTTCGAAAGCTCAGACTAATTCACGTGCTGTTCTAGTGGTCGCGCCCTTGTCTTCTTTGCAACAAGAACCTGCGGCTGCCATCCTCGCTTCCATTCTTGCGTACTATATGTGTTTGAAAAGGACTATGTTGAGTGGTTATTTCATAGCTAGGGAAAGGAAGCAGCTGTGCGTTAGACTACCTTCAAATAATGACCTGCAAGCAGTAATTTTATTATTATGTTTATTATTGAGCTAGCTCACACCACTGTCCTCCAGGCTTTACTTGGTGTCGACAGCAAACGACTAGCCGACTAAGACAGTGTAGTGGGTCGTGCCTGGCCGACTAGCTCGCATCGAAGTGCACCTTCCCAAAGGCTCACCGACGCGGTTTTTCGACAGCTCGATCAGCCAATGACGGTTCCCGCATCTACGCTCAAAAGCCAAGTGACGAATAGCGAGCTTGCACGCGTTCCCCACGCAAGCTGCCTCTTTGCCCAAAATCTCCAGGCCGATATAGCCAATGACAGCTCCCTCTCTCTGTCTGCTGTCCTGGCTGCTCTAAACAGTCACTTGGGATCCGGTCAATCTCCTGAGCGGTCGTTTCCTCCCAAGTCAGATTTCTTCCATCTATTCTCCTATCCCTTGTGTACACAATACATTCTTCCTACTACTCTGGCCTTTACGGACTTCTCTTCAGCACTAAGAAACCATGGTCTGAAGATCGCAGTTTCACGGTTTAACTCACTTAACCCCCTGCGATAACAGCAATTCAGGATTCTGTGCCCTGTCAGGGTCTTGATCCGACTATTACGATGCTCTGTCAATGTTCCTTTTTAAGATGTTGCATCCCCTCCTCGCTGCAGTAGCTGTCTCTGTCTTGGAAACGAGCTTACGTTTTACCTATACAGGGAGTATTGCCAAGAACAGATATGAAGGGAAATGAAACTGTCTGATAGCATATAAGCAGACAGGCAGGCAGGAGCGCACCGGTTCAACGAAGACCTTCGTCTCTGAGTTGTCTGACGTCGGCTGCGCCATTCCATCGATGGCCTCGCGGAGACTGGGGTCGGCTCCAAAGAACCGTGGCTGTGAGCTGTAAACTGGCGGTCTGGTGTCGCCTTGAGCCCTGCAGGAGGACAGATCAAAGACACCCTGCGGTGGACACTCGGGCCCGGGCGTTTTGGGAGCACAGAAGCCTCGATTGTAAGGATACTTAGAGGCGGGGAGTGCTGTTTCGCGCGTACCACCAACTGCATAGACCTATTAATTAAAAGCAAATTTGCAGTGAATTTCTATACCTTTTAAGCATGTGTACAAGTCTAGTAATGAAAATAATGATGAGGAAGAAAAATAGTAAGAGAAAAAAGAAGAAATAACAATCAACCATTGGGTAAGCTACTTGTTTAAGCATTCTACTTCAGTTTAAGCTGTTCAACACTGCCGAAGACACCTGCAAACCGCTGCCGATTAAGACTGCCTAATTCGAAGCATTTTCCTTGGATACGAATTTGAAACAGGCGGGAGAAACCCAACCTACATACGCCGTTAGATGATGGGGCCAATCTCCAAATGTTCTGGTAATCTCGGGTCCATATTTAATCACATGTTGACTTGCTTTAACTTCCTTCCCCATCTTTTTCTTACCTGTATTGACTTTTAAGGGCAGTATTATTATTCATTATTCTTCGCGTTGAACAACGACGTTGCTGTTATATATTGATTTTGGTGCAAAGTCAAATTGTTGTGCTTGAGAAATTTGAAGGTGTTTTTTCCCCGGTACAAATGGGAAACAGGCGAAATCAGCAGAATTCATTGATATCAACAAATTTCGAGGCAACTCATCAGCTGCTTCTTGTTGTTGCATAAGAATGTTAACGAAGACACATACAGGAGTGGTGAATCTCACAGAATTACTGGTGACAGCAAGGAACCTGAGTCAGTTTAAAAATTAATCGATAAAGGACGGGAACGTTAAGTCAACATATGGGGAGTAGTGGATTGGAGAAGTTAACGAAAAACACGTGGATAATTAAATTAAATGGCCAATCACCAGGGCAGTTGGAGGTTAACGACATGATCAAGCTGCTTGCATAGGTCAGGTTTCTTCCACCGTATGTATGCAGCTTCAAAATAGCGCAGGATTCGGTTTGTTCGGGCCCGAACAAGTACTCGAAGCAGCTGATGAGCTGTCTCGAAATTTGTTGATATCCATAAATTCTGCTGTTTTCGCCTGTTTTCAAAGTGTTGTGTGTTTCCATTCCTTATCCATGTCACGCACAGACAGGTTACCGGTAAAAACCCGTCACGAAACTTGTTGTTATCAATGAAACCTACTGCCTAATTCATCAGTTCCATAAATTGGAGGATAGTCAACCCGCATTTACCTCGTAGACCGATTTGCTGTTCAGATATGACACTACTCAGGGTGATTTGTCAATTATCGCGGAGCAATATGCTCACTTAGGATTCCCTTGATATTGATTATTCAATTATGCCTACTGTCTGTTGACAGTAGTTATAATTGATCACTAAGACAGTATGCGTTCTAGGTCTCATATTATTGGTTGAATCCGAGGAATTATGCTCTTCAAATTCCTGCACCATACTTTAAAGTAACTTCGTCAACGTCTGTGAAAATGTTTCAGTTAAATGACTTTTCAAAAAATGTACCACTATACCTTTAAGTCTTCGGAGTTGGTCAACTTGCCAGGCCCCTTAACTTCCAGAAGGAAGGAACGGCAGAGATCGTGAGCGAAAATGTAGCGGGTTGAATTACGCTTTAGATTCGGCGCAAGTTGAGATCCATCTGAAGCAGAGAAAGTTTTAAAAAGTCACCGAATTTCAAAAATTAAGTCGATACAATCAGCAGATAAACACTTAGAAAGTTTTTCCCTTGCAGCGATACTTGATGTACGAAAACAATGCATTAAAATTTGAAATAAGGAAGAGGAATGATTTATGTATTAGTCCCTTCGCACATATTGCCAAAGGATACTCACCTGTGCCGTTGATCATCGAGGCCTCCGCCGACGACCAGACGTCCACTGTACTGTAAGTTATAAAACACGAGTTTTTACCCTTTGTCATCCGCAGTAAAAAGGCTCTCAATGTCAGAAAATCTTTATCATTGATAGGTCGGCTGGCTTGATTCTGCCAGATATGCTGCTCACCTTTTACCCTGATAGGTCAGAATTTGCCCAACTTGGGAAATGTCGTGCACTCCGGTATTAGCCGTAAAAGGCCCACTGTCCGTTCCGTTTTTCTACAGTAGGAGACAAATTCACGCAATTAACGGGGCATCGAGAGGAAATTTGTAGAGCGGACAAACTGCAGAGAGACGGTGTGCACTTTCGGTTCGTCCGTTTGCCAGTATGTGGTAGTTTGGGTAGAAGGTGGAGCGTGACGGGCGACTCATGGGTATAATACGTAGCATCCCCATGCTACCTTGTTTACATAAATCAATGATAGTTGCTGAAGGTATTCTATGTCTTCTTCTGCCAACAGCTGACGCCGGAAGGAAGGAAGGTAAAAAGATAGTGCATGTAGTGTTACCACCTCCGACTAGTTAAACTGTCGAATTCACACTGAGTTCCATAATGGCCCGTTTGTGCTGTTGCTTTCTACTCGTATCTCTGATGAAGAATCCGCGACGGAGATCGAAACTTCGGGCTAACAAAAGTGTTGTCCCAGCGATCGAATCTTCTCCTTCTCAAGGATATGCATCCTCAAATCTGCAGATAATGTTTTATCGTTAGTTGCCCACAGCGGACGAAACGAGATATGTAAGCATCATAGCTGCTCAGGATCCCGCCAATAAGGAATGGTGCTGAGGGATCATGGGTAATTGTTCCAATTGGTTGCTAGTTCTCCAGACGGAGGTCACAACTTACATGATAAACGTTTAGATGGGCAAGAAGATCTACTTGAGGTCTGGTACCTTCGATTACTATTTCATCAACCAACACGTACATTTACCTCCTGCCTTTCACATTATGCTATCGCACTATCGCTACTTTGTACCAAACTCCCCTAAAAAGGCAGCCAATTTAACCTTATCTCTGATGCCCGGATCTTACACAAGTCTGAATTCATTCAAAGATCGGAAAAATCTGATCACCAGTTGCCCTTTTGTCTTTTGAACTAACGGCAAGATATTTTTTCCGCAACTTCGAGAAACAGTCTAGGATTCAAAAAGGCGGTATGAACCCTGCTTTCGAGACATATTTTCACCATCCGGTCGCTTACTCGCCACTAAAGCGTTTGTCCGCGTTTGTCCGCGTTTGTCGTGACGATGCTGCTTAATCGTACTGCAAAGGCAATCGGATTAGCGACATGATTTGTTGCGCACGCTCTATGTAATTTTTTCTCCTGTCCTTATACACTACGCCTGTGGTTTGTGGCGCTCCCTATTACAGTAACCTCAGCCTCAAAAGTGCTACAGAAAGTCCATTCGGGGTCTGCCTTCGGCGTAGGCAGGTAAGACGGCTCATGGCCGAAATCCTCGCGAGATGTGACAATCGTGTGAGCCATGAGTTGCCTAAGTCATGGTTTACGGATCCCCAGTCTATAAATAAGTGCAACGACCTGCCCAACCCATATTCGGTGCTGATGCTCAATTTGGGCAAAACAAGTTGCCATTCAGGGAGCGCACAGGCGAACGCATCTTCTAACGCTAGCGCCAGGGAGCCGGATGGGCGGGCAACCATCATGTCCATTTTCACCTAATGCGATGAAAAGTAGTGGTCGCTGCCCACCCGACGCCTGGCCTTCCTGTCGTAACCTCAGTCCGTCTAGACCCCAAGATCTTGGTGGACGCCAGACTTAATGGCGCGCGAGACACGGACCACCCACTTCGATTGCTACCCACACGCTGTCCAACCAACCTTCAAGGCCGAACCAGCCGATGAACGCTCTATCTCTCTGTCTACTGGCCTGAATGCTATAAAACCAGCAGTTGGACTCGACTGGCTCGCCTGGCCGGTTGCATGCTCTCCAAGTCAAATCTCTTTCCATCTATTTGTCGTTCCTCTGTGTACACAATATACTGTTCCTATCACTCTGGTCTTCCCAAGACTTCTCCATTAAGTAACTATGGTCTGAAGATCGCAGTTGCTAGGGTTTGACTCACATAATCCCCTGCGATAAAAGTTCAGCAGGTCACGACACGCATGCAATCATCAGGCAATTAGCGTACAAGTGGGCAAATATCCTCCATAGGAGAAAGCTGTTAATTGTCATAGGTACGCGGTAACCTAGCGACTGTGTCCTATAGATGTAGCAACTTTCGTCTACAGCACTCCTTAACCTCCCCCCACCACTATCCAGACAAAGTTTACATCGAAACGTAATCCTGCACATCTTCGTTGCTAGAAATGCAATTTAGCGAAACCCACTATATGCTGTCAAAAGGCGTTGGTACAAGCAATCTGCCTCCCTTGGCCGACTGCACGCGGAAATCCCAAGCCTCCCGAAGTTACGTTGTCCGAAAACACAGAAGACGAAGCCACAGAGAATAGTCAAGCGCAAGTGGCGCGGCTGACATACAGAACTTAATCCGCAGACCGCGAGAACATCCCCCCTGTCTCATCTGGGCATGGCAACCAGCGTCCTACCCGCGCAGGCGCCCGCGTTCAGGAGACGAGGGAAAACTCAGATACTTAATTACACTCACCCGCCCACTACCCTCTTCCTCCCCCCCCCCCCCAATCTGACGATTATGTAAACGCTGCAATTAACTGACCATTTTTATTCCCATGTCATGTACCGGCCTGATGATGAATGACTTAAAACAATTGTCTGTCAGTACGAACTGTCAAATTCAATTTTAGGAAGAAACGCTACTTTTTAATTGTAATCTGCCCAAGTGGTAACGAAATCTAAAACCACCATTCAGCTTAAGAACGCAAACCTATTAAATAACTAAGGTTCCCTAAATCAGACTAAAGTAGTACAAATGATCGCAGCAGGGAATATGATCCGCGTGTTTACCTGAGCAGCCGACCGCACTGAAATGGTGTGCACCAACACTATCAAAACATCTCCGCACCTAGTTAACGGCCTATTGTGATGTATTCTGAACAAGCCACCGGGCCAGATTTAAATTTTGCCTCAGTGTCGATCAAAACCGCTGCCTGGATTATGGTTCACCAGTACTTATTTGCGGGCTTATAGGTTAAGCATCAATGCGAGGGAAACCCGTTAAGACGATTTCTGGCATTGACAGAGCAGCATATGTAAATGCGAACCCGTTAATGTTCACTTCTTGGAACGACGTTTTTGGGACACCTTTCCGGTAGTTGCTGAATAACCTCTTACTTTTAGAACCTGCCTTTTCTTCTGTCTGTAAAGCTTGTCCGTCAAAACCTCTTGGCGGACAGCGAATAGGACCCCCAGTCTTTCCCTCCCCCTGTCCCTCGCATCGATAAGCAGTCTTTGTTTGCGGTTTTTATCTAACTTACACAGAAATACGGGGGAGGGGTGATTCTTTACGTAGCCTATAGAGTCAACAAAATTTTGTCAACCAGAGCTAGGATGAAGCATGGAATCTGGAGTTCCGTGGCCTGAAGGATTGACAATTCGAAAGATATCACCCCACCTATTAATTCAACTAAAACAACTCAATAAGTAACTGCTCCATGTTAATGCATGACTATTCTTCAACCTATTGAGCGGTCTAACTACAGTCTGATTGGCAGAGAGGTCTTTAGTCTCTTGATTTTTTTAGACTTTGAGGTGTAAAATGCTCGCATGCCAGCAGAAACTTCCAGGGTGTGCCCACTAGACAGCCCTGTTTATACTTGCATGTCTCCATAAGCTCATAAAAGGCCTTCTTTCACCTCACGGTTAATTCAACTTTTATGTGGAGGTGAGTTTGCCTCGAATCGCTTCTGTGGCTTAGCTTTAGTGTATGTTCCTCATTTGCAATTTTAGTTTTATAGATTTTTGAATGATTTAGCATACTGACTGCACAGATACCGGAATAAAAACCAGACGTGTGTGCGGTTCATCAATCTTGTGCCGCTACATGACGCAGTCGTGAGGAGTTCGGATCATCAATGCATCCCCCAGCCTTCGT
The DNA here is from genome assembly GCA_036362985.1 of Ligula intestinalis. Taxonomy (NCBI): domain Eukaryota; kingdom Metazoa; phylum Platyhelminthes; class Cestoda; order Diphyllobothriidea; family Diphyllobothriidae; genus Ligula; species Ligula intestinalis. Next base: position 682,094 of record JAYGXS010000005.1, read on the forward strand.
GCTTTCTGTTAGATGAACTCCGGTCCTTGAATGATGCCCCCATTAGATTTCCCGCCAATAAATGCGAAAAACTTGAAGCTAACTCCGCGTGACAAAGCTTTTTAGACTCACAACCAATGTTTCCATGACTACTTCAGCTGAAATTCATCAGACACTGTGACATATCCGAGCAAGCCCAACAACAATTTTTTAACGGATTTACTCTAAGTCCGAGGAAGTTAACAATTGAAGTATGGAGACTAGAGTTCATATAGCAAAAAAAACGGGCAACGCGGGGGGACCCACTGAGGAACCGAACCCCTTGCAATTGTCTCAAAGAGTGACCAGAGGATCGGCGAACCACATGAGCCTGAGCTTTCAGCTAGTACCTTTGCTATCGGTAAGACAAATCATGCAGTATTTTTATGCTACTAAGTGTTTTTTAACAGCAGTAGCTGATGGAATGCAGCTCAAAGATTCATATTAACCTTCCGAGGGAGTTGCACCCAAGAGTCAATCCAGTGTGGTTTTCAACTGTGACCATCTCCCAGTCCTGAAACCATTGACATTCTACCCAGTGAGGTATACTCTTTCTTGGCGTTACCCTGGCATCTAACCTCTCATTTACTCTTCACATTGAAGGCCTTTTTATTAAAATCCCTAAACTGTTATATTATATCCACCGTTTGCGTTCATATCGCGCACCGCAAGTCCTAATCTAGCAATGTATAGATGCCTGCATTCTCCCTATCATTTTTTACTGCTCTCCAGTTATTTTCTAGATTTACTTCAAAAAGACCTGGTCATTTTTAAACGTATCCTCCGAAGACTCTCTTCAGCTACAGGTGTTTTGTATCTTTTTTTACCCGATATTATAACACAGCGACACTGTATAGCGGTCAAGCAATTTGCTCGTCGCATCCTTAGTGAGGTCGTTTACCCTCTCCATGCTGAAATAATAGCTGCAAAGTTTTCGCGTTCTACGCGTCGAAGCTTCCTTCATGCGTCTTGCCGTACATCGGCATATCAGCACTCGGTAATCCCATTCCTAGCACGCTATCTCACGTGTGAAGAAACGGAAACAGAGAGCTTGAAAGCCGACCAGTCTCCATAACAGATATGGATATCTAGGACCTTTTACCATGACCCCTTACCTTACGTTATCCCGTGCTCTTCGTGGATGGAGCCATTTTTTGCTGAAACAGTTGGATATTGCCTTCAAAATAAAGCATTCTCGTTCTTCGCACATTAATTATCGATCAATTAAGCAGGACCAGTATCTGTTATGCTGTCTTACCCCATACATGATTCCAACTTTGTTGGTTGGACACTTGTCAGGAGTGAAACTGCTACAGGCGTCCAGGATTTCGTCCACGTATCCCCAAAGGTATTTGGTGACAGTGGTCCTCACAAAAAGTTCGGGTGAGGCGAAGAGAGTGAGGAAGGAGTACTCCATCTCCGAGGGACCGGTGCCCGCGTCCAAGCCAGCCGACATTGCCTGCGAAATAAAGGGCAAGGTAAAAGTCAGTCGACAGTTTTAATGGAAGTTAAATGAAGCTGCTTTTTCTATGCGCTCATCCTTATGGCAGCACAGAATATTCATCCCCTTTGCGCCTTCTATGCGCTGTAGGTATGTGCGTTCTGAACCCAGAAGGCAACAGGCAACGAATACCCAACTTCCTCCATAGCGATCTAATCAAATGACAATAGGTCCTGGTGGTAACAGTCTATTATAGGGTTCACTACGGATACCTAGTCTTCACAATCCTGTAATACGGGACCGGTGGTAATAGGGAGTTATACGGGTGGGGCAATACGGGAGCGCAGAAGTGAAAAAGAAATATATCCAACGAAAACATGAATATTAGACAAAAGTATTATAAAAAGCGAATATATGGCAACGATAAAACGTGCGATACTCAAAAAATATGTTCAAGCATCAAATTAACTTCAATTAACCAGTAAAAATAAATCGCCAGAACAACCGGTCACGTATTGACGAATTTTGGAGTTTTTTATCCGTAGTGAGCCCTTTAATAGGCTGTTAGCCTTCAGTATTGTGAATCCGTCAGTTCTAATAGCCTAGCTGGAGCAGTCAGGCCTGCATCTTAAGCAAATAGCGGACTGAAGCCTGGGCTTCTGATGAGGACTCAATCAATCGATGTATTGATCTGTTCCCACATGCACAGCCCTGCGGAGTGATTTTTAACTGATTTATGACCACCTTATAACCTATCTTACTGCCGCTACTGGCAGCCCTGACGACGGGCTTCTGTGCGAATTCGAGAGTTCACGTGCTTGATCAGTCGCCCTCCTTATGCATACTAATACGTATAGTCAAAACCTTCATCGCAGGTTTGCACGAAAAAGGAAAGGGGAGGGCCTTTCAAAGGCTGTTATTTCCAGTAATTTGACTCCTGGAGTACATAACCTATTGCATCTTTCGGCGATGCTGACGTGGGCGTCTAAGAAAATTGCGAGATTACGGTAGAAAATGAAAGGACTTCAAACGCCACCAAAATATAGACATGTGGGACCATGAATAAAACTCGTTTGAAAGGCACGGTTGACCGCCTGCTGCTTCATTCGGAAGTATTGCCCACAATTCACAAACATACTCTACGATGTGAGACAGTGACTAGAATCGAGCACGCTAGAACTAATCTATGCTAATATCCGTCACCCTTTAACCTTTTCCAAAGCTAATCCTAGGCTTAATACTGTTGGTGACCTTAAATGCATTCTAACTCTAGCCGTTACCGTAGCTTCCACCTCACCCGGAAGTAGCATTAGCCAAAGCTAGATATTATAAGGGGGGCGGGGGGTTGGCAGTTTGAATTTTTCGTGAATATCACCGGCACATCGTACTTGTGGTAAGATTCTTCGGCAGGAGTTTCCTTGGTAGCGCACATATGTTCTTATTTTTATTTAAACGCCTACTCCAACGCTGCCCGTAAGACAGAAACTTGGGGCATTTTGCACGCGATATCACTATCCCAACCTAACCCTAACCCGAGCCCTAACTCCTGCCGAGGAGATATCTTGACACCGCTTCCTCACTGTGTACCACTTCAGTGAAAAAAAACTTTGGTAACAACATTTTGCTGAAGGTTTTGCGAAGTAAGAACAAAAGAAGAAGAAGCACGCTGGAATCAGTCTATAGCAGCACCAAATTTATTGAGATCACCTTTTGGCACTGGCCTGCTTGCAACGAAGCCGCATGATTCATGTAAAAACTTAGACATCTCGGAACGCTAGTTACAGCACACCGACCAACTGTAGTCTTACAGTATTGTGATCCCTTCTTCCCTACTCGTAACAAGTACAAATACAAGTACAAGTCCCTTCTTCACCAGCAAACGTGAAAAGTGATAACTAAATCAGACAGGGCTTATTGCTGCGTTCGGTGAGGGGGGAGGGAGGGAGAGAAGGTATCTAAGCGAACATGATGAGATAACAGTTAAAACATATCGATCGCGGTTAAACCGTCAACGCGCGGGACAGCAGTCAGTCATGGGAGTGGGAGGAACCGAGCGGGAATGGGGTTACGTCCACTATCGAGCCTTATCATGGGAGTGCGTGATGCGGCTGCCTACATAGTTCTGGTTTTAATGAAGTCAAGTTAAGCGAACACCCATTTTCGATTATTCATCTTCAGGCAATTAAAATATCACTCTTTGACGAACGTTCACCTGAGCACTCCTGGGACTCATTTGTCCCGCTCTGTTCTGAGAGCCGTAACAGCTCGTAGTAAAGCCAGACAGTATTGCGTGAAAATAAGTTTAAGCAACTAATTAGGATACTTGCCACGGCAGAGGCAGTCGCCATACGGCTAACTGCCCCAATTTTCTGCACTCAGATGGCATTCGTACAGGCACTAAGACCCCCTTGGGTGGAGACCAGCACAAAATGCGTCCACGTGCCTATCAAGTCGCGAGACGGTGAAAAGATAGTGACCGCATGTGTTCTCACGCCGCATGCAACGTAACGAAACGGTGACACCATACGCCCGCATGCCCCCTATCATGACGCGAGACAGTGAGGACGCGCGACATGACCTAAATGTCGGACATCTTCCGCCTCCCCTTCTCTGACCCCTTGTTCTGACTAGAATCTGACCCAGTGACCCCTGACCATCTCTCCCCTTACTTAATACTGACTGGTTGCCTAAACTGCTGTTCACTCTACCCTCCATTACATTACTGCAATTGCCTGAAGAGGAATAATGGAAAACGTACGTTCCTGAATGCTTACTTAGGTATCATCGCCGGACTTAAACAACCCAAAGTTCTGGTTTTCTCTTATCGACTGCAGCGCTCTCTGTAGATGCCCAGTCGTCGCCTGAAGTAGGGCCTTAAATGCAGTCATTGGAGCAACCAAACGAACACCAGGCACCTTGTAATTGAAATTTTATGTCCTCTTTAAATTTCGCATGTTTCGTCGGATTTGCCTTGTTCACATTTATTCCGGAAGAAAGCTGTGCTTTAAATAAAGTCTATTCGGGGTCCAGAACATGAGAATTGTCAGTCGGGATAGGCTGAGTGGCAGCCAGCCACCAGCTTAATACAACTGGGCGAGTACGTGGTCGATCGATCATCCTACTAGAAAGCTCAAGATCGGACTTATAGTTGGCCGAATTGCTAGCCTACAAACTTCCCGATGGAATCTAGACCCTAATCGTTAGCCTCGTTATGAAAGTGGTAGTAGTAGGACAGCCAGACTTCAAGGCCAGAGGAAAAATCGTTAGTCACGGTTATTCCTACCATAAAAATTACTATTATTTACTCTCGGGTGGACCCACACCGATCCATTGGGCTGCCATAGCAACCAAGGTCAGTATGGGTGGCAGGTGTCGTGAGCAGGTGATCAACTACTTCGCATATTCACTTCTATTGGCTACCTCGGCCAAGTTCTAGTTAGCAGAGGAGGAAAAGCAAGAGTACATTCGGATGGAGCGATACAATTCGGTCAGTCGTTTTAAATTTTGGGCAACATTATTTGTAGGGACCCCCTAGATATCTATTCCCTCCGCTTAACTGCTTAAAGTATTTTTGACCAAACATTTAATCATTGGCTAGTGAGCGTAAATTAATAGGTAATTATAGCGGAATTGATCAAAAAATATTCAACTAAATAAGACTACGTTTCTTTTAGTATGCTAGGCGCAATTAAATTTAATCAACATAAACCTCTGTTGCGCAGAATACGATGCTAATCGAGGGAAATTTGACCTTATGCAGGCGGAATTTAACGAAAATTGAAATTCATTCTCCTATGGGTGTTTTTTAACGGAAAAATTTAAAGTAAGACTACAGAACATTTGAAATTAGTTTTTTATTATACGTCAACGGGATTTTTCCGGCCTCTATAATCATTCTTGCCTAATTTTGATCGATGTTGACCGTAGACGCGTTGAAAATGGAGAGCCAAACTAGCCCCCGAAAACTCAGTAAGAATCTAAATCTATACCGGTGAGCCGTTTAAAGTTCTCCCCTTTATGAATCTGATACAGTACTGCTGCGGACGCATTCTGCCTTCAGTCCACCAATCAGGACACTGAACTTTGCCACCCATACGGACCTTCCTTCTTTCGCCAAGTCAATACACCCATGTGCGCCCAGTCCGGTCCCAGTTGGTGCTCAGGGTTATGATTGGCTGAATGGAGACAGAATAAGCCACGAAGCAGACTGTACCCGCGTGTTCTGTAGTCCCTCATCTCTGCAATTGTAACCTGGCCGACTTCGGCCTGGCGGCTGGTTGCCTGTACGTGACCTCTGCCATCCATACGGAAGCCAGTGGATTAGTGTGTGTGCGTGTCTCTCCGCGGACGCCAACCGCCAACGGAGCATGGGTAGTGCCTTTCAGTCGATGACTGATTGGTTACCCCTCTCAGGAGGGTGTTGGACCAGGCTTCATGCAGGGCTGCTCTCACCCTTCTGAGATCCAATGGTCTGTATGCACATGCAATGCCAGTCTTCAGCCAACCACGGTCCCTGCGGCCTGGAAGGCGCTGGCACTTTCTCTCACCTCTGATTCCCTGTTGGTGACTGCGCTCGCGCTCCCACTGGGTTTCAAGCCCTACTGCGGGTGCCCGAAATGCTAGGTGGTCACTATGCGGTGGGGGAGAGAGGTCGACATCGGCGCGTTTCTTCCCTCACTATAATAAATCTGAATGCGTCTGAATATATCACGGTGCGCTAAAAGCCGTGGCTTGGAGGGTCTGCCAACTGACGGGAAAACTCGGGCCCCCTACGTAGCTGCTCCTTCTGTACGCGTGTGCCTGTGTGTGCGTACGGGAGGAGAGGGAGGACTGAGAGTCAGGCTGCAATGGCTCCCTCTTAATGTGGCCTTTATGGCGCTCCCGCGCAGTCGGGAGCATACCTAGCGAGATGGCTGTGTCAAGTGTGCACGTGCTGAGTGTTTATCGCGCCAGCCATCTACACCCTCCCTCATCCCCGGTCTTATAGACTTTGTCCTTACACCGGAAACGGAGGTGGGAGTGGCGAGCGAATGGGTAGATTCTGTGCAAGTCTGCCTTAACTCCTGTTTTCTCTCGCACGAGTTCTCTGCGTTGCTCCTGCTTGCTGCAGCCTTCGTGTCACTTGCCCAGCTCGCCTCAGTGTCTGTTGCGGTTTGCTTCAGCGTTTTGCTGCGGCTGTGTGTGTGTCGTAGCCCATAGTTGGATCAGGAATCCCCGCCGGAATCCAAACTGGGAGTATTTGGGAGACGGAGAAAAGCCGCGACCTCGACCGGCTTGAGCCACAGGTCCGCAGGAGTGAGGTGGGTGCCTGGCCGAGAGCTGCAGGCGAACAGATGACGGCAGTTATGTGGCGAGACGCCGCAGTCGGGACAGCAGTCGAGCCGGTGTTGGTACTGGCGAAGGAGCATGCAGTAGCCACTGCGTAGCTGCGTCAGGGTACAGCGAGTGACCCTCGGGAGATGTCGTTCCGAGGCCGCAATCGGAGGTGGATAGCCACCCAAAAGGACCGAGGGACGGTAACCTCGTTTCTCCTCGACAACGACTCTCTGGTGGAGGCGCTGGAAGCCTGTCTTGGTGGCAGAGCTATCAACAAGTAGATCCGCGAGAGACGAGGCAAAAGCTTCCTTGTGGAGTGCTCGAATAGACAGCCGGACGTTGCGCAGGGCTCGGGAGCGGTGCAACGGTGATGATTGGGATGGCCGGGTTGCGAACAACTCCACCAGAACTGCTGGCTAAGGAGAGTGTTGTGATGGGCGACCGGTAGAACAGAAGCCTCCGCGTGAAGATGATCTATAGGCGACATTTTATAGCAACCCGTGATCGTGCGGAGGGCAGCGTTCTGTGCTGACTGGAGGCGGCGGAGGCTGGAAGAGCTCATCGTAGGAGACCAGATTGATGCCGCATAAGTGAGGTGCGGCTTGGCCAGCGCCTTGAAAGCAGTCGACAGAGTCTCTTTCGCACAGCCCCAGGATGTGCCTGCTAGAGCCTTGAGGACCTTGGTGCAGCGGCTTACTTTGCTTGCGGTCTCCCTGGCATGGTCTGCGAACGTGAAGAGCGGATCAAAACGCACACCAAGGAGTTTGGGCTTGCGGACGAGCGGTAAGGACGCCCCATTGACGGTGATGACCGAGTGAGGATTAAACTCCTTCGGATCAAGCGTAAAAACAGTTACGGACGACTTGGCTGCCGAGATCGTCATTCCGCGCTGAGTGAAAAAGTTATAGACATCAGGCGTGAACTCTGTGAGGAGCTGTGCGGCCTGATCGATGTGATGGTGTCGGCAGAAGAACCTAACATCGTCCGCATACGATACCACTTGCACAGGTGCCCGGGGGAGTGAGAGCTCTCGCAAGTAGATGTTAAAGAGCGTCGAGCTACGCACAGAGCCTTGAGGGGCGCTACAGGTGTGCTTACGGGGCTTAGAGAGAGCGCCCCGATAAGGACACGATCGTGACGGCCACGGATGTAAGCCGCCAACCATCGGACCAGGCCAGTTGGGATGTTCAGCGAGACCAAGTCCTGCAGCAGCTGATCGTGGTGGACGCAGTCAAAGGCTCGTGACAGGTCAATCGAGACTGCCACGGTCCGCGAAGCGGGCTTCTGTCGATTGAAGCCCTCGAGGATAGCGTCACTGAGCTCTAAAAGCGCCGTTATAGTCCCACGACCCGATCGGAAACCATGTTGGTGGCAAGATAGTTTCGCCACAGACGTCAGAATTGGGTGGATTAGTCGTTCCAGGATCTTCGCCAATGGACTGAGGAGGGCAATTGGACGATAAGAGGTCGCTAGGCAGGGGTCCTTACCCGCTTTGACCAGGGGGATAATGATCGACTGGCGCCAGCAATCAGGGATGATTGAAGTTCCCAGTGAAAGGTTGAAGAGGGCGGCAAGGTAGGCAGCCACCTTCGGGCCGATGTGGCGCACATGGATAGGCGCCAGACCATCTGGTCCTAAGGCTTTCGAAGCTCTCATTTTCTTGACGGTGGTGAGGATGGCATCAGCCGAAAGGGAAATGTCTGGGGGCGGGGCTTATGGAGGAGAAGAAGAAGGGAGCGATGGCTTTTGGGACTGGGCGCCGAGCGGGGCGAGAACAGATTGTTCATCTTCGCGGCAATCTTACCGTTGTTGGAAATGAACTTGCCATCCCCGAAGCTAATAGACTGGTTAGATGTATCAGCCCGGGGTTTGGTCAGGTTGCGTAAAAGCTTCCAAAGGACAGCTGAGTTGCCGCTGAAATTGCAATCTGCAACTAGTTCATGCCAGCGTTGGTGTTTGCCATCGTTGAAAGTCTTGGTGATCAACCCATTGGGTTTGCTGACGCGCGAATCATTGACATCAGGCGCTCGTATTTCGCCTCTCTATCCTCTCTCGTTCCAGGGGGGAGGCTTCAGGTGGATACTTAGGACGAAGAAAGGGAATGCGGCCGTTAGGGATGTGGTGACTTGCTGCTGCCAGGAGTAGTCGACGAAGGGCTCGCTCCGCCGTGTGGACACAGGTGGGAGGCGGGAGGCCATCGATCTCGGCTTCGCATTCGGTCGTGAACGCTGCCCAATTGGCTTTCTTGAAATTAATGAAGTGCCAGTTGGGGGCCTTGATACGGCTGTTGGAGCGCGTGGTGCCCATCGTCGAAATCGACGGGGTAACTGTCGTGAGTGTGTGTTTGTGTGGGCATAACAGCATCGGACAAGGCCAACTTTAACAGGAAATAGTAGCGGAGGGTTTTTACTTTATAGGCCACTGTGCATACTTTAGTTCTCAAACCCATTTTTGGATTAAATTTCTGCGGCCACAGCCCCGCTTTTCCCAAAAATTATCTGCTTTTGACCTGGGTATGTCAGGTGGATATTAACTCCAGCAAGACGGCTGTAAAATAATATCATCCCTCGCTTGCATATCTGCGTTAACGCCCATATGCGTTTATGCCCCTATGCACTGCGACTTCGAGGTGCAGTAGACATGCAGCCGACATATTTCGATGCCTATGTTCTGCATGGGAAATCACAAAGACAACACAGTTCTCTCTCATCCACTACGGCCACTCCAATACATGTTTGCGAAAAAAACGTAGCTCCAGAGTACAGGACGAATGTTTAGTTGAAGATTAGAAAGCCGGAATATGGTCTGACTCTATTTAAAGTATCGCCCCTCTTGCATGTATGTTCATGCGCTTACAGAAAGTCTCATCGAGTTCTACACATAATATATGCAACTAGAACACTGGTGTTGGAAGGTACTGATTGCTTTGACGTTGTCGTTAGCTTTATTACTATCATACTATCCACGAAACCCAAATTGTGTCTGCAAGGGAAGGGAAGATTCCTTTCTTATCAACCGCCATGGTTTCTGGCAGATACTGAGTTATTCATGACGATTTACCAAGGCTTGCGTTTAGCAGGGTCCATCATGTTGTACACTGAGGACAAACGTATGGCAGAGGGTCTGAGGTCATCTCTCGGCTTCTACAGATTCTCAGTGTACACATGGCCCGCGGGCACTTTACAAGGCCATCTGATCTCATCTTCGACAGACATCGAGAGCGTCTTCTACATTCATGAAGACCATGTCCATGCCTGGAAACCTGGATGAAGACTACGTCTTTCTACAAAGGTATCCAACAACATGAAGCCTGGTTTCTAACGCTCCGATGGAGGGTGTCGCTGCGTTTCAGACTGTGGAGGAACAAAAAACTGCAGATATTCATTACTCCTGTCGCTCGAAGGCACTTCCTCTGTTAAAAGTGGCCTGAATCTTTTGTTTTTTACATCGTATAAGTGGATAACTTCCGTTGGAAATTCTCTCCACTCTAGTGTTCATTCACTGTTACACGCAATACTATGTTCCACGATTTGGGAGAGTTTTGACTTCCCATGTGGAAAAATCTCCCTTCCCGGTACTTTAATCCCACCATTTGGTTGATCTACACTGATGGAACATGGAATGTTTGCAGGACATTACAGTGACATAACTAGACCCTCTTGATGGATGATCTTTTCGACTGTAGTAGCCTCTTCTCCGACGTCCCGATGGCTTCTTAACCAGTCGCTGCATCCCAAAAGTGTGACAGCTCCCCTGGCTTGAGCTGAACTGAGTTATGGCCCCGCTTGCTCCTGGGGCTGGCCGCGTCAACCAACCTATTTGGTGCCCAGGTGACCTTGTTATCCAACGCCCTAGATTCGGTTGTTGATGCAACCATTCAGGTGCTCCACAGCCAGAAAATCATACCTACATGAAGCGACTCAAGCGCGTGAACAAAACAGCTCTGTTCGGCCGCTCCCGTACGCCAAACAGTCAACCCACGGCAACTTTCCTCGTGTGCCAAATAAATCACTCACAACAGCTGGTTGCCTTTTTCCTCCAGACGCAGTAATATTAGTGTTATGTTCAAAGTAGATCGTTCATCCTCAACCGCAACGATACCCAGCGCAGTCTACTTGTCTCTAGTAAGCGTGTGTTCTAGACAGTTCGAACTTTCTCCTTAACACATGTCTCAACGTCACTTTCTGGTAGGGCAAGTTTCCTGCACCTCTCCCCAACAACTGATTATCGAATATGTATTGAAATATCGGCATGCAAAGCGATGAATTTTATTACCGATAAAGTCCTCTAGGAAAGAGTAATGTTTATTCTGTGAATTTTCGAGTCTGCTTTTCTAGCTCGTCGTCAGACCAATTGGAGTTATTCGAGAACAATTGAATGAAAACAAGGGATCGTTGGATTATAAAAATCCTGCAAATATTCGCATGTTTAATTTGAAAATTCAATCTGACAAAGATATGCTTTCAGCAACTCTGCAGCAGGCCAGTACAATTGCAGGGATAATTAAAACTGCACAGTTGGACAGGGTTAATAAGTGTAGAGAGATTACAACTCAAAGTTTAACCACCGCCCGCATGGAAAGGTCACTGTGACCATGTTCTTGTGTCGGGGGAGGGGAGGAAATTGGGTTGGGTTGTGGACGTTTTTCAGAGGTCAGATACCTGGAGTGATAATTGTGTTTGTGTGTGTGTGTGTGCCAATTCTTGTTTGAACTGATACCCGATCGAGAAGAAGACGACTCGATCGCCGGAACAATACTTTTATTCGCCTGATGTTTCGAGATCCGTCGCGGATTCGTCCTCAGAGACATAGTTAGAGAGGAGTAGCAGATAGGGTGGCACATGCACAGGAGTTTGCAGTATTTATAGGATACAGTAATTACTGCAAACATATGACGACAATTAACGGTAATTGCCTTCTTGAGTGTTGGTGGTCTGTTGAACGGCATGCTGCCTCTGAGCTGCTGACCGTTCATCAGCGTGATGATTGCCCGGTCATCTGGCCCTCCGGTACTGGTATAGGATGAGGCGTTGGTCTGTACGTTCCCCAAATGGCGACTTGCTTTGGCCAAATTGAGTCTCAGCACCAAATATGGATTAGGCAACTCGTTGCGCTTGTTGGTTGATTGGGGGCCCGTGAACCATGACTCAAGTAATTATCGGCTCACCCGACGACTCCAGGTGTTTCTTGCCGTGACAGTGGGTCTTTCGGTTTCATTGTCTGACGCCTTATAGTTGCCTCCGGCCTGTGTGCGACTCCAACTCCAAGTGGTGCGAGAAGGTGGCCGACTGCTTTCTATGCGTTTTTGACGTACGGGATCGAACGCCAATCCTTGGGTTCGGTGCGCTTTTGTTGACCAGCTCGTTTGTGTAGGCACCGGTTGACGAAGCTGCGCGGGCAGCCATTTTCTCCGAATACCCTTCGAAGGTATTTTACCTCGGCAACTGTATCTTCTGGTTCGCTTCAGTGCGTCTCAACACGCCGATAGAGCGTCCTTACGCAACTGCGTTTGTGGCTGATTGGGTGGTTGCTGTTGTAATTCAGTACTCGCATCGTGTTTGTCGCTTTCCTGAATACTTTAGTCTTTAGGCGAATCAAAGTACTGTCACAGCGATCGAGTCGTCTTCTTCTCAATCACTTCCTGGGACTCGCATGTTCGCTTGTAATGGTAGATATCCGATCGGTAGCAACATATGGTGACAGGTGGCGAGGCACTGACAAACTTCGGTTCGATTAAGTGCTTATGGCTGGTCTGTTAGATCCAGTGTACGGACGAGCTGCGCCGTACGGGAGCGATGTTTGTTCTTCCAGACCTAGCTGGTATCCGGGGTTATGATTGGCTAAATGAAGACGGAATAAGTTCGACATGGTGTTGTATCAATCCGCCCGCATTCTTCGTGTCGTCGTTCCTCCCCTCCCTCATCTGTCAGACTAATATTCGGAAGCAATGCTTAAATGCCGCCATTTCAGCTGAAGTGGGCGCTGGTTTTGATCGTAACTTGCCCTTTCCTTTGCGTACAATCCATTTTTGGGGCGGAACTTACGATAAGCCAACGGCATGGCACAACAGGTCATCGCTATTATGCTAATTATGACTCTGTCTTGGCTTCTTGACAACAGAAATTTTCGCGCCGGATGGGCAGACCCACCGGAAGTGAATAATTATACGCAATTTTAAAGAACCGATCAAGACTTACGACCGGAAGAATTAATAATTTTCTCGGGTTGAATCAAGGGCAACAGCGTCAAGCTAGAACTATTAACTCACAACAAATGGTACACTGAGGCCAACGAATCTGTCCTTGTCCGGATTGCCCACAGAAAGGTTACGGTCCAGGAAGTAGGTTATTCGCAGATTGAAAGTTACGTTGGAATAGTCGTCAGCGAAGCTGATGTTCGTTTTTTCGCGTTTCTCCCTTTATTTAAAAGAATGGCAAAGGGAAAGGTATAACGCGTTATAAGTGTAAGTACAATAGTAACATATTTATGTTGGATATTTTAGGCATACTGTTTTCAATAGGGTCTTCAAAGGTATTGCCTACTACCTTAAATGTACTGAAATATACTGAACAGGACAGCAAGCTTACTCTGAGCAAATGTATTGGCTGCTTAGTTAAGAATTTCAGAAGGCTGTTGTCACATTGCAATGCTTAAAGGACTGTCAGGGTCAGAAAAGCGAAATAATTGAAAGGTACAGTTGCGTTCAAGACGATGAGTGGTTAATTTTCCTCCGACAACTGCGTACAGATTAGATGTGCTAGACCAGAAGTCGAGAACATTTTTGAGTCAGAGAGCTAAGAAAGCAAATATTTGGAAATCTATTTCAGCGAGAGCCAAATAATATAGATTGAAGTAAATTGACTGTGAGTATAATAAGCCCCTGAACTAAATTTCGGAGGAATCGAAGTCACGAAATCTGAAGTTTCGCATTCCAGTTTTATCTGAGAGAGCCAGATGCAAACATCAAAAGAGCCACACCTGGCTCGCGAGCCGTACGTTCCCAACTCCTGTGCTAGACCAACACACTGGCTAAATCGGGGCACGACAAATGTTATTTGAGAGGTGCACCTACAAAAAATGCTCTAAATCGGATACGAGTTCGTTAGCACGCCTAAGCGCAGGTTCACGCCGCGCCGGCCAGCTGCTTCCGATCACGCTTCTGACCTTCTTGCCCCTATCGTGACACCTGGCACAGGTGGGCGGGGTGGAGGGGGAGGGTAAGGGAGGGAGGGAAGAGGGAGTGCGATAGACGGACGAGAGACCTTTATCGGTCTTCTGGTTGACGAGGTAGCAAGTCGTGTACAGAACGGGTGTAGGGTTGATGTCCAACGAAACCCGTATGATTCAATGACCACAGTCGTGTTGTGGGACGGACGACGCCAGCTTATCCCAGGTTTAGCTCATTTTAACTTTTTGCCCCAAAACCAACTACGACGCCTGAGAATCACCATCGATAATGAGCGAGAGCTAGGTGTTGGATGTCAGCGAATGAGAGATGATTTTAGTGTTAGTTATCCCCCCCCCTGAAAAGGCTGGACATAAAATATCCTAGTGAGACTGTAGCACCTTCCACGTCCCACGCCATTCACGAGGTCACGTGATTGCATTTCTCGGTCGGCCATTTAGACAGCCTCAATCCGCACGAACGCTTGCCTCGCGCGGCTGCTAGCATGTGTGAGTGCACTCATCTGGCCGATCACCTTCAAAGACGATTTACACTAAGACTGTTAGCGTTCAGTGAACGAGTATCAACGAGTGCCAATATGTCTCGGCCTAAACCGACGAAACAATGAGCTCTTTGCTCAATGGTTAGAGCGTTAGAGTCTCGCCAAAATGGTCGTGAGTTCGAGCCTCAGACGGTGCGCCCTTGGGGCTGGGCAGGACTAACTAGTGACAGATAATAAGCCATAAATGGTCATTCTAGTCTGCTTATACGACTAGCTGCAACGACTGCTGTCAGCTTCCGAGAAATGCGGCCCAAGGCAGAGCGGAAAAAGTGAGTTTCATTAGCGGTCGATGAACGCTCGTCAGTGAGGGTTTCAAGGACCGCTTTTACCGCTGTGGCGACTACCACGGTCAGAAACTTCGGACACTGCCCCGCTCAAGCCTCCCACCTTGCTTCTGTACAGAATAAACTATTCCGTCCGCCCGGGGTCTCACTTCTTCTCCTCTCTTCCGGAACCGGCCCTGAAGGTCGCAGCAGTAAGAGTTCTGACTATTAACTTCAGCAACTGCGATAAAATCCCTCCAATGAATTGCTATTGGCAAGCTTAACTGTTGATAGGATTAAACGGTTTGCATGTGTCCGTTCGCACGGCTAACTGCTTAACGTGAGTGGCCCGGGAAAGGCGATTATGACTGGAATGTTAACTTCTGCCTTATCGGTCAGAGTCAGCAAGCCAGACAGCTAGCTACGGCATAGCCCCGCAAAATTACCAACAACGATAATTCAAGGTACGAATCAAAGGGCAAAATGAATAGCAACTGCACCGACGAGTGCTTGCATTGCCCTACCAAATTCAGTGTTAAAAAAAGCATTTCACTTGAACGACGACGGTAGGCGTATACATTTATTTTTATTTCCATTGCCATCATTTAATTTGCTCTGCCCCACAAGGCCACCGTTCCACCGTACCTGCCCATTGTGTTCGTTGGTTGAGTCGTACGAGCATTCGTCGCCGCGATAACTACAGAACGCCACTGTAGTGTGAGGATAAAATTATAGGAATTAGGTTTCTCGGAAATAAATGAGTGAAACAAACCTTTTCATGCTCGGCACGGAATATCTAGGCTGAAATACGCCAGCTGCTGCGAAATAACCGCAGGCTGCCCACGGGCAATCCGTAATATGCAAATACAGTGGAACCTCAGGTAACGAGCATTCTTATCTACTGAAACCTCCGCAGTTGCCTGCAAAATACGTTGCAACGATGGAGACTGTAACTACGTTGAAGAAAAAGGATGCAAATTGCAGACCCACCTACAAGAACACAAAGCGGCGGCCCGGAGACTTTATCAGAACTCGCAGCTTGGCACACATATCGGAGAGACCGGCCACGGCTTCGATATTCAAGGAGCGACCATCGTAGGCCGAGGAGCCTCAAAAGCTGAAAGATTGACGCTTGAGGCATGGTACTCAGACGCCAATTCTATCAACAGGCATCTGACATCAGGCATCAGTTAACGAGTTGTCAGTGCGTGTGTGTGTGTGTGCTTGCGTCCGTCGTTGAGTCTGGCTCCCAGGGTGTGGGTACTCGGTCGCCTGAAGTCAACAGATGACCTGTTTCGAATGACGAACGTTTCACATAAGGAGCTCAGTACGGGAATGAATTAGGCTCGTTAAGCGAGGCTCCGCTGTACGTAAGTATGCATCCACTAACAGCACAAGTACTAGCTAAACGCCTAGGCACGCCTGTTTCGCCGCTGCATGACGCAGAGAGTTCACCTCCTCAATGCGTCATCCAGCGTTCTCTTTGTGTTTGACGGTATAAGCCCTTCTTTTGCATTTGCAGTGAACAACACTAATTATGTTTTGGCAAAATCGCTACCGAAATTCTCTCACCTGTAGACATAAGGTCCAATCTCCTGTACACGCGGTTTCTGTCCGGCGAGTATTTCCTTTCTGTTGGTGATGTTGAAGAGGTAGATTGAAAACAAGACTGGCGTGTCAGGGCAGACCCAGTTCGAGTAGACAGCGGATCCCGGTTTGATCGCTATACTCTGCAAAGGGATGGCGGTGGGGGGGAGGATAGTGGGTGATCAAAACATTATTTTTGCAAACCTGTTAAACTGAAGAACGTAAAAAAGCTGTGTTTGGGTTGTAAGTGGTCTACAGGGAGTGAGATAAAAGCTCTTGGAGTGGAGGGTTGCTCCATGGGCCTCGACGCACGTGATACTTTCCCACTCAACCTCCCCCACCTGACACCTGCAACTGTCATACCGTTGGACTGTGTGCTGCACAGCGGCAACACCCAGGTAATCGCTTAAACTGGCGACATAAACCAGAGCGGAATATCAGTGCTGTGGCACGCGTAGAAGTGAAATCCTCCCAGGATGGCCACTCCGTTCAGTCTCCCTGCTTTTGTCTCGACGCTCTCTCGCCAATAGATCATTAACAGACCGCAAAGATGGCCCACGGCCGATAATCTTTCCACTACAAGTTGAAGCTCAAGCCCTCTGCAGTTTTCGGTTGATTCGGTTTACATAAAAAACGGGCGCGACCGGGAAGATTGTGGTGAAACAACCCCCACAGACGATCACTGCTCGAGGGCTCACCGCTGCCCACGAGTGCGGATATACCGGCCGCCTACGCTCGTCTGTCTAGCTAATCACCTGTCAGGCTCGACTCACACAAACGCCGCTCCAGATGCTGCGGCGGTTCCCGTGGTCACCTGGATTCAGGGGCGGCACTTTGGCAGGCGGTTGCTCGCTCGTCTGACAGTCAAATTCATCTTACCTATTCTCAATTCATTCTGTACAGAAAAAAACTGTTCCTACTACTTTGACCTCCCATGTCTTTTCTTCTTCTAAGGAATCGGGCCCGAAGATCGGAGATTCTAGGGTTTAACTCACTTAACCCTTGCGATTAGATGCTCTTTATCGTGCATGGAATCAACAGTATGTCTTATACTCCTTGATAGGAAACTTATCGCTATCATCTGCGCCCACACTCCCATAGCATGAATCCCCTGGAGGTGTACATTCTCTCATCGCGTCTATACCGAAGACGTGCAAACTGATTTTCCTGTCTGACCACGACATTGGACAGGGAGTGCTTGGTCAGTGGGGAACAGGAAACTGAAACAACCTCGGACTTCTAATGATGAAGACCTGCTCAGAACAGTCTTCTTTGACAGTCCCGACCGCAAAATCTTATGTGCACTTGTTTATGTCACATAAACTGTTAAAGTATGGGTTTGTAAGGAAGCGATTACGTTGTAGCCTACTTGTGTTGAAAACCATGCTAGACAAACTAACACCTAACCGCTTCGAGTATGAAGTTGTAAATACAACCCACAGCAAGATCTCCGACGAAGACTGCACTGATAAAGTTGAGTCCTGCAGTGCAGAGCGGCGCCGGATGTCGACTAAACGTCTGTCTGAAACACAGCAATGTCCCGCGGGGGAAGTGAATATCTTCAGAACGCCCGGAACACATTGCAGGACGCTATTTTCAACACTGCTTTTGCAGTCAAGGCGCTTGCATGTCAACAGTGCTGCAGAAAGCGAGCACCTGCCCTTCTGGAAGAGCCAACTCTGTGGCTACCTCCAGTCTGTTTGCAACTCCCCTTGTGCATGAATTACCCGCGAATTACCCGTTTTTGATTATGGGTTCGAACAGGAATCCGAAACGTCAGGCGAATGAAGTTATTGTTCTGGTGAGTGCGTCTTCTTCTTTCCAATTGCTCCCTGAGACTCGCCTTTTCGTTTTTACCGACTAACCCGCTAACCATCAGCGGCTGGAACTTCTTTCTGCCTAACGATGGAAAAATTGGTCAACTACATACATTTTAATGTCTTAACTGTAAGCTTGAACTGAAGACCTACCACAGAGATCCAGTACGCATTCCAGAAACACCGTGGAACGGCTGGTATTATATTCGAAACGCGACAACTCAGAAAATCAGAACCAGCATTCAAAACAAAGCCTTCGCGAGTAGTTAGGCAGGGTTTTCGAGTGTCACCGAGAGCTGAAGGCCCATTCCACGAAGTTGTCCCTTTTTCTCAGCATACGTTCTTACCTCCTGGATCCATCGTTGACATTAATCGTAATGGTTAACAGGTGAGTACAAGAAGTAATAATTGCATGTATTATACGCATTTTCTCCAGAGGCTACATTCGGACTTTTAAGGGCACTGACAATCAATGTGAAAAGCGTTATACTACCTAAATAGTCAGCTTCTACAGACAACTGCTTTTTTCAGTCGGTCAGAAGGAGGCTCGTTCAAAAGCTAAGATTCTGGAGTATCTGAAATGCCCTGAATCTGTGCTGCACGGTAAATAATCTTACAAAGTTACTGAAGTAATCTTTCAAAAGGGGACATTTCATGAGATAGCAAATCCACTGTTAGGGGGTCAACTAAATGAAACAAATCTGCCAAACTCCCCCCCCCCCTAACAATTAAGTGAGCCTAGTCCTTCTGGTGAATTCCAGATGATTGCTTAGGAAATCCTCCCTGGTAAGTCAGCTTGCTGTTCCGTAATCGTGGATTCCATACGAGCGGTAAGTTTGGCGGCTAAAATCGATGAATTGTGATTAAATTCATGGCGTACAGTGAGCTCAATGGTAGAACGTTGGCTGCGCAAAAGCCTTCCCTGCTGTGCGGGTTCGAATCCCACCGAGGACGCGAATTTTTCACAATTGGGTCAACTGAATAGCACATCTACTCCAAATCTGTCATAACGAGCTAACAATCGTGCTTTGGAAGGCTGCCAACTGACGAAATAACTTCGTTTTACTAGGCGCCGAGCGATAGATCTGCAGCGGTGCCCTCTCGTGGTCATTTTGCTGGCAACCTCACTTGTTTGCGATCGCTGACGCTCTCTCTTTCTCTCACTCTCTCACTGTGGCCCCATATACGTGTTAATTTGAAAGCTGGAGTGGAGAAAGTAAGCGAACACAACTAGCCAAGCGTCGCTATACACTGCACCAACGAAAATATTTATTTGGTAAAAGAAGTTCTTTAGGAAAGAGTACTTTAATGTGTGAATTTTCGACTCTGGTTCCCCAGTTCGTCTTCAGACAGCATGAGAGTTATGCAAAAAGCAATGCAACAGTTGCGATTTTCTACAGTATTTGCCCTCAGCACACGTTGGGCAGATGCGACGTAAACCTGCCTCGTTGATAATCAAAAGTTCACACGGAATTTACAGCTGTGAGTTCTTCAGGATAGCTTCAGGCTACCTTGTCTGCGCTGGACTAAATAGTACAGACCGCACTCTTCAAAGTCCCGGCAGCCGCCTAGTTGACCGTCACATGTGACAACTCTCATCGGCTGTCCTACAGAGGAGAACGTAGCAGCGGTTAATTAGGCGTGGCCTAGTGAGGCCGACTTGCATAGCGCCTACCTCGCTCAGTCTTCATTCATCTACCTTGCTCCAAAGACAAAAAAGTTTGGGGCAACTGGAGACGGGGTGGACACAGTGCTCAACAGCTCGGCCACGCCAGGCATGTACGGCTTGATCTCAACTCTATGTAGAGGGCTTCTGTATTAGAGGTTCGGCTATCACTCGAATGCAAGTGCCCTAAAGGCTCCATAAAGAAGGGTTCATTACTACCTGACTCTCAGTTGACCCCCTTTCCAGTTACAACTCTTAGCGCTTCCGTTCTATTAAACTGATTTGCCACGGGATGGATTCTCCCCTGTCGATTCCCTCATACGCCCATCGACTGTCCGAGACTTTCAACCAACTGGTGAGGAAGTTGATTTCCCGACACCTATGTGACAGGCCTGGAGGACAACACCTCCGCATACTTCCAAAAAAGTAAAAAACATCAGTTTTTTTACGTTTGTCGCCACCCCAACAGGCGTTTTAAAAGTCACTTTTTGGCCCATAACGTACTAAAAACATACAACAACAGATGATCGAGATTACTGATTAAAGTTCAAAAGGCATTGTTTATTATATTCGTCCAACTCTCAAAGCTATTCCAAATAAATACGCATTTTGGACCCCATGTTCTAGCCATAAATGTGTACCGTATTTTGCGGATTATAAGGCACATTTAAGAGTCTTTACTTTTCTTCAAACACTTCAGTGCGCCTTATAAGGCGGACTTATTCATATATTAAGTGCACCGGACTGGAAGGCACACGAAGGGAGACGAAACAATCACTCTGGCTCATAAGGCACCCTGTCGGTTTTTGAGAAAATTAAATAATTTTAAGTGAGCCTTACAGTCCGGAAAATATGCTACTAGATCCTAAATGCGTTCGATATTTACTGTTCATGTGCAGTTATGGCCCAACAAATGCTTATAATACCGTACTGACGAAGGCAATCGATCGGTGGGCGTGTTATACTGGAATGGTGACAATGAAGGGGGGTAGGGCTGTTTAAAGAACGGAAAAGGGCGGTAACACGTTGACAAGTAAAGGACATTTGTATGCCAACCGTCATTGTTCCAGTGAGCTGGTTGTTAGCACTAAATTTGACCACATTATACGCCAATCTGCCCACACCAAGCTAATCCCCATCCGTTATGTTCGTTAGGTTTAGCATTCCTTACCGAGTAAGTAGAGTCGCACCGGCATTTTCTGTCGAAATTATACTCTTAAGAGTCCGCAGAATCCTTTTTTTCAAGAGGTAACTTCTGTGCTTTCTTTCTTCCTATCTTATAATGTGGCTCTATGTTATCTATTCGCAGACTAGCTGGACGCAGCATATCTGTAGTGGGTCATTTACGCTACTTAGTCAGACATTTCCAAACCGCAGGTAGGGTATACCTCGTGTCTACAATTCGGACCCGGGTAAACTGCTCTCAGTTAGTGGTCACAAAAAATAACCCCGCTGGTGTCCTCCGTTCCGAGCCGAAACGGAATGCTAGCCACCCACCCTACAAAAATGCATACTAAGCCGTCGCAACGGTGAAGTCTCCTATGAGCACTGTCATTTTATGATAGGAAGGGGGCGAGTTATGCTTCTTATTTGCAACTAGCTTATTGGCTAGAACCAGGGCTACCAATTAGCTATGTGGTTTCTGAACTTACAGTAAAACATGCAATTTCATCTTACCTCCGCCAGTTTCTTATCCACGATGCCCTCGAAGTTGAGGAGTATCCACAGAAAACCGGCCGTCAAAAGAGCGCAAATGACCGCAAAGACAGCAATGATAATCAGACACTTCTTTGATTGTTTGCGCATCATTCTGAAGAGCAAATGTAAAAGTAGGTACACACACAGGTTAATGCAAATGCCACAGTCAAGCAAACAAGCAAGCATATTTGTGCTGCTTATAGGCTGCCTACCGCTTGTGGTGTAGAGAGACGACTGCAAAAAATGGGCACACGATTTGTAGTTACTGCTAGTTGACTACTAATCTTATGACGCAAAATCTGGTGGGTAGCTACTTCGAAAATCATTTACTCAGCGACCGTTTGCGCTCACTAATCCCAGGAGGCGTCCAACTACTGCATATTTTTAGCACTGAATTAGACCGTATTGCACGTCCATCTATCCACGTCTACCGACGACAGTTCAACCGTTGAGTTCGATATCGTCTAACGTGTGATTCAGTGGACTGTAAGCAAATGCGGCGACTGGCGCATGAGTTACTTTCAGGTAATAGTAGACTTGCACTGCATCGACCGCACTCTCTCTTCGTTCGCCCAAAATATGCCCACTTTTATGACAAAGTTAAAAAAAACAGACCGGAGACGGGACTGGACGCAGGTGCCCTGTACGACTAAATCTGCACTTAGGCATACCACCACCACACGTATTGGCTCGCAACAAACGCACGAGCCGCATTCTAACATGATAGAAAAGGGATGGAAGCAGGAGCCTCCATGCCACGCATCCTCTTATACGCCACAGGGTCACAGCCTACACTCGACCAGGATTTTAGCATAACAATAGGATAGGGACAGCAACTCGATCCACGCCAACTTACGCGCTAACCTAACCCCAGTCCATTATTTTGTTAGAATTTGCATTGGTTGCGGAGTTAGTAGAGTCGCCGAGGCCGTCGCTGCTAACTGCTTTTATTTGCCTGCTGTTTGTGATTAAGCGCGAGGAGACAGCTAGGGATTAAACAGTAGTCACCGCAACTTGATATGTGAGAATTTCGAGTGACACAGCGGTCGGTAACCGACTCGGAGTAAAACCGGTTTGGTGGACCATTCCGGGGAGAATTTAACTATAAGCCAGCACAGTCGTGGGAAGATGGGACATTTCAGGACTCCGCTCGTTTTTCCCCTCAGCTGCTTACCGTTTGTGAAAGATTGGAAATGTTACCTATTTCGGGTTCTTTAAAACGCCTACGACGAAGAAAACAGTGTATGCGAAGGACACTCCCTAATGGCAATGTTCCGGAACCAAAGATTAAAGTGGTTCCAGTGGAACCAAAGGTCCCACCCACACAAGCTCCCACGTCCACCTGAGAAAAACCCTACGCGCACGCACGCCTCCTGCATTTGCTACCTCCCCCTCGCCAAATGCGGCGCCTGGATCGATGACTTCCTCAGGCAACTTTTTCCGGTGCATGCCTAGGGCGAAAAACCCGTGTTCAGGGCGCAAGCTTAACCGCGTCTGCTCAGACTGCACTTGATGCACGTATTCCCCCTTTACCCCTCTACCCCAGACCCCCACCCCCCCC
>JAYGXS010000005.1:708263-726238 GCA_036362985.1 Ligula intestinalis
ATAGGAAGCAGTCGATTTGGTGCCCAGTGTGTGAATAGGGGCTTTAATGGCTAAGCCGCCTGGCGCGGACCGCGTGGGAGCTGGCGTCAGGACGAAGCACGTGACTGGCTTGTCGTCCAAGGGGTGGCGCGAAGGCTCTGGGAGAGTCAGCGAACCGGTCGCGTTGTGACGCTGCCCGTCGCGAGGGCCGCCGGCTCTGGTCGCGCGCAGATGGGAGAACACGGCGGGCGACTTCGTCGTGGCGCGATTGCGATAATCCGCCCCCCCCCCCTCCCCGGGCTTCGCGCTGACGGCTCCACGTCAGACACGTCGCACATGTTGAGACCGGATCACAGCGGCGGACGGGACCGTACGTTGTCTAGGTTCACACAAGTGTTCGCGAAGGCATGCATGCGCGCGTGCCAAGCCCACAGGCAGTCGGAGGTAGTTCACCTTTTATCATCATTAACCGTCAACGAACGATGAGCATGCACTGTGGACTACGTACAGTAATGACAGCGGTTCATCTGATGATCGAGCCTGCGCCTTATAAGCCCTGCTGCGTGGGTCGCCAAAGTGCTGAGGTCTACAGTCGACGCATTCAGGGCTGCAGCATCCAAAGCCAAGTACCATTCTTCTCTTAAACTGCTTAATTTCCCAGGGGATTCATGTGCAAACTCTGACTTGGGCCTTCGGCACAAACTCTCTTCGACTCGTCCGGAACGGTCTAATAGCCTGAAATTCACCAGCTTCAGTGAAATAAGCACTTAATCAATAATCTTTTCTTCCCAGACGTGAATGTACAGAAGCCAATTGGGTTATTAAAGGAAGGAAGAGGAGGAGGAGGAGGAGGAGGAGGAGGAGGAAGAGGAGAAGGGAGCTGGCGAACGGCAAACATTGATTCGCGACAGTGGAATTATAGCCCGAAGGTCCGAGGTTACAGTTCATATAGTTTACCCATATTTTGTTCTCCTAGGCATTTGTCCACGTTAACTGCTAAGCTAGAGATGGTTGTTTTCCTTTAGAGCAGAACCAGTTTGCGTCGACGGTGAGAGGAGGGGGGGGGGGGCTGATAACAATCAAAGCTCGTTTAAGGCTTCGAAAACGGACTATGTCAAGATCGTAGACTGTGTCAGTTCCAAGCAGTCTACACCCCCTTAAGAACCTCTACCTTCAATAGCCAAGTCTACCAGTATGCTTTTGAAAAGTAACTAAAACCTGAATAATACGAAGGCCGGAAAAACCAATATGAATTACAGATTTAGTCAAGGGCACAGGTATCTGACCTAGGGTCGTTCTTACGATTAGTATCCCGGACATATACGACTATAACTACTTTCGTGTTGACGATATTAGGCTGGCAAAAGTACTGCAATACGGCTTTCTGGAACGCGCATATTCACTTCTATTGGCAAAAGTATTGCAGTTCATAGAAGAAGCCACAGAACCTTGTCAAGAACGGACTAGAGGAAACCAGACTCTTGGAGAGCCGTTCTTCACATACGTCGTGTTGAGCGCTTATAACGGGTAAACCGACATGACACTCAATCGAGAAACTGTACTGACAAAGACAAAGGATAATCTTTTTAGCATTCGCAGTTAGTCGCGATGTGGCCGGCTGCCTGGACTCTAGACCTAGAGAGCCAAGGCTAAAGAAAAGGACTATTTGCGCGCTGACGTCAAAGTAGAATGACAAATACCACGTTTAGAACGTCCTGTCTTATTCAGCAAGGTGTAGATCCATAGATCCAGTGGGCGATTGGTTAACTTAATTAAATTCTCAATGATCAAATACCTCCATGCGATTGGGTTGCTGCCGACAAACAAACCACAAATCGTTACTTCCGTGTAGTTAAAGCTCCTCGATCACTGTGTTAACCGATGACAATCACCTAAGTGTGCTCTAGACCCGAGGCGCTACGGCAAAATTGAAAATTTTCTTTCATTCTTGAAAATGGCGTAGACGGGTGGGTACTAATCGGTTTGGCACGAATGAAAGACTGAGTGCAAAGACTTAAAATGTTTCAACTTATAAAGCATGAATTTTGTAACTCACCGGGGTATGCGATCTTTACACTACCAAAATGCTGCCTGGGTCTCTATTTTAACTGAGGCCTCTTATGACAAATGGCCTTGCTGAGGAGCATGCTCGTAGACCAATCAGTGCTGGGCTTTTGCACGATGGAGAAACCAAGTGGATGCGGCCAACCAATCAGCTTGTAGTTTTAAACTGCTGTTCTGATTGGTGTGCTAAACGCGCAATCACGCTCAGTAATGAACGGACCGTGGTAAGCTAGAGAACTGTAGAGAAAGTCAATTGAAAATATCGCTTAATGCACTCTTCATCCGGGATTCGTACGGTAAAGAACTAGTCTTTGCATGTAGTCAGTACCCATAGCCGCGACACTTTTTTCGGTTGAAATTTCAGTGATCAAGCGAGCGGACCAGTTCCGGGAAACAGTTCAGAAAAAGAACATGCGATCGCCGTCATTATTAGCCCAATTCTATTGACTTTCGGAACTGGATCTTCCATGCTACCAAGGTCGGCTGCCATTTTAAATAGTTTATTTGTAAACCCATAGGAAAAAACCTGATTATTATTTACCAGACTCGCTGAAAAGTGCAGTAGACATGCTGAATAGTACACCCTCAAGCCTTGGTTGCAAGCATCTTTGCAGAATCAACGGTAACCCCATATTTTATCGAATTAAATCAAGACGGTGAGTATTTAATTGAATGACAAGCGAATCTGACTACAAATCGATAAAATCTGCGTAATAGACTCCATATTTTAAGCCAATCAGGTGGTCGTTTGCCACGTTGTTAAGTCTTGGAGCACGAGAGACGACGATCGCAAGACGCGGGTCTAAGTATCCTCCCCTCTCCTGTTCTGGTGCCTTGCGCGAAGCTCCAGGGGTATCAGGTTAGCGCTAGAGTTAAATTTTGGGTAAGAACAGGGAAATATGTACACCTCCTGAAATTTCGCCCAAGGCCACTGGCAAACCGGAGGAAGTTCCTGTCCCCCTGTCTTACGATGACGATATACAGAAGCCTAACTGGGGATGTGACATCAGATTGGAAAAAAGACGCTGTCTTCCTGTAATTAGCATAAAATGGACTAAATCCAGCGTGACCGCAAAGTTCAAAACTCATAAAAAGGCTGCTGAAGGAAGATATACTAAGGGAAAGAATAAAGTAGAAACTAAATCTTGAATGACATGCCACGCAACAGATAAGAAGGACCACTGAAAGACAACGTGTTCTCTCACACAACACCAGTGTATGAATAGAACCGATCAATGGAACGTCAGCTGTTGAGATTAGTATAGGGGTCTTTGTTTTTTAATAGACACGGTAGAATATGAAGGGACTAAATGGATAGCTTAAAATCAAATTAACATGAAGGCGCGAGAATTATGGGGATTTTGTTCAGCGGCGTTTTAAACCGAAACTAGTAGGTTAATGAAGTACTCACAGAAGTCTCCCAATTGCTTCTAGGTCTCCTGTGATAAGCCATTTTCGTATGACCATGGAGAGACTGAAAAACTATCCTTTACTGGGTGTTAGAGCCGAGAGATCCGTATTGTTATGCCATATTTAACGAAAGTTAGATGAAACACAATTATAAGCGGGAAAAATAGGCGATATGTTTTCATGCAGTATCTTGGCCGCCGGCATTTATGGGCCTGAGAGCCGTGGAAACCCAAATAATCACTGTGTCTTCTCTTTTATGACAATCGCACTCATTGTCCAGCGCTAGCAGAGGCGAATATCCTATTTGTTTGGGCTGCAGCTTGTTACTTGGCCCTAGCGAACATACACTAATGACCGAAAGGGTTTAAGGCCAACATTCTCACTACTTTTAGAAGAAACGCCGGCTGAAACTTGCGCCAACTCGTTGTGGATGAATAATGCTGCGCACGGAGCCAGGTTCTGATGAAGATCATGCGCATTATCAGAAGGATTATAATACCCACTTTTTAAATTGACTGAAAATATTTGACGGAACTTGAGGCCTTACGCCTGTTTGAGTTCTGGCCCCACAGCTCAAACCTGAAGACAATCGTAGTGCCCAGCAAACGCAATTTGTGCTCCTCCTTTGCACGGCCCAGAACCTGATGGGCATGTCCGGCGTGTCTATGTGTCCACACCCATGACTGTGCCCCCTTAACGGGCCGCATGGTAGATGCGCTGGACCAAGACGGGAGCCAGGTCAAGGCACGACAGACGTTATACGGGTAGCATTCCCATATAAATTCGGAACATGGGGGGGTGTGGGGGCACGTATAGCGGCGAATTCGGTCGCGCAAACCACCTGCACCCGATCCCACCTCTGGTCTTCTTGACTTAGTAGTGCTTCTGTAGCCCATCTTTTCCTTACACGAGACACCACAGACGAGGGCACGTAAGGACAGTCTTAGCCGCCCAGTTGCGCTCGATCCAGCGCAACGGCCTATGCCCGCCTGCGACGCAAAACCCTTTCCCTCGCGCGACTAGGGCGTACACTTACACTCCAGACTGGTTGGGTCAATCATCGTCCTAAGGCTGACTCATACAAAGCCTACTCTGGGCCCTTGTGACGATTCCCGCGCTGACGGACACACCGGAATCTACGGAGACTGGGAGCGGACGCAGGCAGCGTCGTTGGCTTCTGTGACGACCCCGCGCTCTCACACGGTCCTTACGGTCGAGCGCCATGCCAGACCGAGCGGCAACTTCCTCCTTACTATTCTCCAATCCTTCTGTGCAGAATCCATTGTTCCTACCGCTCTGGACTTGCACGACTTCTCTCTCTTCTCTCAATAAACACGGCCAGGAACATAGCAGCCGTTAGGGTTAACCTTATTAACATTTACCTTCCTCGATAGCTTTGTCTTGCCACTGGACCCAGATGGAGGAGTGAGGAGAGACTGAGGTTGATGCATCGAAAGGCTACTTTCACTAGAATGGGGCACAAGTCCCCGTATCTGCACCACCCTGTCGTGGAGCACATGGTGGACACAATCTAAACCGACGGATAAACTGTCGTTCACGCCCACGGTGGACCGCGAGACGTATGACGGTCGAAGTGTCGTGAAATCACACCCCCGTAGGCCTTGTGCGAATCCCCAAACTCCCTCCTCTAGCTATCAACAGAAAAGTCCTACGGACAGGGCGATATTTAATCCTATAGACGGCCTAGGTCGTCTTCCCACTTAGAAAGATTCTAAACCCATCGGTGGCTTCGGCAGTCGCATAAAGGAACGCAAAACGTATAACCGGGCCAGCTCTGGTAAGTAAAAAACGGCAGAAAGCAGTCGAAGCACAAGAGCAATCCCTGTCCCATTCCGGTACCTACTCAGATTCTAACTCGTCGCCAGTTCGACGGTTTTTCCTCACCAAGCATTGGCTTGATTGTTCTCTTGCGAATCCTTCACACGTAGCTAGTCGCAGTAGTGTCTGAAGCCCTGACATACCTGTCACACATCCCTCGTCTGCCCACACCGTCCTGGATATTCAGACTCTGCGTGGATCCACGGCATGCCCACTAGACAGGCCACATGGTAGGTGCGCTGGACCAACACAGGGGCTGGAACAAGTTTGGGCTCCCAGGACAAATGCCGAACATGGGAGAGGGGGTGTGGTGACACGCGTGGGTGCAGACAGCAAGAGTGAGGTAGATTTGTCGCATGGAGCACACGGGGACCTCGGTGGAATCGGCGATCACACAACGGAATTTGGTAAAGGAGACATTCCTGGAATGCGAGTATTCTCTCGCATTCGACAACGGAATTTATCACCACGACCAGATCACCCCATCCACTAGCTAAATCATCTTCCATCATTATTTATAATTCCAACACCCTTAACCGCATAAGTGACATCACCACCAGTTCAGTGGCCGCGGTCCCATCCCCCTCCATACAGTCGAATCACACATCGGCCTTGTAGTTCATTTACGGAGACCGGCGAGCCAGTGCCTGGAAGACCTATCGCAAGGTGGTTAAGGCTAAGCCGGCTAAACCCTAACTACTGCGATCTTCCAGGCCCGGTTCCTTAGAAGAAGATAATAGTCATTGAAGCCAAGGTAGAAGGAGATTGTATTCTGTACAGAATAAGTAGGAGAAGAATTAACAGAAGGGTTGACTCGGCCTGGGGTGGAGTTCGACCATGAGAAGCGAGAGAGAGAGAGAGAGCGCCACAGCCTCGCGTCCGCCGCGTACCGGGGCGAAAGGCTGTGTGGGTTCCATCTAGCCTGTTGAATGGGCTTAGGGTGAAGTGTTTTTTCTGCCAGCGCTGACCAAAAATCCAGTGCATACCAGTTATCAGCAGTACGCAAAATCGATTGACTGACTTGACTGCCAATTCACGCTTAATAGGTCAGTCATCACAAGTGGCGAGGCGAGTCCAGTGTGAACCAGTAATCAGCGATGCGCCAAAAATCGATTGACTGTGAGTGATCGTGGCAGCGCTGGGGGGCTGGCTCCTAGAGACCGACTTGCACCCGTCGCTCCCGGCTCATCGGCGCAAACTGCCCAATGAAAGTTGGCCTATTCGACTTTATACACCGCGTGAACATTTTCGATGAAACACTGCAGTCCAGACCCCCTCACCACACTTCGGCCAACCATTGTACGCACGTGAGCCTACTCCACCGGACACGCGTGTGCATATCAGCTGTCCGCAGCACAGGCCTGCGACGGACACGCGATTCACTTTAACAGCTCCTACAAAGCGGACGAGGCGCTGCATGTCCGAACATGCACATCTAGCGTAAGTAACAAGCCTGTAGTTTGGTGTAAAGTGGCATGTGAAGTTGGAACCAGGTACAGGTAACTTGACTGCCTGTTTTTGTCAACCATTCCACCCAGACCAGCTGGCTGACAGGCTCGGTCATTCTACTGGTACTGGAGAATCTGTAGTGGCTTAACTCCGGGTGCATGTTGCATTGCTGTGCCTCTCGCGACTACTTGCACGTGCGCACCACTTTCAGTCAGGTTCTTCGTTAATCTGGACTGTCCGAACCGACCAATCAAATTTTAAACTGACTCACACAAAAATTAGCCTGAGGCGCTGTGGTGATGTCCCACTCTGTCTCACTTCGTATGCCGAACTCTCGACTCTAAATGAGCCTTCGTCCGGCTGTCTACTTCTTCTGACCTCTTTTGCACACATATACTCTCAACTGGCGTCCCAGTTCTTCTCTTCTCATATGGAACCGGAGGCTGAGGGTCTTAGCGGCTAGGGTACCCCCTAAGGGCCTAAGCTGCCACGATAGATCCCTCTCCACGACACATCAGTGTGTTCCTCACTATGATACATCCGGCGCGCTTTAATTTTTCAAGATATGCTATAAATCGGGACTTGGAAGGCGGTCATCTGGCTGAATCACTTGGTCCCCATGCCGCGCGTTTAGAATTACTAGAGGACTGACAGGAAGAGTGCAGTAGCTCCTTCTCCATGTGGCCTTTATGGCATTCTCAAAGTCCGACATTCGAGCCGCATGTAATACACTGGAACCAGATTGTGTGGAGCACGCGTAGAGGTGCTGACTGATTTTGTCTGTCATTGTGCTCCCGCTCAACTCCGGTCGTCTGACCATCGGGGTGTGGTGGGAGCGTGCGATCGTGGCGCATTTGCCCAACCTAACACCGTATAAAGCTCATCCCCCTTCCGACGAACTGTTCCAGGTACACCTATCCTCTAACCTGACCGTGCAACTAGACAAACGCATTCAGATGGCCACGGTCGTCTATGCACATCCAGCCTCTTCATCCATCGGTCAGTGTAGATCTGGTGTGTAGTACGCGTAGACAGTGAGTTCGACGGTTCAGCGCACGTTAACCACCATAAACAGTCTGAAGCCCTTGAAGTTATCACAGTACTCGGACCACAGCACCAGTCCGGTTTATGTGTGTGCGCAGGTTGTTTGATGGGATCCGAGCCGCGCCAGCCACCTGTGCCCTCGCCCACCCCCAAGCTTCTTGACTCGATCATGAGACCGGACTCAATTGGGGGTGGGGGGAAGGAGATTGTGGTGGATGCAGCGCAATTATCTTTTCACTATAACCTAATTCACATGTAAGTCACTGTGCTTGCTTTCAGCCTTCTGTAGAACACGCGATGGAAGTCATCCAAACCGATACGTACGGTACTATGGTCAAATAGGTCCATGCAATAACTGCCTTTATCGGACAATGTGAGCAGATGAGATGGGAGCGATGAATATGCTTCGGGATTCTTGGCATTAATTCACCGACTGCAGTGAGATGGATTTGTTAGATACGAAATGTTCCAGCTGGATAATAGACGATGAACGTATCCCAAAGAGTATGACCTAGTGGAGATCATAAGGCGTGAAAGGCCAGGGTGTTATGGATGATTTAATAAGGTTAGAAGCAGAAGAATATGAGTAACATGCAAGCGACTCCCAGGCAAGTGCAGTCCAACCATGGATGGGCCGGAGTCCAGAGGTGCAGTCCGCAAGTGGATCACTGCGTCCGGAAGTCTGCAACCGAACAGTACGTCGTCCGGTCCGGTATTAAATGAGCGTAAACAACTCCCCCTACACTGGCCTTGCGAAGTGGGTGACCAGTGAGCCAGACAGAGAATAACCTTGAAAGGTTTGTCCCCGCGGCGTCCGAGGGAAGCATGGCTTAGAAATACAAGGCCGCTACAGATTTACAAATAACCTACAAGGTCAATATGCGTGCCATGACCGATCTGCTTCCACTGCAGGTACCAAGCAAAATCAAAGGTAGTTCGAATACCGCACTTGCTTCCAAAAACCTATAAAAGTGTTTGTGAATGCGGTCTCTCTCTCTCTCCCTCAGGGACTGTCATCATATTTGCCATTCGGTCTAATTTCAAGTGCATATTTGATCCCTGTTCTTCGGAACTCCTCTTCTGGCTCCAGGTAAACGGTGCTGAAGGTTATGGCACTCCGAGAAATAACACAAAAATTGAAGTGATACAGGTCCTCGTAACAATAAACAAGCCACCGTGCAGACCACTACTGGACCCGTCTTGTGATGCAGCCTCCGACAGCGTCATTCAGATCGGTGTATATTTTTACGGATTATCGAGGCATGTTTTTCGAAAATTGCCGTGCTAAAATAAACAATGATAACAAAAGTACGGAGTCAGAATCCAGATAAACTGACAGAAAAACGGTTTCCTGTTTTTTAACAACTCGATAGGCCGCGCATGCGATGGCGCTCTGCCAAAATGTGAAAACACGATACTTTGGTCTCACACATGTTTGGATTGGATGTTACATTAACTATTTTAAAAAATCATTTTTGAACAAAACATCCTTGGAAATTTACATTGTCAACATTGTTATAAGCCATGAAAAAGTTTTTTTACAAATAACACTCCGAAATACGGCCAAGGGTAAATGCGATCATGCTCCGAGATGTTGACCGAAACAAGGTGGAACCAGTCGTCAGTTTCAGCGATGTAATTTGGGTCATTCGACAGTCACCTAGCCCGTGCCGGTAAAGGAAATGACTGAATACGAGAATATATGACCCCCGCCGTGCCATATGTCAGGTGGACCGAGTCCCGTCTCCTAACCCTCGCTCCCCTCCAACCTCCCTGGGAATTTAGCGCATGGCCATATGTAGCGACTTTGTACTTCTTAGCCATGCTTTCCTCGGACGCCGCGGGGATAGGTCATGTCTGGCATGACCACCACGCGTGTGCAAGACAAGATAGTCAAAAGGTCCGTTCAAGGTCACTCACTGTCTGGCCTCACTGGCCAACCACTTCTCAACGCCAGGAGCTTAGTGCAGGGGAATTGTTTACGCTCAGTCACTCACAGAACCGACGATCTACTGTTCGGTTGTAGTTGTCCGGACCCGGTGATCTACTTGCCGGACTGCGCCTCTGGACTCTGGCCCATTCATGACTGGACTGCACTTGTCTGGGACTCCCTTACCCATTACTCACATTTTACTACTTTTAACCTTATTAAATCATTCACAACATTCTGGCCTGCACTGCTAGCACTGGCGCTACCATTTGTCGGAGGTGACGCTGATTAAACCAACGGTAGGGCTCATACTCCTTTGATCTCAAGAAGGAGGGTGAATCTGGGTTTCAAATATTCAGAGTAAAAACATGTCTTGGGCTCTGAGAACAGCAGAGCTTGCCTTGGTTTTTACCCTCTCAACTCTATCCATCAAGTTCTATCCATTTCTACTCGGTTCGGACTCCGATACTGCAGCTAGAAGTGCGTGCCTATACTAATTTGCTAATTCTAGTAATAATGCTTACTAAGGTCACTAAATAGTGTACTTTAGTGTGGCCTGTGTGTGCTTTTTAAGAAGTCTGTGTGAGGTAAAGTGATTAGCATTTCGATAATAATAGAGCGTTTTGTAAATAATGCACAAGTCCTACCATACGGCACTGCATGACATACTGTCCGGAATTGTAAAGATCTATCAGCAGACGTTAACGCATTTCACAGGACATGCTGTTCTCCGCCAAACTGCTCCCCGTAAAACCGCCTTTTTGGGCATCTCGTCCTATCAGGCATTCGATTCGTTCCATAGAAAGTACCTATTTAAAGTTACAGCCTCCTTATCGGCGCATGGACACATCCCGCGCTACCCACCTTGAGGAGTTTGAAAGAGTGATCATCTCCAGGCGTCAGCATCTGACGCTATAAAAGCTATGGTAGCTGGGAGCCCACAGATCGCTTAGGAGACTTACTCATTCCGTGGTGCCTTGGGGCTCACTCTAGAGCCCCGTCAGTGCTCACACGACGATTAGGGATAATGCCAAAATGACATTGCCATTTCTCAAGTTGCAGCTCACTCGACGAGACTCGGCCACACAGTCAAATTTGATGAGGCCAAAATTCTCGCAAGAGGTGACAATCAGGTGAGCTGAGAACTACTTGAGTCATGGTTCACAGGCCCCCAATCCATAAACAAGTGCAGCAATTTGCCCAATCCATATTCGGTGCTGAGACTCAATTTGGTCAGAGCAAGTCGCCACTTGGGGAACGGACAGGCCACCGCGTCATCCTACGCCAAAACCGGAGGTCCAGATGGCCGGGCAATCATTACGCCCGAGTACTCCACCAGTGATGAAAGTTCAACAAGTCAGAGCCCGCGTGCCGTCCAACAAATTATTCACGCGTAAGAAGGCAATTAACGCTAATTCCCTCTGTATGTTTGCAATAATTACTGTATCCTATCAAAACGGCAAGCTCCTGTGCATCCAGTACTCGTTTCTGCTACCATTTTCTGCTAAGGTCTCTGATGATGAATCCGCGACGGATGTCAAAACGTCAGGCGAATAAAGTTTTTGTCCCAGTGATCGAGTCGTCTTCTTCTCAAAATGATATTACCGACAAACAAAAGAGAGACTGCAGTGACCACTTCTGCCTTCTAAGTCGTCATCAGCCGGGCATACCCCGGCGACATGAAAGAGTCCCGCAACCGTAATCGGTGAACGCTCATGTAATCACATTAATATTTGCAATCAAAACCGACAAGACAACGAACTCGTGGTGCTGTGGGTTCGACCGTTGGATTTCTATCCAACAGGTTACGGACGCGGGCCTCGGGTGCCACGACACGTGGGGTTGGATATGGCTGACTGATTACGGTTCAAAAGTCAGAAATTCTCATTCCATTCTCGCTTGTCCTTCTCGATCATGTCATTCTGACTAAAAAATCTCTCTATTAACGGTATCATCTACGAAAAATGTTGGAATACCTGCGCTAGTGATGCTAAGATGGTGAAAGCATCTGTGACTCACTTGATGCCTTTCAGCACACCCAACGTTGAACTGCTCCATTTCGATCGTAGTGAAGATGGAGAGAGAGAGAGAGAGAACAGTTGAAGCAACGTTTCCCAGGTGCAAATTTAAGGGTGTCAAAAA
This sequence comes from Ligula intestinalis, assembly GCA_036362985.1. Classification (NCBI taxonomy): domain Eukaryota; kingdom Metazoa; phylum Platyhelminthes; class Cestoda; order Diphyllobothriidea; family Diphyllobothriidae; genus Ligula; species Ligula intestinalis. The sequence continues at coordinate 720,121 of JAYGXS010000005.1, forward strand.
CAGCAAGATTTATTGGATCCATGAAATTTCGAGAGAGCTCTTCAGTTGCTGCCTCTCACTGTATAACGTGAATCACGTAAGGGAAAGTACAAATTGAATTTATACAGAAAAATCGATGCAAACAACAAGATCATAAGAAATGGCCAAGAGGCTAATCAATAATGTAAGAAAATTAAAACGATATAGGCAGAAAAAACGTGGGAAAGACGTCTAATGTAAGTTCTGTTTACCCCAAAACTTCTTTCTGAGTACTTGTTCGGACACGAACAACTCGTACCTTACGCTACCTGGAGGCAGCCTACATACGGCGGTCCAAACCCCACCTATGTAAACAGCTGTAGCATGAAGTGAACCCAAATCTGCCGTGTTAATATTGGCACCCTGTTAACACATCCCCCTTCTCAACTTCTTACCTTAGACGTCTTTCCCCCGTTTTTGCAGCCCACAGCGTTTTAACTTTCTAACGTTCGTAATGAGCCTCTTGGCCATTTCTTATGGCCTTGTTGTTTGTATCGATTTTTCTGGATGAATTCAATTTGTATTTTCCCTTACGTGATTAACGTTATACAATGAGAGGCAGCAACTGAAGACCTCTCTCGAAACGTCATGAATACAATAAATCTTGCTGTTTATGCCATCTTTAAAAAGGACAGTTAATTTTGGTCTATATTTTGGCCCCACTCCGCACGGCAGGCCGCAAAAAACCTCGAGATTTTTGCCTGGGTCCAGTTTATTACCGAGCTAGTAGTTTTGCCAGCTAAGTCCTAGGTCAACCTCCAGTCGTGCATGGGCAGAAGCAATCTGAATCCCACGAAACGGATGCTGGGCACTCTGGACTACGGCGAAGCCTAAGCCAATGAAAAGCTGGCCGGTAAGGATGACTTATTACCAAGGTGACGTGAGGTGCGTAAATAAACTCAACTAAACCAACATCGAGGCCGAAAACATGTTCGGTCACCGGTAGGGACACCGCCATCGCCACACGGGAGGTGGGAAGAGGTGTAGTAGTCGCTGCTGTCCGACGCCCTCCTGATTCTTGACGCCACAGACGAGGTCACTCAGAGCAGTTTTCCCGGGTGCATCGAACCCTGAACAAACGGACGCGCGACCTTCACTGCTGGTGAACGCAAGCACTTGGTATCTCCCGTTGTTACCCACTGATACGCGATGTGCCGTCTGACCAATTACTATCAAGGCTGACGAGACAAAAACGGCTTTCGGCGGCCGAGATGCCTGCACTCTACCCCTCATTCTCTACTGCTCTCCGATTATTTGTCCAGCCTTGCTTAAAAAGATTTGCTTATTTCTAAACATAGCCTCCGAACGCTTTCTTCAGCTGCCGGTTTTTCTTATGCTTTTTAGCTGAGTTTATAAGACAGCGACACTTTTTAAGGGCCAAGCAATTCGCTGATCGCGTTCTTAGTGAGGTCGTTCACACTCTCCACTCTGGACTAGTGGCTGCGAAGTCTTCCCGATATATGTCCAGCCATACATCCCATTCCCAGCGCGTGTAAAGAGACGGAAACCCAGAAGGCTATATTAGGCCTATCTCCATCGTAGAAGTGGATTTTATGCAAACCTTTAGATTTGGGGTATTTTGTTAACTTATCCCTTGGGGAATGAAGCCATTTTTTGCTGAAAATTGTGAATGCAACCCTCTCTCTCCCCCTCTGCCGTGTATTCGACCCCAGAACAAAATAAGTCATGCTGGTAATAAGCCTATAACGGAAAACCTAAAATGAGAGTGCCACCACCATACGTACAGATTTCAGCCCACACAGGTCGTTGGTGGTTATTTGATGTGATAGGCGACCATACCACCCCCTTCCCTCCCCCGCCCTGCGACCGAGCCGTGGTGGACTTGGACCCCACCCTATTTTAAGGTTCGTCCGTGTACGCACACGCCTGAGCGAGTACGTGAAAGTTCGCGTGAGGACATACGGCGTTTCATGTACTTGATTGCAAAAGGCACAAAAACGGGGGGAGTGGGGGGGTCGGAGTGGGCGGTTAGGACAGTAGCTTTGCTGGAATAACAAACGCGCATGTGTTACGAAGTTGATCAGTTCACTCTGACCCCTCATCTGACAGTCGCCTCTGATGAAATAGGTTTAATTCAGCAAGCGCCAATTCGTTAGAATCCGACTCTGGCGGAGCCTATCCGCTGCGTTTGCTCACCAGGGAACTAAATTAACTGATGCAAGTTGAGGGAGGAGATTAGTTTAAAAGAATCACCCTGCTCTAAAGTTTCGCATTCGACTGGCGCCAAATCTATTTTAGTAGAAGGAATGCATCACAGGGGGATATGGCTTAGGGGAGCTCTCTGGTGGGGATTTATAAAAGAAGTGCATCAAGTACTTTGAAAAAAAATCGTCTTTGCTTCTTTGTTTGCGCACGTGACGAGGAGCTTCGTTCTTACATCTGGACCCATCGAAAAAGTCATCTGATAAAAACAAAGGCATCTAAATGCTCACACATAGGAACACCTGAGCAAATCCATCATACATGCATGATGATTTTGTTAGCAAACATACGTCGCTTCGTTGTCAGTAGAGGCAAATTTAGCCTTCTGAAAGCCTTTCGTTTTTTGAAGTATTTTTTTTGTTCTCTCGGATTGGACAGGCCACATCGAGCGTCAATTTTCTCCTGCCCTTCGGGTACATGCCTGCTGCCTTCGGTTCACCAAATTCGTATTTTTTTGCATGGGTTACAGCAGAAGGGCATGCCGTCATGTGCCCTTTGGACCATGGTCCACTGCGTATATTCCAGAGCACATAAAGTACTACGACAGTTTTTATAAACGCATGTCATTGAAATATTGGTGGTGGTGGGTGGGGGGGGGACCTTTAGACTTCTGACCTATGTGTGGCTGGAGCTCAGCAATGGCCCAGCGAACTAAGCGAAAGTTGAAGCACCTAAGGATTCTGAATGGGTTTTCCTTGACAACGGCTTCCTTATCGCTAGTGTTACTTGAAGTGCCGTAGAAGTTGAAATCCAATCTTGCTTGAAGTGAGTTTAATAAAGGCACCTGCTCTCGACCTGAGTTCCTTGTATCAAAAGAGATACACAGCTAGGCGGCTATCCAAACGCATACGGGAACACCACCCTGCCTGGCTAAACAAAGGCGAGGTCAAGTCAATATCTAGTGCGATTTTGGCTCACTTGGTTGACAGCAGTCACCGGGTAGACGTAAACCAAGCATTTCGTGTCTTGTATAAAGTACCAGCGAAACACTCCAAGTTCCTGCGTCAACGGATACTTGCGACGGCAGAAACCGTCGTGATACGACTCACAAACCCAATCTTATATGCACAGAAGGCCTTCGTCGTGGCCATGCGGCTCCCCTGGCCGAGAACAAGCTCAAACTCAACATGCGTCAGCACACCTTCTAGCATACCGGTAGATGATGAGCAGACAATAACAACTGGTGTCAAAATGCTGCGACCAGTTGACATGAACTAATTATGAGACACGTTCCCCTTTTCCCCCCGTTCGCCTTTGATCTCTTAAAAATTCCCCCTCCCCCCTCAAATACCGCTGATTGGTTGCTTAAACTTTTGCTAACTCTACCCCCTTTATATTATTTTATATGCCTGATAATGAATTAATCGAAAACGTTCGTTTGCCTATCTTGACTTCTTGACTTCTCGAATGCTTAAATGGGTGTCATCGCTGAACTTAAACCACCCAAAGATACACAGCTGTTTATTATATACATATTGCTGCAGATTATATCAGGCAATCGGTCTTGTATAATGACTTCAGTAAGAATTCCCGAATAATTACTAGTTTTATTTACCCTCACACGACAACGCCGAAGAGAACCGAACAACAATCAAGAGGGGATAAAAGAGTGCTCTTAAGAGGAAATGTAATTTACGTACATTTAGTGTACTTATTGTGCATACAAGTCCCCGGATGCACCTAACTCTTGCCGACACTAGATTAAACTGTGCATCTATTCTTTCACCTGTTCCTGTGGAGCGGGATATATTGGCCGAACAACGCGGTGTCTGGAAAAGGAATACGCGAGCACATACCAGCGTGGCGCTCAATCTTCGCCCACTTAATTGATACGAACCACGAAGTGGACGCAAAAGAAGGCTTTTGGGTCATATACCAAACGGCGACACACTACTCCAAAGGCCTGCGCAAAAGGGTGTTAGCCACAGCCGAGACAGGGACAATCCGGTTAGCAAAACTCACCCTTTGCTGTAAAAATGCGTTGGTTCAAGCAATCTTCCTCCCTTGGCCGACTGCACGCGGTAATCCCAAGCCTCCTGAAGCCCCGTCGTCCAAAAACACAGAAAGCGCAAGCGGCGTGCTTGATATACAGACCTCAATCCGCTGATCGTGAGAACATCCCCCTGTCTTCTCTGCGCATCGAAACCAAAGTCCTACCCGCACTGACGCCCGCATTCAGGAGACGAGGGAAAACCCAGATGCATAATTACATTCATCCACCCATTAACCCGCTGCCACACCCCCCTCCCCCAACCTGACGATTATATAACTGCTGCTATCAACTGACCACTTTTATTCCCCATTTCATGTACCGGCCTGATGATGAATGACCGACAACCATTGTTTTGACAATACGACTTTTCAAATATAGGATATTCGACAGTTTGACTGCCATTTTCGGTGATGTCCACTGTGTGCCCCAAAGTGGGGTAAACGCACTGCACTCTCTGCTCCTTCGTCCACATAGGCCCGGTGTCAGGACAGAGTCGGGAAGACTGGAAGCAGGATCGAGCGTAGGTGGCAAACTCGGCGTGAGTCTGAGCCTAGGCGTACCACCACACCCCTTTCCATGTGGGGCATTTGGTCTAGGTGCACAGCGACAACAACCCCTGTGAGTTTTGATCTAGCTCTCGTGCAGGTACTGAAAGATGGCCTGGACCACGTCTCAGCATGGTCGTCAGCAAATGGCCTTTTACTTAAAGACCATAACTCAGTCCAGTGTGTTTTCGATTGTGACCCTTTCCCAGTCCTGAATCCATTGAAATTCTGCCCCATGAGGTATCCTCTTTCCGGTACCTTGGTGGTACCCTGGCATCTAACCCCGCATGTAATTATCACATTGAAAGGCCTTTTTATCAAAATCCGTAAACTTTTATGTTTGGTCCACCGTTTGCACATATTGCACACCACAAGCCTTAATCTGGGTAGTTATAGATGCCTGTATTTACCCCCCTCATTCTTTACTGCTCTCCGGTTGTTTTTCCAACTCTACTTAAAAAATACCCGGTCATTTTTAAACGTATCCTCCGAATTCTCTCTTCCGCTGTCGGTATTTCCTATGTTTTTTTTTGAACTGACATTATAATCCAGCGAAATTTTAAAACGGTTAAGCAATTTGCTCATCGCATCCTTAGTGAGGTCACTCACCCTCTCCACTCTGAACTAATGGCTGCGAAGCCTTGCGGTACTCTGTGCCGAAGCTACCATCATATGTCCTGCCGAACATCGGCGTATCAGCACTCTGTACTGCCATTCCTAGCACGCTACCTCACGTGTAAAGAAACGGGAATAGAGGAGTTGAAAGCCGACCTGTCTCCATAGCAGCTGTGGATATCGTGTGAACCTTTAACACTGAGTATTCTAGGACCTTTTACCTTACCTCTCTCCCTCTCTAGTGCATCTACCGCGTAGCCCTCCATACTTTTTTTCCACCCAGATTTGCTTTAATCAATGACCCATAAAAATATGACAGGGCAGAAGGGGAGAGGATGCAGTTTGCTACCTTGAATAATTTACATTTCATTTTGCACCTCTTCACCAGTAAGCGTTAGTTTTTCAGACCTATACACGAACACTAAAGGTTTGTCGGCGTACAAATGAACTCCTATGGGCGTGGAATTGGGCAATTCGTGCGTGAAGACCAGAAAAAAGAAAAGATGAGTCAGAGGAAGGTGCTCGGAAAACGCAGTTTTCGATGAAAACTGGATCTGAGACGGTGCCTTGGATATGCACCATCAGTTGAAAGTGCTCGGATATAAACGTAGTAAGGTGAGAAGAGGGCATGGGAACGTCATGCAAGGGTTCAGCATAAATATCAAGTTCTAATACACAGAGAGAGAGAGAGAGAGAGAGAGAGAGAGAGAGAGAGAGAGAGAGA
>JAYGXS010000005.1:766053-799453 GCA_036362985.1 Ligula intestinalis
TTATTGAGTAGTTGGTAAGAGTACCGTAAAGAAACCAGCTGCTGCTTTCGCTTTGACTTGATGTACGCGATAATCTAGGACACAGAGGTATGAATAGCTTAACCTTCAACATAATCTGAAACTTAAGCCTATTCCAAAGTACTTTAGTGGCCCCTAGCGGCCACTGTGTGAACCCGTGATCACTGACTCATTGCGCCAAGGCTGCAGTCGCGATGACTGTCTTGTCCACCTCTCGCTCACTGTCCGACTTCTCCCATTTCATAAGGAACCGGACCTGGAAGATCGCAGCCGTTAGCCTTCACGCACGTCGATAGTTTCTCGGAAATTGTCACAAAGTCACCTGCTTTGCGTACGGTTCCTCTTCTCATGTCCAGTTTAGGGGCCCATATAAGTCATTCTTACCATTTCGATAGGGATGGCATGCATGTCAGCGCTAATATTAGAGCTACTCTTTAAGTTAAAGTTAAACCACAAAGAGAGGGAACCTTCCTGAAATTTGGTGCGATTCCACCTGTCGTATAGGGGAAGGGGGAACAACACTTAACCGATTCCCACCACGCTTCTACTATTTTGTCTACAAGGGTTACAAAAGAAGGAGAGTTACTGAGAATACAAGCACTACAATAATTGGTCTCCTCGCAGACAAACCTGTTGACTTGTAGTGGGCGCTACTGCCCGAGGCCCACCTAACTCTGCACGTTACAGACAAGGTATCTCAAAGCAGGCCCTTGCGAGAATGTATTTTTCGGCCTGCCCCCGACCAGACGCGAACTGGCGCATGAGACACTCACGACCCACGCCAGTGTCTACCTTCCTGTGCTCCAACCAATCACCATCAAGGCAGCGAGACTGAGCGAGGATTCGGCAGCCGCGCCAATGACTAACGCTAGACTCACTTGGCATTCTACCCCCTCGCGGGGCGGACGCGCTGCCGCGGCCCTCTCAAATGGTTCTCACGGTCGAACTCCACGCCAGACCGAGCCAACCCTTCTGCTAACTATTCTCCTATTTATTCTGTACAGAATACAATCTTCCTACATCGCTGGTTTCCCAGGTCTTCTCTCATCTCCTAAGGAACCGGGCTTGGAAGATCGCAGCCGTTAGGGCTAGACCTTTGTAGTCTTTAAACCTTTGCGATAGACACATATGGGCGCTCAGCGCACTCTAGAGATGTTACCGCGGGCTGTTAAGGCTAAGAACATTTAACCCTAACTGTTGCGATCTTTCAGGCCCGGTTCCTTAGGAGAAGGGGGAAGTCATGGGAAGGCCAGCGAAGTAGGAATGATAGATTCTTTACAGAATGAAATGGAGAAGAGGCAGTAGGAAATGATTATCAGATGCCCTCACAACCGAAAGCCAGCGGACGGCGTCTGAAGTGAGGTCTGCTCGGCAGTCGTCAAATGAGATCCAGTGTAAGTCGGTCTGTGATTGGCTGTTACAGAGACCGGAAACAGCGAGCCTTTCGAAAGTGCACTTCGGCTTGAGCTAGTCACTACAGGCGGTCACAAGTGCACTTCGTTTGAGCTAGTCACTACAATGTCTTTGATGGTAGTTCACTTTCATGCCGGCCATCAACAAGCCAAGAACTGCATCGGCATCGAATAGCAGCACATCAGGCTTCGCGCTCTGCACGCGCTGGACACCACCACCACCGCCAGCAAGATGCGTTGGATTGATTTATCGACAATCTGCGTAGACATGCCGACGCTTGTCGTGACGCGTCAGGCATCACATGCCGAAGCGTCGGTAGGTCTAACCAAAAGTGCCAGTGAAGAATGCACTTTCAGGAGGCACTGGTGGTACTTCATTTTGGCTTCTGGCGACAACCCCACGCACACAGGCCAGCACACATCTCCGGAGTGTGTTGGGGGGGGGGTCGAGGTACTCAACCACCGGTGACCTGCAGTATATTACAATCTGGCATATAGACCAGGCCGCATGTTTCGTGTACAACGTTGTGAGCAAGTGGTTTCAAAAGAAGTTGCAAGATGGATGCACGGCAAATTAATCGTAAGACTCCCAAGATCAGGAAGCTGTATTTATTGTGTACGAGGGAAACGTGCATGTGTCTAGTGAAAATCGACTGTGCAGGATCTGGCCTGTTGCATATACTGCTAACCGAAATTCTGATTAAATGAAATTGCTTAGCGTACAGTAACACCCCAGCTTTTAAATGAACATCCATCCAGCCAACTGCAAAAACACATTTATAGGAGATAAGGTTAAGACGGTTAACCCTAACACCTACAATCTTCGAGGCCCGGTTCCTTAGGAGATAGGAGAGAAGTCTTGGGAAGGCAGAGTAGACGGAACATTATATTGTTTACAGAAGGAATAGAGGGAAGGCTGCCAAATGGTCTTGCAAGGCGTCTGACCGTGAGGCCGGCGTCGTCACGACCACCACGCGCGAGGCGCAATTCCAAGTGAGGTTTAAGAGCCGTAAGGCCAGGAGACAGAGAGTACGAGCGGGTCCATTGGCTAGGTCGGCCTGCGATTGGTTGGACACCGTGCGGGTGGACATTGTGTGGGTGGATAGCGTATGGCTCGACACCGTTGATGGACATCGTGGGTAGCCTGTGGCTCGCAGCAGTCGCCAAGACCTTGAGGTCCAGACAGATTGAGATCATGAGAGGAAAGCTAGACAACGAGCAGGCAACGACCCACTACATATTCGCTAAATAATAGTATGTATTTTTTCTTCTGATTTTCGTATCCTTATAGATTCAAAGGTATTTTGTAGAAGACACATAAAAACATACTGACCTGCACCCCACTTGGTACAAAAACTATCATTTCACCAAATTTTATATTTGAAAAAAGACATCCTCCGGAGAAAAAAGAAGGATTTTAGTTCGGATTTTTTCAAACCATGAAACTTACATTCATGCAGTATCTTATTGATTATTGATTAGTATTATTATTGATTAATGAAGCCCGTGAAGCTTATGACATGGTCGAAGATGACGGCCAGACTGGATGAATCGTAGGTGGCGGCAACTTAGTGACGTAGGGAAGTGTATGATTTTTTTCATGGTAAGTAAAAAGCCTGTAGATTGGGAACCCCGAGCGCACCTGCAAACTTCAGGCGGGGTTTCAAAATTATTCGTGAATTGAACAAGCAATATACGGTAGTAGGATTTCCTCCATTCTGGAGACTTTGCGCTAATTTCCAATGAGATTAGATAGAGGGAGAGAGAGGGGTAAACTTTAGTTCTAAAGTATCATCTCAAAATATTTGACAGAAACTCCTACATTCACCTTGGATAACAGTGGGTTTTTAAAGCAGCCTGTATGAGAAGATCCCAATGGCTGAAAATGCATCTTCTTGTAGGATAAACAATTGTCGGTGAATGAGTCCTTCAAAACGGTGCTAGCCTCAGGCGCAGATGACCATATTATTGTAATTCGAATAAACAACGAGGGCCAAAAAATGGGATATCATGAGCAAAATTGGCCACCCGATTTGAAAATGCCCAAATAAAAGTGATAATCTCGCGTGTCATCTCAAGGAGAGTAAGTATTGAGGCGAATATTCACATTCAAGGTGCGTGTATAGGTAAAGAAGAAGCAGAAGACACGTCGATTACCGGAATCACTGTTTTATTCGTATGAGCTCTCGAACTCTTACTGGGGTCCACCGTTAGAGACAAGAGCGTCAACAAAAAAACAAGCAGCAGTTATAGGGGGGAAGGGGGCCAATCAACCACCTGTGACGTCAGTTCGGAGATGCCTGGGCAGGGCTATGCATGCCGATGCCAGATCGATTAACTGAGTTCTCATCGTCTTATTACCGGAGTGGGTAAATATTCCCGTGCCCTAACCCTAACGGTAGTCCTTGCATAGACCTAAACGGAAGCCTTAATCTTAACCCTATCCCTAAACACTAATATCGCAGGGGGTTAAGAGAGTTAAACCGTGCAACTACGATCTTCAGACCATGGTTACTTAGTGCAGAAGAGAAGTCGGTGAAGGCCAGAGTAGTAGGAAGACTTTATTGTGTACACAACGGAAGAGGAGAATAGATTGACTTGGGAGAGATACGTCCGATCAGTAGGTTGACCGGGTCCCAAGTCAGGTCTTAGAGTAGTCGAGCCAGAGGACAGATAGAGGGAGATCTTTCATTGGGTAGGTCAGCCTGGAGATTTTGGGCAGAGAGGCAACTTGCGTCGGGCACGCGTGCAAGCTCCTCATTCGTCGCCTCATAGATGCGAGAACTATGATTGGCTGATCGAGACGTCGAGAAAGCACATCGGTGAGCGTTTGGGAAAGTGCACTTCGACGCGAGCTAGTCAGGCAGGCACGACCCGCTACACTAACCCTACGAAAGAAGAAGACGCAATCTTTGGAATGGCAATTTTATTCTCATCATGCGCTAAGCTCTATTTTAACCCTCAATCGAACCCTAATCCTGGCCTTAACGCTAATCGTAAACTTAACCGCATGTGTAATCATAAAGTCCACCCGATTTTCCACAGAGCTTGGTACTGAGACGCCTGTATTGCGGATTGACCTCATTCTCATGTCCTGTTTAGGGTTTTGCGTGAGTTCTTTTCACCAAACAGACACCAAGACCATGTACCCCAAAAATTGCAGTTTCGTAATAGATTCACTCCATGCCATCTCCTTCATATCATGCCTGCGGTAACTGGATGGTTGTCAGAACAGCTGATCACGAAGCATGCACCTTATCAGTTGCTGGTCTACATGTTTAATTAGTGTGAGCCAGCAAGTGTAGCGCCACTCGAGACAAGGTCGTAAAAATTGATTAGATGAAAAGCAAATTGCAGAGGCAACGGAAACAGATTTGCTGTAGTGACAACCGGAGGGGGGGGGAATGAAATCATAGTACTGACTATTTGGCAAGCTTGCCAAATCGGAGGTTTCATCATCTTGTCGTGGCTTTTGTCTTGGGGCGGCAGGACGACAAAACAACAGGCAGATTCATTTACGAAAACAGACTGCTCTCAGTGTTGCGGAGGCCAAATTGATGGGTAACGAAGACCATACCGGCAAAATTCCACAATGGGATGAAATCTGACGCAGCTAAAGGAAACAATAGGCTTTCACGTTGCCATGGGTCATAAATAAGCACGTTACCGTCGAGGCTAATTGACGGAAAACGATACCATCATTTCTCCCACTTTTTTGCCCCAAGTTGTCTGGAGCAGCAGAGACAGCATTGTCTCATGAACAAAAGCAAGAGCATGTTTATTGACACCCTAGTGTCTGCGTACTTAACGCCCCTAAAGGTGTAAGACTAACAGATGAAAAGACTAGGAGGAGGAGGGAGCTATCCTAGTTGCTCACAGATTAAGTGGTCAGGCTTGACGCAGGAGCTTAAGTCAGCAAAGAAATTCCTCCCCACTGCGATCTTTAGGCCTAGTGTCGTAGGGGAAGAAAACAAATAAGCCGCAAGGTAGAAGGAATAGTCTATTCTGTACATAGTTAGTGGAGAATAAGTTGGAGGAAGTTGACTGCAAGACTAGCGTGCGCCCGGCAGGGAGAGGGACCGCGTCCGTAGGGTGTGTGAGCGTGGCAGTGGTCGCAGTGAGGTCCTTTATGAGTCGGCCTTGACGGTGATTGGACGGACCGGGGTAGACAGGCTGGTGCTTGCGCACTCGCTAGCATGCACAAGTGCACGTATACCGGAGAGTTGGGCCACGCCAAGCTCGCATCATACTAAGGACTTTGGACTAAAGGTAGTGAAGAAGTCAATGTAGTTGGCTCGCGTCCACTGGCATGCAAACTTGAGTGTGTCTCGCTGGGAGCTGCTACCTTAAAAACTTCACCCAGCCGGATATCAGTCGTTAGGGGAAGCAGAACCTGGTAGGATCGTAAACGAAATCATCCTAAAGAGAGTTTTGGTCCGAAACGCTGAAGCAGCCATGGCAACTTCTGAAAAGTTTTAGCAGCAGAATTGCCCCAGAAGGGATAAGGTACATAGCGACGTACAGTGTAGTGTCAAAGTGAGGTAAGTAACGTGTCGGTCCCTAAACTATACTGGAGGATACCGTTCCTTCAAGCAGAAAATGACGAGAAAAATTGAAAATGGAGCACAGAAAAGTATACTGGTGTACATGCTATTAGTCAAGCGTGTTCGGATATAGAAGGACCCTCGATTCAACGACAAAATCAATAATTATTAAGTAGCTTTTTATAGGGGAGTGCTGCATTTGCGGGAAGTCCGAAAAACGTGCGTTAAAATGCCGGCATCCTGACGCGACTAAAAGGTATTAAGATTATGCCGTATGCTGTTAAGGAGAAGGGTGAGGCAAATGTTCTGCGGCAGTTGTGAGGACCGTTATTTTTAGGTTTATTTTTTTTCTGGAGTCTGTATCCAAAGTTACACTTCCTTATGATTTTATTGTTCATATTCACCCGTGTTTCGATGTTTTTGTACATATTTACAAAAGTTTTACAAGGTGCTTAAATCACAAAATCATATAATTAAAAATCAGAAAAGTGTGAAGCATCACACTGTACTGCAGAAAGAAGCAACAGTTGCAGCTTTGAAAACCATTTTTTGCAAGTTTCTGACGATTTGTGCCACAAAACGCATTAATAAACTTGTTTTACCGAGAGTTGAAACTCTAAACAAATGTGCTCAGATGTATCCGTAAGTTTTACTGCGAAGATGGACGCTCCACAAAAGTCATGCTACATTCGAAGAATGTGATAAGGCACCTTTTGTATGATAAGGTTTCTGCTAACGAATAATCTAGAAACGGAGTGGGCGGAAGCTTAGCAGTTTTCGCAAAATCGCAATATAAATTGGATCCTTTCTTGCCATTTACGATCTCAGAACAGGGTCAAAAGTAAATAAATATAGCGAAAAATATTCCACTGTAATAAGAAAAAATGAGATCGTTTATTTGAAGCAGAAATCGTGCGTCAAATATCTAGGCAAGTCAGCAAACGATCAAAATTATACATTTTTTGCTGGGCTTGATTTTCGAATGATTATCAAATTCAAGCACTTTTTAAACATTTGAGTCATCATACAAGGTGGTTTGATTGATCTTAAGCAGACAGTACTGCTGACGAAGACAAGGGAGACTAGAGTGGCCATTTCGGGCTTATTACCCATCGTCAGCCAGTTAGACCCAGCCCCAAGTGGGACTCCACCAGACTCTCGAACTCGCGACATAGTAAGGTATAGTAAATGGTGACTTCGCTTGTGGAAGCTGATTTTTATCGACAACGAATTTCCATGTTTTGACGAGTCTACATATACGACCCAGACAACCATCTGCACTCACTACTTCAGTGAATATACTATTTTGAAGGTTTTTATAAACATACAGAACTGACTCTCTATGCATGTGCACTCGAGTGAGGACCGAAGTTGGCGCAGTATTCATCATCACAACGTCAAGAAAAATATGAACGTCAACCCAATGAGTGTCTCACACGTTGTACAGGGAGTGTTAGCGCGTTGCCCTAATGATAAGGGCATTCCGGGTGTAGTGGGCCGTTGCCTGCCCTTCCTTTCGTGGCCTCAATCCGTGTAGACCTCAAGGTGGTTGCGGTCTCCGGACTTACTGGCGCGAGACACTGGCCACACACCCACGTTGTCCAACAACATGCCTTCCAACCAAACACAGGCCGACCTAGCCAATAGACGCGCTCTCTCTCGCTGGCTTCTAGCCTGATTGTTGTTAAGACCTCACTTGGACCGCGGCTGGCTCTCCTGCAAGTTGTAGGCTCGCTAGGTCAGACTTCATGTATCTATTCTCCTCTCCTTTGTGTACACAATACATTCTTCCCACTACTCTGGCCTTTACGGAATTCTCTTCTGCACTAAGAAACCATGGTCTGAAGATCGCAGTTTCACGGTTTAGCTCACTTAACCTCCTGCGATACGGGGCTTGGGTGTGGTTGGCTGATGTTCGAACGTAAGCTAGAAATGGTCATTCCAGTCAACCATCGTACCAGCTTCCCGGGCATAAGACTTTCCTTGGCTGTCGTAACACAAGCCCGGGAGTTGGCTTGTCATTGTAAACAACGATGGGACACGAATATGTGTACATCTTCCCCATGAACCATTTTTCTACACTGCTCTTTTTTTGCATTACAACAAGTGATAAGAGCAGTTGGCGGGCGTAGGTAAGCTTTTGATAAATTCTTATTGGACTATTAAATTTATGTGGGAACGGGCTCAGAGGTAAAACATGCGGCCAGTTGTATTCGTCATTTCATCTAAGTTAGTCATCGGAAGAGGGTCGATAAGAGACGACTGGTCACCCGGCGGTGAAGGTTTGGTGGAGTCCGTTCAGAGGGGGGGGGGGGAGAGAGCGAAAAAGTGAGTACCATCGTCAGCTAGTCATACTCAACTCCAGGTGGTGCACAACCCCAGGCTAACAGGTCATGAGTTCGTTTTCTTGCCTATTTGCCTCGGGAGCTATTGACACTCGCTAATAAGCTTTAGACTTATGATCAAAAGTTCGCGAGTGCAAGCCTCGAGTGGTGCACCACTTGGGGTTGGGTATGACTGGCTGAAGAGAGCTTAAAAGCCAGAAACGGCCATTCCAGTCTCCATCTCTTTGCCAGCAATACTCTCTGCCTAGACTACTAGTAGATATGCGGCTACGATGGGACTCTAGAATGAGCCCTAAGGCAGAACGGAACGAGTGAATTCCGTTAGCGATCGGGGAAATTTCATCAATACAAACCGGTTTCCTCAACTTGATAGAAGTCACTTCTGCCCCTTTTGTGTGTTTAATAAGACTGCACTTTCTAGCCTAAAAGACCCCAATTATCACAAGTCCTCTATGACAGATGTACATTTTGGCACAGTTTAGTGTTAGGGAGGGGTTATACTTATCTGTGTCCGATCGGGACGCCTGCCAAAGCTGTCAAGTCACTGCAAAATCTCCAGATTTCAACACGTAAGCGGACTCCTCAAGCGGGGCACGTCAAGTAAGGAGATAGCACTTAGTACTGCAGTCAGCGTTCACTGAGGCCAGCGGGACTACAATACATTAACGCTGACAGAAGACACTCTGTTTGTGCCATTTAGTACTGCAAACTTTGGGAAGACAAAAACGATAGCAGAGAGGCAGGAAAATTTATGCAGACCGAATAATGCTTGCACGCAGCCGAAGTCACACGTTCTGCCTTAAAGGGCTTCCGACGCCGTTACAAGACCAAATCGTCACGATATTGCGCACCGAGGAACGGCCTCATCCCCCGCCTCGGGTTAACAACTACGAGCAAATGACTGCATTCTAAATGAGTAACTTTTTATACAGTCTCCGGTGCGCTGACCCCTGCACCCGGGTTAGTCTTACTGAACAGAAGTTTGCAGACCTGTTTCACTCGCTGTTCCTAATTTTATGCACACAGACAAAGCACCCATTAAGTCGAATGGAATGCCGCAAAAAATTATCGAAACGACTAGAAAGCAGTCGAAAGAGTGAGGGAGAGAGAGTTCCAGGGCTTGACGCGTAGGCTGCACCAGCCGTACTGTCGGGCTAGGCAGTACAGCCTGCGTCTTGCGGTTTTCTTTTGCGTGGCTTCTGGGGGATCTTGAGCGTTGGCGGATCCCCAACAGCTACGCAGGCAGTGTTTTCTTCTCTCGGGGTCATCTTTTCTGGCGATAGGGTGCGAGAAAACCAAAGCAGAAGCTTAATTCAGGGCCGTTCAGGATTGTCATGGAGCGTTGCGATATCGTATGGGGTAGTCGATATGCTAAAACTCGATCCCTACACTTGCAGCGGTACCGTCGTTGCTGGTCTACCAGTGATTATTTATCGAGTCCATAAAAAGCTGCTCATTTCGTAGCTAACTTAACTTGAAATACCATCCCAATGCACAGCAACCCTAGGCGCATCGAAGAAACAGTAGCCCGCCTTTCTGCCCTTCTGGAGATACAACACGCCAACGGACGACTAAAAATTACTGATAAAGTAACCGCTTCTGCTATTATCTCTGATGAAGGATCCGCGACGGAGACCGAAACGTCAGCGAGCACACCTGCTTCTTCAAATTGCACACGCCGGAAATAAGACCAGCAGAGAATTGATTGGAGCCTAGTCCACGGATGGGAATTCAATCAATCGATGTATCGATTGGGCGCTGGCGTACAGAGCCCCACGCAGTCACGTCCACACTAGCGTGACTGACAGTTGAATGGTGCATACACCCTATAATTGTCCCCTTTTTGTTGCTGTTCTTAGCCCTGCCGACAAACGTCTGCGAGAGTTTGAAAGATCAGGACAATAAACCAAAGGTTTGGGTACTTAAAAAGCCTTCTCCATTACCCACGCAAGTGTCTGAAACACAAACTTCCTCATTTTATTCGGCCCTTATCTAAGGCTGCCTCTGAAGATGGAAGCCGAAACGTCAGGTTAATAAATTCCTCGTCCCAGCGATCGCATCTTCTCAACTAACTGATTGTCAACCTTCTAATAAAGAAAACAACCCACCTCGTTCAAGCTCCCCTGCTAGACATCAAGAGTTTCACAGCCAATTTCTTCAACCTACTTACCAACTCATCGACTTTTCTGACAAAGAAAAAGGAAATAACAGCCCAACAGTTAAGTTCGCGATTAATATACCAGGTCATAATAAACGATTGAGCTAAAATGTCGGCCTCTTACGCGGAAGAACTCGTCAAGGCTAAGGAATGCCGGTGTGCATTCGGCAAAGAATCCTATATACACAAGAAGTATATGTGATCATTTGGAGAAGAATGTCATCTGCCTGACGTCTCGATATCCGTCACTGATCCATCATCAGAGACATTTGATTTGATAGGGTAGCGCAGTTAGTCTGACTAACAGCCGTGTAGGGAATAAATCAAATTTGATACGCAGAATACATGGCATCGATCATACTAAAGGCGTTTCGCGGGTCTCCTGAACATTGTGAAACTGTGCGGCCCTCGGTACATCAGTGGGTATGTGGTGGTCGCTGCCGACCGACGCTCTCCATTGCTTTGTCCGGCGTCATTGTCCAGGGCCAGCTGCCTCAAGGTCATCCAATATCTCGGTCAGCGCTTACAGTCGCGCTGACCTGCAGCGGCTTGACCTACTTCCACTCGGACACACACACACACGTGTGTGTGTGTCTAGGTTCTCGTGGCTGCACAAGCACCACTCGAACACGCCCCTCTGCCCCCACCCTCTGCCGTCAGACATCACTTCAGATCACGCCATTCTAGCGGAAGGTCGAGCCCTTCGTAGTCAATCGCTTTCCTTCTATTCTTCATTCCTTTGTGTACATAATAAACTATTCTGGCTTTCCCAAAAATTATATTCTCTAGTAAGTAACCATGGTCTGAAGATCACAGTTGCCAGGGTTTAACTTACTTAACCCCCCGCGATAGGTTCACCAGTGTGTCTAAAGCACTTCCTGGTAAAACTGCAAGTAGTAAATAGTAGAGAGGCTGGAAATCCAAAGTTGTACTAGAACATGACTCGAGGAAAACGGATAGAACGAAGCTAAGCAAACGAGAGGTTCATACTCGACAGTCATACAAAACTGCTTTTTCAAATAAAACCCTATCCAATCGCAGAAACAGTCTGGTATGCAGTCGAACTGCAATCAAAGATGAGTCTGTATAGTCTAACTGATAAAGTTAAACGCATTCTGTCTGCTCTGTTGTCGTTTCTATTACTCTGCCTAGACATACAAACGCGTGTACACCAGCCAGAAATGCAAGCGTCAAAGCTACCTCTGACGAAGACAAGGCTGGATGTCGCCATGTGCAGGGAAAGGGGGACTGGACACTGCCACTTAGAAATGAAACTTTAGTAAATTTTCCGGATGACAGCTGCGTCAAAAAGCAAATAGTGAAAGCGCAGATGAGCTCTCAGTAGAGAAGAAGAAGAAACGCAACAAAGGGCTATATGAGGCGTATTTCTTGCGGCAGTAAGTCACCAACACGCTTGCACGCACGCACACACAAATAACATACACGCAGACATCCCATTGGTCACCACAGTTGAGAGATCGTCCCAAAATAGTAGCTACGCGCGGCGGGAACAGACGGCTGGTGCGGACGGGATGCTCGGAGGAACAGCTGGGAGGGTGCGTGTTGCAAGGGCACTGGTCATGCGCAAAGAGGGCGCGCAAGCAGTAAGTGGGACCGCCGCCCACGCATCAAAAAATACAACAGCCTGAGAATAAAAAGTCAGGGTACGGTAGTAGTGAGGTTCAAGGAGGAGGAGGGGGAGGTATCGGTGCGCGAGCGCAACCGCGCGTGTAGCGACCGGGATTGGTAGCTTCATTCTGTCCATTTCACCATGCTGCCGCAACTGAAGGGAGAAGTGGAGGAGGAGAGAGCGGCCAAGATAGGCAAACAAGAAAGAGGGCTGCCAGTTGAAAGGTTCGATTCGCTGAGCAGCCTGGGGAGGGAGGGAGAGGGAGGTTAGCCTGAGGCGTACTAGTCACCCGGGTGCTCGGGGCAGGTTTGCTTGCGTTGGAACCACAAATCGATGCATCTGCAAGGACAGAGGAAACCAAGAAGGATGAAAATGACGCACTACGTGGCAAACTGCGTGGACTGGACTGTCTCGATCAACCAAAAAGAAGTCGAAAAACTCCTCAATGTTGATGCTACAAACTAGACCTTAAAGAGAAAAAGTCAGAAAATGCGAAGCCGACGGTCCTAATCTTGCTGTCTGTATGAGTTACTTCAGTGAGCGAATCAAGTAGGGGGCAAACATCCAAACTAGACGCAAATAAAAAAGGTATAACGCATGAATACGAACTACCTCGAAGCACTTTAAATTTGAAACGACTGCAAAACGGAAGAAACGATTTCGCTGGTTTCAACACTTGCTAAACGGGTGTGTGGACTAGGAATGTAAAAAATACACCATAACGATGATTTAAAAACAGTGGAAGATATGACAGCCATCGCACGAAGGCTGATGCGCAAACGTGAAGCATGAAGACGTGGCTGTGAGATGTTGCCAGATAAAGCGAAGATAGGACAATCGGAGATAACTTACTTCTTATGATAAATACAAAGGCAGGGTAGGCGGGCGATGGAGTCACCAACCTTGAGATCTTCTAGACAGATAGCACATTCACCTTTATCAGTCGTGAGTTTATCCTCTAAAAAAAGGAAGTGAGAAAACTTGGAGACGAGGAAAAGCAGATAAAATAATTTACAAATAACATTCTACTATCTTATCAACAAGTAGGCTGTTTTGTTTTATTCAATACGAAAGGGTGGTGCAGTCGATGCTAATTCTATGGGAATTCATTGATAAAGCCCATGTATGCATTTATATACACTCCTGTATGCATTGCAATATTTTCTTCGGGCACCAAGGCAATTGCATTCGCATAAATTCTCCGGATATTTATGAGTGTGAGTGTATTTCTTTCTACAGGCACCAATGACAACCGCTTTCTCGAGTAATTGATTTTTTGCATGATTCTTGAAACGGTGGACCGTGACGTCAGCACCTGCAGGATCCCCAATTCCTGAACGATTTCTCTCTCGGTCATCTCGTTTTGAGTATTGACCATCTCAGCAACAAGCTGCTTAGTTGTTTCTGATGTTTGTTTCGGCCTTCTCTTCTCATAAGCGGCATTGAAATCTCGCTCGTAATTTTGAGCAGGAAATCCCTCTGAAGAGGATAGGCGAGACACTCAATTTGTCTTATTCGACAGTCAAAAGAATTGCAAAAAACCTGAGCAAGAATGAAAATTACGAGCGAGATTTCAAAACCGCTTATGAGAAGAGAAGGCCGAAACAAACATCGGAAACAGCTAAACAGCTTAGTTCTGAGATGGTCAATGCTCAAAACGAGATGACCGAGAGAGAAATCGTTCAGGAATTGGGGATCCTGCAGGTGCTGACGTCACGGTCCACCGTTTCAAGAATCATGCAAAAAATCAATTACTCGAGAAAGCGGTTGTCATTGGTGCCTGTAGAAAGAAATACACTCACACTCATAAATATCCGGAGAATTTATGCGAATGCAATTGCCTTGGTGCCCGAAGAAAATATTACAATGCATACAGGGGTCTACATAAATGCATACAGAGGCCTAAATAAATGAATAACCCTGTAACAGAATACATAAAGGACCTACAAACACGACTTAAGCACGGGCGAAATTCGTTACAGATTGACGCTAAGTGACCGCTATGTCCCTATATCGCAGTGGTACCAGGAAACTCGAATTTTCAGACGAATGCAATCTGAAGCCCCGTTTTCCCAGAATAAATTCCAACAAGGCACAGGAGACGAAACATGCGGATTTTAGTGACGTCATAAACTTTCGCCACCTCGTCTTCAACTGCGTGCAGCGTACATAAACTGTGCAATTAGAGGCCGATCCAGAGAAATAAAACGTGATAGATAAATAAAACACTAGGTGTGCATGCTGAGGGGGAGAAAAGGTATCCAGGTAAGCGAATTCAGATTCCAATGAAAACCAGTCGTGCGTAGCCAAATCTGCAACACGCAGGACAGCACTCAGTCATGCGGGGTGGGGGGGGGGGAAGGGATGGGAACAAGTTTACGCACATCCAGAGAATCGCTTCTCAAAAAAACACATGGAAAGGACAGCACATGCACCTACTCAGCTGCGTTCCAATAAAGAGAACATGGAACTTGGCCTTGTACCTTTTGCATAGGACTACTCGAATCTCTTTCTCAGATACGATTGATGACGAGATCAGTTTTCTGAGGAACGTGTTTGCTTGGAAATAGGTACCCGATGAAAGTTACCAGACAAAAGGTCCTGGCGAAATATCCGTGCTGAAAAAGCCGGTGAGTACCTACCTACCTACTGTTGCTCATAAGCACTAGAACGAGCATTCCAGTTTGACCAATATTCTGCCAATGCACGCTTAATCTAAATATCCTTACGAATATGCGAGAAAATTCGAGGTCCAGATAAAATATTCCTTACATCATCCCCGAAAGAAGAAGAAGAAAAGGAGACGATTTCTGAGACCTTACGAGTTTAAATTTAGTTACGGATGCAAATATATTGAGCACACGTAAGCGCTCTTAGCAACGCGGTCAGCTGAACATATGCCAGTGGCTTCGAAGAGCGGAAAATAAGACAGCCAAGAATTAAATTACGAAGCGCCCAGGGGTCCTAAGGTGGATCAAATGACTGCACTTAAGGTCCTACTTCAAGCAATGACTGGACATTTCCTGCGCGTCACAGAGACCACTGCAATATGGAGGAGGAAACCAGAACTCTGAAAACATCACATGGTCACCCTCACACTGTCGATCGATGTAGCGCCCAGTCCCCCACCCTTCCCGCATGCGGACCGTTGTCTCGCGCGTTTGAGTTTTAATTCCGTTCGAAAGGTTTTCACTAGAATCAGAACTTTCTTGCTTATATACTCTGCCTCCCCGCCTTTCTGCCCCCGGGAGTGAACAGTAAGGCATGCTGAAGATGTTGGCCATTACCAATCGTGTACGAGCCTTTGTGAGGTGTCCCCAAGGTAAAAACGAGCAGCTGCGTTCTGCCCTCTAGAGCAAGTCCAGAACGGCGAACACAAGGTGTCTGTAAGTAGACTCCAACGGCAGCTGACGAGTTAGTATCATGGTGCAGACGACCGAAATCGGTAATCAGACCCTGTTGTCCTGTCGCTACGTAGTTTGGTACGACCAGCGAGGTACCGAAAACAATAACCTGGCGTGCCCTCCTATACGTAAAGAATGTATTTGAGCTGGTCGAAAGACAACTCAAAAAACACCAGATAAAAGTGGCACACCTGCCCGCAACCACCTCACGTTCACAGCTTGTACACCCTAAGGACAGGGTTGGCTATCTTGAAGGAAAAGGGGTTGTCTACAAGATCCCATGTTCCAGTTGTGATGAGGTTTATTGTGATCAAACTGGGAAATGCGTCTCAACCCGCATAAACCAACATCAATCTGCGGTCAGAAGACAATACCCTTTATCCCAGGTGGCCATGTACACACTGGAAACCGGTAAAAAGTTCGCATTGGAGAACACACGGATTGTTGGCAGTTGCCCAACTAGAAAAGGCCGTGAATTCCTGGAAGTAATGCACTCAGACGAGGTATGCATCAACAGGTATATTGATCTGGATGCTAGCTACGGTTACCTCAAAGCTAAATTGAATGCGCACCAACAAATTACAGCTGACAGCCAAATTACGGAAGGCAAATAACATTTACAAACAGACCGAAAATCCTATTAATCTGTGCACACGTCGGAGGAATATTGATTTTCTCAATGTTTAAACATGTGAGTTGGTTGTTGCACAATTTTTACACGTCTGACGACGACGACCGGTTGGTCCGTGTCGAAAATTCACGAAATAAAATTGGACATTTCCCAAAGAAAGTCTTATCTCATAATTAATATCTTAGGATGCAAATATTTCAATAGCTACTTGCTGTATCTTAGAAGTCAGTTTATGGCAAACAATTGTTATCAGCAATTTTTCATCAGACCAAACGTTTGCAAATGTCTTCATGGGCAAGATCGATAAAACGAGTCTAAGGGACACCATCAATGACCTTACATTCTACAACCTAAGCCACGCCGATAAAAATTCCACGAAATGCGTCATCAATTGAAGGCGGCTCAAGGATGAGATAGAAGATGCAGTGTAGAAACAACTTTTCAACAAAACAATATTTTTGAGGCGAAAAGCTGGTGACAAAGAGTGGCGCTGCCTGTAGAGGCAGTACTTTTACCGAAAGGAGGTGCAGTATGGCGGAACTGCTACAGTACACAGAAAAAACGCGAAGTAGACGCATTCCACTCCCTCCCCCAAGGTAAGCCGGACTGCGTCCAGCGAATGATTTAAAAGCACCAAAGCGGTGTTTGCATAAATAAATTCAGAGAAAAATCCCAAATGTATTCTGTCTGCATGCATGCGGAGAAACCCCAACTACTTGTGCACAGTCAGAGCCATTTAAACTCTTTCGCCATAAGGCGCCCCTTGTCACCCACGATGCGCCTTGAAGACCGTCGAATAACTGCAAGGTTCCTTTATTTGGCCTTCAGAGAACATCGGCATTACCAGAAAAAAACACAAGGAAGGACAGCGCGGTTGACCGGAGTCTCACTGACAACTCAGATCCCGAGCGAGCCGCCTGTCTAGATTGCGCGAAGGAAATGGGTCCTTACCTTTTTCCACGGAGTTCCTGTCGAGAGGCAACTGAGTGGGGCCATGGTCATGAAGGTTCTTGGTGATATGGAATACAGGCGGGTCCCCAAAAACCGCTCGGATTCTTTGTTCGAGAATGTCTCCGCTAGAACTTTGGCTCAATAACCTAACCACAAGGCAGTGGTGGCAAGAAAACGTATTTAATTGCAGTTCGCGTTCACCATGTCGCAGTGCCGTCGTTGGGAGTTGCAGCACTTTATAAGGCAGTCGGTGCACCAGACCTCAGCCGTCCGCGCCCTGGTAACACTGTCGCTGCTGCGTCCGCGATTGCTTATTCGTCAGACCCGGGAGCCTGCTTATTTCGCAGCTACCCTTCACTGAAGGCCATGCCACTATTCGCCACCTGCGGACGCGCCAGATAGCCAGCAGCTAGACTAACGGGTAAGCCGCCTTTCCAAGACATGGAAGCAGTTCTCCGACCTTCTATTTTTGCTCTTCGTCGCTGGAGAAGAGACTGGGTGGAGCTCTTCAGATCCGCTGCCGCCAATCGTCATGCATGGAGAGGTACCGGCAGTTATAGAGCCTGCCGCAAGAAAATTTACTTCTTAAACGGTATACCGAAGTCAGCCAGATCGATATGGCAACTAAGCAGGTGAGACTTTAAGGGGTGTGGAAAAGACAGCTTTTCCAAATTAATCGGAAGATCCGTTTAGCCGCAACTGAATGTCGCTATACAGGCATGAAAACCTTGGACTGTCAAAGACTGCACTGTCTTAGAGAAGGTCCAGAGGCGGGCGACAAAATAACCAAAGGTCTGGGAACACTGCCCTATAAAAACTGACTGTTGACCACCAACCTATTTCCCCTCTCCCACAGACAACTATGAGAGAATCTAACATAAACGTCCCACAGTATAAATGGCCTGGCTTGCTGCTTTGTCCGTCAGACCAACACGCCCACATTGCGCGGTCGTCCCCTAAAACCCCGTCCAGGCAAAGCAAGGGTTGAAAGACGCAAGTCTTTGCCAAGTATCGAAGTGCTTGCAGTATGGAACGCTCTGCCTGAAGATGTTGTCCTCTTCACGCGTGTGAATGCATGCAAAACTGGAGATGCATCGATCTTCTCATTTATCAGCTATTCGGTAACCTATACGATTAAAGCAATTACACGTAATTATACTACTCGTAATAAAGGAGTAGACGTGTACGTTTATTCTTCGAATTTCGGACGGCCGCTCAAACTCGCTTGAAAATAAAACAGCAGAGCAATCTGAGTGTGAAAGAACATTAGGGGCGTATAGTAACAGATGCGATTTTACTACATATATGTGATCTAGTCGCAGCCCTTATGAGATCATGAAAGGTACCTTTTCACGCGTGTCGATATGCGACAGCGGATCTGGAGAGCTCGACCCATTCTCGTTTCCAGCGACGGACACTGAATAGAAAAGGTCCAGACACAATCTCAGGGTTCTGGTAAACTGTGTCGAGAGCAGTCATCCGGGATTCAGATCAAAATTAAACACAGTCAAAAGCGGAACTTAACTGTCCCTCTACTAGATCGGCGAAGCACATATATTAATCACAGTCAAAACTGTCTAGGATCCTGCCAAAATGCCCGCCAATGATTCAGTAGAAAAAGTGCTGTCCAGCGAGAAGAACTAAACAATTATGCGATCTTGTCAAGCACCGGCTACATTTACGGGTGATGGATTGGTATCCTTTGCTTCCAGATCACTGCAATTGTCTTGGAAAGAAAGGAACACCAAATAGGGCATTTGAGTACCCAAACTGGTTCTGTTCAAGAAAAGTCGGTATTACCGAGATGTCAAATGTTCAATTTGTCGCCGCCGCCACCGCCGCTGCCACCACCACCACCACGACCACAGAAGAATTTTCGTCAAATAACATAATTGTCACCCCAATTAAGAACACCGGTAATAGACGCAATAGGTAAGACTCTAAGGAGATAGGCCATCGCGCAGCAAATGCCCCCCTGTAAATACTGCATAGCTAGTCCTCTTCTTATTAACTTTTTGCTGGAACCGACTTCTTGATATGCATCTGGGGATAGCTAATTCGGTAATGGTGGGAGATAGCGGCAGTGCGTAAGCAACCGCTTTCTAAAGAATACCACGACCACACGTGACGGAGCATGGAAGGTCACTGCCTCCGATGGTATAAGGCTGTGAAGTCCCATTTCCTAGATTGGAACCAACCAGGTTGGCAGGGGCAAAATAAATAGATGGATTCGACAAAGACAGGCGTGCAAATGATGCTGGGCTTGAGAGCCTTTATTGTGAAACGTGAAGTTGACCGTTGCGACGATATCTGCCAGCTTCGCGTTTCGAACCCGTTCTGGAACCCCATCATTAGGTATAAATTCGAAAGAGCGTGGGGAAGTACGGGGGATGTAGTACGTAAAGGGCAGGGCTGGTATGCAGGGGTCAGGTCACCATGAAGCCAGAGGTTTCTGTAAATGATGCAATTGGCAGACTTCTGAACTTGAACGGCCCTTTTTATTTGCTCTCCAATCACGTGGGAATTGTGTAATCGTACACTACTCTGCCTATTTCGCTGCTTTGTTTGTCTGAACTTTGATCATGAGGTCATCTGTATAGTACACAGGCACTCTTCGGACTGAACATAAATTGCAGATTCTACCGACGACAGTCCTTGACCAGACCAATCATTGCGCTTTCCGTCCAATTTGCCAAACACGTGATTCCTCAGCGTTAACCTTATCATGTACATCACCATATCAGCACTTCGCACTCCTACTCCTAGCATCCTACCTCACGTGTAAAGAAACAGAAATCAAGAAGCTGAGACTGTAGCTGTCTCCATAACAGACGTGGATTTTATGTAAACTTCAATTTTTTTCAGTAATTTGTTAAGATATCCCGTCGCCCCAGTGAATGCAGCCATTTTTTGCTGAAAGGTTTCAGTGCCACCTTCTCTTCCTCTTAATTAAGAGTGCATACTGCCACGGATGCAAGCTGAAAGGGGATTAGTTGAAGGGGACTTGACTGGACTCAAAACAAATGCCGTCTTAGTGCCCTTCCTGCCTGTAAATCTACCGCCGGTGGTGTCCAATGTTTCAGGATGGGAACCACAGCAGACGCGTCTTCGACTGCGTTCCCACCTACCCTCACGGCGGCCAAGGTCTGCTACACCAAACTTCCCTACGGTGGATCTATCTCCCCTCCTCTACATCTCTGTTTTTGACGACGGAGCAGCCCCTCCCGACCACGCTTCTCCGACTTCCCCTCCTCCACACCACCGGGATTGAGGCCCACCCGGCGAGGCTCCTGATCCAACGAGGGTTACTAGCCAGCCAGTGTTTCAGGATGAAACTCAACCCCCACACACCCTTTTTCAGACCGCAGAGAGTCTGACCAAGTGAAAGCCAGAGCCGACTAAAACACGTTTCGGTAAGATGCAAGCAGATAACACGCAGAGCATTCAATTCGCTCAGACACGTGGTTGTTTACGACCCGAGGGAAGAGTCATCAACGCGACCAGCAGTAAGGCAAACAAAAATACTCGCTGCGCAGAACCTCGTTTACAAGAATGGACTTCAATTTTCAGTGGGGATTTCAGGCGGAAAAGGTTACATGGTGGGGTCTGTTGTATAACTGCGTGAAGCTGGTCTTCAAAGGAACGTTTTCTCAGCCATCCAAAAACAAAAACCCATTTATGTAGTGTGCACTTTCCGCATTGATTGTTGTGGCTTGTACAAATGCAGACATGCTCATTTTGTGGGAGGATGTCAGCACTTAAAAATTATGCGATACTTTTGGACTCATATAACCGACTATTTTCAGATTAACTGCCGGCACTCAGAAGGCATGCAAAGTGAGCCGTGCTTACTGCAGTTACACACAAACACCAGGAGGCTTCCTTATGCTCCTGTGGAGCAGGTTATATTAGTTGCATGAGTCGGCGCCTATTCAAAAGAATAAAGGAACACCTGCCGGTGAAGTCAGGAGCATAAATAGCTTTATTTTGGCGCACATGTTTGATTCCGAGGGACCCCAACGAAGCTTTTCGCGTGGTCTACAAGGCCTCACCAAATCATCCAAAGTCCCTGGGTCAGCGCCTGCTAGCAACAACAGAAGCGACCGCTATCAGGCTGATGAAGTCGGAGTTGTGTGCTCAAAAGAACTCCATACAAACTCCGCATCTAGCGTGGTCCGCAATCACTTAGCAGAATGCACTCATCCGCGCTCTGCTAGTCTCCCGCCCCCCCCTAGACTGGCTCTACCAAGCTCACCCCGCGTACCCATTTTTTCTTATCGATTCGCTTATAAGAAAAGACTAACATTATTGACCGCTTGTTTAACTTGTACCCCGTTCCCATAAAAATGTACCGGCCTGACGAGAATTTATCGAAAGCATACGTAAGCTCGCCAAACTAGCCTTCTGAATTCCCGCACCTCTAAAATTATAAAATAAGCGGCGTATGAAAAGAGGAAGGCTCCACGACAAAATACACAGGTACACGGAAGATTCCCTATCTCATGAACTGCGTTTTCAATTTGAACAAAACACTTAAGTAGAGTTGAAACACTGACTATCGTGCAGCCTAGTCCCAAAGTATTTCAATCACTTCAGGATGCGGGCTTTTAAATGGGTTTCTTTCTGACCACTTTCAAAAAGCATACTCAGAAAAAACGGCTACTGGAATAGAAGGCATCTTTCTCACAGATTTCCCATGTCCCCATAAATTAAAATACATCTGATAGAAAACGTGCACGAAAATTTTTTTTATATTCTTTTGATAGCAATTGACGCCTTCTTTAAATACGTAACTTGACGGAGCAGTAATTTTTTGATTAAAAGGACCTTCTAAATTGTCGAATAAATTTGAAAAATTAAACTATATTTTATAGAAAGCATGCACAAAATATGCTTTCTTGCACTCGTTTGGTAATAAAAGACGCCTTCTTGAAATTTTATGCTTGTAGAAAGGTTTTTTTAAAACGGTCTAAATTGCTGAACAATTAGGAAACCCACCCGCCATTAGATTTGAATTAAAGGCTCCCAGACCGCATGCTGTATACATTCGGACTGATAAAAATCACACGTTTCTCTAGGATACGAGGAAGGGGTCATATAATCCCAATAAAATTTTGCAATGTGGATTTTGTTGCATATTTTATAGGCAACATTAATAAATTGACAAATTAAATCCATTATTAATGAACAGTTCCAGATCTTCAAAATACTCATAATACAGAACTGTTTTTAAAAAACTGAAAGATACCCCATTATGAAATAAATGATTGAAAGAAGTCGTAAGAGTATTTATGTGCACTGGAAATCAATCAGAAAAAAATGTATAGTTGCTAAGTAGCCACTTTTTCTGAAACAGAATATGCTTTCCACAAGGGGCCACATGATAATCAATATAAAAAGCCTGGGTGAGAAGCTTGGTCGGATCGAAAATCTAACCCAGTATTTCGGTTGACATTTCATGAGACAGGGAATCTAGAGTAAATCCCTTACCTCATGAAATATCAGCTGAAATTCCTAAATTTGTTTTCAAAATGCTAATCATACAGTAAAATTTCATTATATTTCAGTCAGGTTAGGGTGTAGGCCATTGAACACGCTTCCGCATGAACGCCCGCGAAAAATGTATTTTGTAAAAAAGAGACTACTTAAATAGTATGCATGTTTCGCACTGATTTGCACCAGTCTTCTAATTTGAAATACATTTAGAAGAAAACATGCACAAAATATCCGTTCGTGTACTTGTTCGGTAGAAAGGCAAGCCTCCTTCAAAGTTTATCCCTGAAGAAAGGGTATCGTTGAGTTTAAAAAAGAATCTAATCGAGATTTTTAGGACCGTCAATTGTGCACCCGTATAGCAACGCATCTTGGTTTATATTCAGAGCAAAATTTTATGAGAACTATGTAAATTGTTCCTTAAACCGTAGGTAATTATCTACTTTTCTGTAGGTAGAATGTGTGCAGCATGTATTTTGGAGGTTTCAAAGTTATTCGGCAATTTAGAATTTTTTTTCGAAACGGAATGATATCCCTTCTTCAAGGATAAAAGGTGCAGACGATATAATTTACTGCCAAACGAGTGAGTACAAGAAAAAATATTTTTGTGCATTTTTCCATAATACAGGGTGTCCCAAAAGTAACTGACCCTTTTGATTGGCCAATAAAACGAAAACTATTAACGCTAGGATATTGAAACTTGTTTTATTCGAAAGAAAAACCATTTTATACTTTATTAGAACCAGGTTTTGAATATGTCTTTTAACTGATGGCCGTGATTGTTTTGACAACTTAGGGTTCATTTCTTTGTCGTTTTCATAACGCTCCTTAGTGTATCAGGCGATAGTTGTCTTATTTCAGAACAAATGTTGCTTTTAAGTTCTTGCAGATTTGTTGGATTTGTTACGTAAACCCTTGACTTCAGGTAGCCGCATACGAAGAAATCGTATGTGGTCAAATCTGGAGATCGAGGGGGTCAAGGAATGTTACAAAATCATGAAATCAAATGATTTGGAAAGCACTCATTGAACAATGCCATCGTTTCTCTTGCTGTATGGGCCGTGGCTCCATTTTTTTGAAAACAATTATTGCGTAGGCTATGTCCCTCAATTTCAGGAATTAGAAATTTGCTAATCATAGTTCGGTATCTTTCACCGTTAACCGTCACTATTGCGCCATCACTATTTTCAAAAAAGTATGGGCCAATCACATTGGAAGCAGTTATTCCGCACCACACCGTCACACGCAGAGAATACAGCTGCCTTTCTTGAAGTTCCCTTGGATTTTCATCGCACCGAATGCTAGAATTATCTCTTTCCAATAAAACAAGTTTCAATATCCTAGCGTTAATAGTTTTCGTTTTATTAGCGAATCAAAAGGGTCAGTTACTTCTGGGATACCCTGTATATATATTTGAATTTTTAAGGTAAGTGAAAATCAATGAGAAAATGGATTACTACTTAATTACTCATTGTTTTTCAGAATATTCTTTTTACAGACGGTCAGAAATATGCTCGTTCGAAAGCTGGCAACCCGATGTGACTTGAGCTTAAGCTGTATGATAATCAATACTGCAACCTCAATTAAGTAGCCTGTTCGAATACACATTTTAGAATCCCGGTTGGCGTTTCATGAGATGCGGAATCTACTATACGGTAAGTGCGGCCAGTGGAGATAATTTATGCGCCTGTGGGCCGCGGCAGGACAAAAAGACTGGAACTTCCCGTAAAGCAGATGGTGCTGGGCTAAATTCCAGGGAAATTCGGGTTGGGGTTACGGTTTCCATCAACGTTGCAGAGTGATACGCTTTATTTTAAAGATATCATTCCAAAATTTTCACCAAAAATATCCTCTATTCTAAAAGAAGCAAATTAGGCGCATAAACTGACAACGACGCGATATCAAAAGTTATTCA
Source organism: Ligula intestinalis (assembly GCA_036362985.1). Lineage (NCBI taxonomy): Eukaryota > Metazoa > Platyhelminthes > Cestoda > Diphyllobothriidea > Diphyllobothriidae > Ligula > Ligula intestinalis. The sequence goes on from JAYGXS010000005.1 coordinate 790,555, forward strand.
TAGTCGCGCAAGTAATTGCAAGTTTCAACATTGTGGATAAATGTCCTTGGAAAAGTCATCAAATATAGAGCAAACTGGACTGCATTCCAAACAGGGCTAACGTTGCGACCTTGAGCCCTAATGACCTCATTGTACTTCAAGTAAACAAAGAGGCGAAGTAGGCCAACCGAGGTGTATATAAGAAAATTTAAATGCGAATAGAGGGAGGGAAAATAGGGGGCTTAAATTGAAAAGCCAGCACACTCATTTCTTGACACTCAGCGTGACACGCCACATGTAATAAGAGGGAAGGCCGTTCCTGCTCTTCACACCTTCGAAATCGACCTACAGCCCTCGCTTTCAAGCTGGGGGCATGCTACCCTGTGGACATCATCGACCTGCAATTGTGCCTCCTCCGTTCCCGAAAACCCCCTACTCGCAATAAACCACCCATTCCAATGCACATAAAAGACGGCAGTTTAATATTTTTGATGGGCCTCGGAGAGCAGATGTGGAGCAGAGGCGTGTGTGTGTGTGCTTCCACCAAAAGGCCCTCGACGTCACTCACTGCCTAGCGGAGTCGGATCGATGAATGTCAAAAAATATACAGGCTCACAGGTACACAATATAGAGAAAAAAACAGGCGCGTTGAGTGAAGGCTAAACTCGGCAAGCCAGTGGGAGGATGAGTGTGCTAGCAGAGAGCGATCGAGCGAGACTGATACTGTGACGTAGTAGCACTCGAAAGGTTCGCGTAGCGATGAGGCGAGCAATGCAGAGCAGGTGCATGAGTGATAAAGAAGGCGCAAAAACTGCTGAAGAGTCAGAAAAAAAAAGGGGGGGGGGAGGAACCCAGCACCGCGATGCGACTTTGCCGTAGTGGCACAAGCGGAAGAACGCGTACGAGTCGCCTCGACCGAATCGGAATTTCGTCTGCTGACCTCGTAACCATGGCACAAGATGCAATGCTCATCGACTTGCATTAACTACAGAACCTCCTTCCCCCATCCCCACCCCATAGTCCTTCAGAAACAGTAACAACGAACCATCCCAAACTGACACACGCTCACGTGCTCCCCCCACGGGAATAGGAAAGCCACGCAATGCAGGCACAATTTGCATTTCTAATCACTAACTTCGTTGTAGTAAGCCTATCAACATTATCCTGTGGTTACTTCTAGTTTTATTAGTTGCGTGTTCTCCTGGCAGTTACGGCCAGCTGGCCGATTGACGGCGCTCAGTCACGTTAACTGGGGTCCACTGCGCCAACTCCCCCCTCGCCTCTACCCCTCTTATCATCCCTGCGTGTACTCTGCACTCTGCTTGCGCGTAGTTCGCACGCTCGCTCGCTATCCAAGAGGTTCTGCCGACGGCCCTTGTATCGATCTTTTTGTTTCCCACGGTCGTCGTCTAGTTCCAATGAATGCGCAGGGGCAGGCATGGGGTTTCGACTTCTTCAACTGCTTGTGCTGATGGGACTGAGTTGGGGGTGGCCTAAACGGCCTTGAGTGGAAGGCAGGTTTGCGGTGCGAACCTCTTGGTTCCTGTTGGTTGTATCCCTAATTTTCATCATCACGCGCCAAACCTTAGCTTATTTTTATTACTAGCAAATGTTAGGACTCTGAGATACGCGTATTTCTGGGTCATTACCCTTCATCGGTCAGAGTTACCTGATTCAAGTATAGCACAAGAACATGCCACTACACTCGAGTTTTGAACCCGGGTGGCTAGCACCCGTTTACGCAGGCCTTTAGAGTAGAGCGTGGGTGCCTGGTATATGACCTGAAAGGCCTCTCTCGCGTCAACTTGGTGATTTGTATCGACCAGGTGTGCGAGGATTGGGCTTGAGATCGATCGATTTTCCCTTTTACCTAACCAGGCTGTGATGTGTTCGTGCATCCTCTTCTCCAGACGTCCCACAGGAGCAGGTGAAGGAATAAATGCACATGGAAGTGGCCTGTAGCGGTAGTCTGTCTTTACCCCCCATCCGCAGAAGGGGAGAGTTTGTGAAGAATACGCTTAAGTTAGCCGCCGGGAAAGCACTCGTGACTGCTGTCCTCAGACGTTGTCTTACTAGTTCGCTTGCTGCGTCTCCTAGGAAGGGCAGTCTGATGAGAAGGTCTTTCTTTTCTGCCGTTGCTACGGCAGGCTTTGCTACATGCTCCTTTATGTTCCGAATGATGAACCTTACTGCATAAATATTTTCACAAAGTGCGTTCTGTAGCTGCTGCAGTTCTCTTTCAACTAATTCAGGAGAGCATATGCGTCGTGTTCTGGCTGCCAATGCCTGGACTAAGTTGCTTTTAAGATGAAGGGGAACAAAACTGTTGAAATTAATGCATTGCCCCGTCCAGGTTTTCTTTCTGCATACCCGGCGTTGTATTGAACCGTCTTCTTTTCTGTGCAGGACATCTGGTTAGGTAAAGGGGAAAATCGATCGATCTCAAGCTCAATCCTCGCACACCTGATCGATACAAATCACCAAGTTGACGCGAGAGAGGCTTTTCAGGTCATATACCAGGCACCCACGCTCTACTCTAAAGACCTGCGTAAACGGGTGCTAGCCACAGCTGAGGCAGTGGCAATCCGTTTAGCAAAACCCGCTCTCTGCTATCAAAAGACGCTGGTACATGCCGTCTCCCTCGCGTTGCCGACCGCATACAAGGATCCCGCACCGCCAGAAGCCACTACGTCAGAACTCACGACGTCAGAAGCTACGCAGCCCGAAACCATACTACTCACAGTCACACAGAGCCCGCTGCGCGTATGACGTAGATCGTGGGAACGTCCCTCCCCCGTTCCACACGCGTGACAACCCAACGTCCTCAGCATGCTGAGTCCGGCTCGCAGGAGACGAGGGAATCACGAGATGACTAATTAGCCCCCTGCCCCCCCCCCCACCTCAAGAACTATATTAGCACTGTACCGAACTGCCTGCTGTAGTCGCTTATTTTTCCATGTCACTGTAAACGGCCTGAAGTGAATGACCGAGAACAGCTGTTTGCCAACACAACTTTTCAATCGTTAACGAAATGGGAATTTTCGCCGAACATAATACAGTGTGTATCTAATGTATAGAGCCTATCCTGCGTTTGCTAATCAAGAACTAGGACTCTCCGCTTAATGCGCCCGCCGCTTATCAAGCCCAATTTGGTCTGGACCCGAGGTGGGCTTAATAGCCGGCGACTACTGTACTAATCTAACTCCAGAACGGTAAGTTGAAGTAGACGACCTCCTAAAAACCATTTAAATTTTTCGGGAAATTTAAGAAACCTGCAATTTGATAATCAGGTTTTTCCGCAATAAGTTAAATAATACAGATTAGGAAAATCTACAGATATAAGTCAACAACACTTCGAAATACAGTAAAATAAAAATGAATTTAGCATTTATTAAAGTATATTCCACCGCGCGTCCTAATTCCCCACCCACAAAATCCCATAACCACCGTTTTCGTGCGAAAACATGCAGGGAGTAGGGATTAATGAGTGGGGCTACATAAGCTACTGTTGCCGATTTAAAAATTATGATTCCAGGGAAACTGACACCTTTACAGCATCGGCTGGCACCACGTAACTATTGAGACACGTTCGAATTTATCGACGACGTCAAAGACGTGAACCTAAGCGGCATGAGGATGCTGTCTCTAGGCGTCTCATCGCTGTTTACAAAAGTCTCGGTTACCGAGACAATTGATTACAGTTGCGAATACCTAATGACAAATCAGCTGGAAATAAGAATGCCGACAAATGCACTGAAGGAACTATTACTTAAATGCACATTAAACGTGCAGTTCCTTTTTGACAGCCAGCTATACAGACAAAAAGACGGTATTGCCACGGGCTCGCCTCTTGGACCTCTCCTAGCTGACATATTAATGGGAAAACTGGAGGAATTTCAACTAAGTGATCAAATCCACAAGTTAAAACACTATGGTCACCACGCTGATGACGTCTTTGCGATCACCGCAACTGAAACCGACGTAGACGCATTCTTAAATGTTGTCAACGAAGTACATCAGTCCATTAACATCACATAAGAGGTGCAAAATGCGGGTTCGCTTCCCGTCCTTTTAATCGCAGACCCGACGGTAGCGTCCGAAGGAGCGTGTATTGAAAGAAAAGCTGGTCTAGACAGTAGACGATTTTTAACAGTTTCGTACCCCTTCAACAGAATCGAAATCTAGTTCGCCGCTTAGCGCAAAGGATTAGAAAAATTTTCTCAGCAGATAGCATTGAGAACTTCAAGAAAATTTAGTATCTACTTCGTGAGAGCGGGTATCCTGACAGATTGATTATACGGAATATGGCTAAGAAACAAATTAAATCCACCGCACTTATAGTAGAAAACACTATTCCTCAGAGCCCCTTTCGGGGGGACGCGGCAAGTGAACTGCTGAAAAGACGCCTTGACAAAGCCGTTTCACGAACCGTCACAGCAACTAGAGTTTGGGTATTATTCTCAACCAACCTAATCTTATATGGGGAAGGAAAGGATAGGTTACAAGCTCAGACCAACTCCATATTCATCTAATCATTCACTTTTCTCCTTTGGAGCAGGTTATATTGGTAACAAGAGTCAGCGCGATCCAAAAGACTAAAGGAACACCTTCCGGCATGGCAGAGCAAAAAGGTGAAGTCAGGAACATAAATAGCTTTATTCTGGCGCACATGGTCTACTCCGGACATCGGGTGGACCCCAACCAAGCTTTCCGAGTGGTCTACAAGGCCCCACCAAATTACCCAAAGTCCCTGGGTCAGCACCTGCTAGCAGCGCAGAAGCGACTGCTATTAGGCTGATGAAGTCGACTTTGTTTGTAGAAAAAAAATTCCTACAAGTTCCGCAGCTTGCGTGGCCCACAGTCCCTTAGCAGCATGCCACTCTGTTTGTCTCCCTCCCCTAGACTGCTCCATCAAACTCTACCTTCATAACCAGCCTTCTCTTATCGACCCTATCCTACCTCCCCATTCCCACGACTCACTTGCACGAAAGACGAACACATTTGAACTTGCACTCCGTTTGCATATAAATGTACAGACCAGACGTGGATTTATCGAAAGTATACGTACACTCACCAAACTAATCTTCTGATTTATTCCTACTATTTTTTGTACTCTTATCGCCGTACTCTTTTTTCCTACCTCCCGATTTGACCCCTTTTACCTCTGGTCCCGTATTACACAAACGTGAGGCTGTGGAGTTACTTATAAGGAATCGTTGTGGCGGATAGTTGTGCACCTACGCTAACTTCGCCCCACGTCAACGAACGCAAAAGGGGAGGCAGTCTGGACTATAATGTGAAAGGCCTGCTTAGTTGTGCATGTGCGTGCGCTGTCCAGGCCCCAAGTAGCGCCACCCGCCACACTGGAGGCGCAAACGGTTACTGGCGCCGACAGCAACAGTGTAGTAGTAGAAGTGTCAACCGGTCAGGTGGCGACAATGACCACGGAAACCGCATACCCAATGTTTGCTGCTCTCTCCCCTCGGAAACGCAGGAAGGCACGCACACATATGCGCATAGCTCGCCAGCGGGCCTCTTGCATGCAGGATAGGGGACGCTGACACAATCGCAGCATCAGAGGTCTGCCTCCTCCCTATAACTGGTTTTCCTTGTACGGCCCTCGCAAGGACTGGAGAAGTGGGTGGCCGCGCGCGCGCGAGCGCAAAAGCAAAACGGTTCGAGGGTGCACGCCGGATACTCTACCACAGGCTGGTGCAGGGATGGTAATAGTGGACTTGCACTGCATCTACCACACTCTGGTAAATGCGACAAATGGCTGCGTTGTCAGTCACGGTAAACGGTGAGAGGCACGCACGTAGCATAGGAGCAGCTTTACTCACTGAGTTTACGTGCTTATCTACATTCGTGCCTAGTGTACTTGCGAATGAAGGACTTTGGATAATCCTTCTCCGACGTGTTCAAACACACTGTAGTGACGACAGTAGGAAGCAGGAGGAGATGAAGTACTTACATGCCCTTTTCAGAGCCGATGGTTATCTGAAGTCTTGCATCCGCAAGTGCCTCAAGAAGCCTTGTGTTCATCGGTCGAGTGAAGAAAAGCCAAAATTCTGGTTCGCTATTTTCTACCTCAAAAACGTTTCAGAGGTGACTGCATGAATCCTATAACCTTTTGGGACCGGAGTAGCGCATAGACCAGATTTTGCAATCAAACAGCAAGTAATGAAGCCCAAAATCTCGCTGCCGGCAACCGAACAGTCAGCCGCAATTTACAGCATAACATACAAAAATTTTGAGGCGAGGTATGCTGGTTAAAAGGGCAAACGCCTGGGCACAAGACTGCACGAGAATAAACTTGCGATCAACCGTAAGGACAAGCTGTCTTTGGTTTATGGTCACGTGCAACGGCTGAAAAGCGAATTCGTCTTCGAGAAAGCAAGGGACATCGGCAGGGTCTGTGGGAAGATGGCCAGACCAGGGCTCGAAAGTTGGTCTTTCATTGGCACAATCAACAGAGCAATAGACTTGAGCCTTGCCTACCAGGCGCTTCGCACAAGTCTCGGATAAACTCGGGCAAGGCCAGTAGGACAAACCAGCGGGCAGAAGCGAGATTCCACGCTTATGGAAAAGAGGGGTGGCGGTAGGAGGTCACGCGGCCACCGTCAAACACTGTCTTATCGACGCACTCGCGAAGCGGAGAACAACTCAAGCGAACAGCAACGAGTGGTCATTCCGCCGGTTGACGGGGGGGGGGGGCAGCAAGCATATTAACTCGTCTACAACTTCGCTGACCCCAAAGGGGGCAAAGGTCACGCAAGCCCGCTAGCAGCCAACCGACGGGAGACCAAATAAAGTCAACAACGAATGAGTGAGTAGGTCAAAGTTCGCGCGTACAGCATGGGCACAGTACGAGGCAGATGGCAAGACTAACTAACTCAAGACCAACAGACGCAGCAACCACGATACTCTCGCGGGCACATCCTGGGGCTGCTCGAATGAGTTGCTGACGACCACGGGCGCTGGCCAAGCTGCATCTCACCTATGCGGCATCAATCTGGTCTCCCACAATCAGCTCCTCCAGCCTCCTCCGCCTTCAGTCAACACAAAACGGTGCCCTCCGCACGATCACGGGCTGCTATAAAATATCGCCCATCGATCACCTTCATGGAAAGGCTTTTGTCCTGCCGGTCGCCCCGCACAACAAACTCCTGGGCCAGCAGTTGTGGTGGACCTGTTCACAACCTGGTCGTCCGAACCACCATCATTGCAACGCTCACGAGCTTAGCCGTACCGTTCGGACGTCTATCCGAGGTCTCCACAAGGCAGCTGTCACCTCGTCTCTCTCGGATCTACCCGTTGATGGCTCCGCCATCAGGGCAGGCTACCAGCGCCTTCACCAGAGAGCCGTTGTGGACGCAAAATCCAGCTACCACCCCCCGGTCCTTCTGGGTGGCTATCCACCTCCGATTGCCGCCTCACAACGACATCTCTCGAGGGTGACTCACTGTACGCTGGTGCAGCTACGCAGTGGCTACTGCATGCTCCTTCGCCAGTACCAACACCGGTTCGACCCGCCACACGACTGCGGTCATCTCTTCGCCTGCAGTTACCGGCCAGGCACCCAACTCACCCCCGAGGACCTTTGGCTCAAGCCGGCCGAGGTCGCGGCTTCTCTCCGTATCCCAACTGCACCCAGTTTGGACTCCGGCGGGAACCCCTGCTCCAACAAGGGCTACTAACTAACTAACTACGATACTCTAACGATGGGAGCGAAGAGGGTTACAAAACGTCAGATCAAATAAAATTTGGTCCACGAACCCCCCCTCTTCTTCTTCTTCTTCTTCTTCGGGAGAGGGTGAACACGATATCATATCTGAAAATACTACAAAAACCGGAATTAATTCATCCGGCGAATAAAATTCTTATCACATCGAACTCATTTGCTTCTGTTCAGCTAATTCATCTATCGGTGCAGTTCTGATACTTCTAGCAGAGTGGTTGATGTGCCTTTTTTCCCATTTTTGATATACTACTGTTGATTATAACAAACAAGGCATGTCTATATTTGCCTCCAATAAGTTGAACTAAACTGAGCCTTTGTCTAATTAATACGTCTGACGCGCGTTTTGCGACCAGTGGGGTGCCTTAGAGGTTGTGGTCTGGGTGGTTGCCAGTTCGTGAGATATGGCAGTTTGATAGCAATGACTCCTTCTCAATGCCTGCTCTTGCGCCGACTCTGTCGGCAGTAGGACTTGTTTTTTGCCGACAAAGGACTACGCGTGCGAGGAATGTTGCACAGTATTCGGTAGTCAGGTACTGCGCTTCCAAGGTCATCACGGGCTGGCAATACCTCGACATTCCATTTGAACACACCACGCGCAGCGAAAAGAGAGAGAGATGGTAAGGCTGATATCTCGCGCAAGTCTAATTTTCAACTGTCAGATTTAAACGCTACTCGCCACTGACTTCGTAAATATGTGACATTGCTGGTAGTTCCCGGCGGGGAGATAACATCTGAGACAAGGACCGACAACTGGCGTTGTATTAATTCAAACTTAGTTTTGAAAGCTTGCAGTCTGCCGAAATAGAGTTGAACAGCAGAGGGACTATTCGCTAGCAAAACGTTTCCCGAATGCTAATAAAAGGCAAAGGCACGAGAAACCACGCAATGAAACATCCCAAGCCCACTGTTTTGGGTAGGAGGAATGCGAAGGCAAGCATTAGGTTGGCTGACAATAGGCGATAAGAACATATATGCGGCGTAAATCATTAATAGAACTGCTACTTTTAGCAGAACACAAAAGTCCAGGCTGGTCATTGAAGAGGCCTGAAAATTCAGACAGTCCAACATACAGGCGGGAGCAAGTCGCGCACAAAAAAAATTTGGGAAACAGTTCAGCAGAAATAGGTGCGATCGTTTGAAGATGTTTCTGATCCTCACCTTAAACCCTCATCAGAGACG
>JAYGXS010000005.1:841256-867684 GCA_036362985.1 Ligula intestinalis
CTCTCACTTCCTTGGCACAAATGTTCTGTTATGGTTGTTGGTGGCGATCATCAGACTGAACTAAACATAGACGGTCACGAATTAAATGTGCCAGGATTTATTAAGGATCAGGGTATATCCTATTCTAATAGTCTTAAGCTGTCAGAGCACTGTGCCCTCATAGTCTCGAAAGCACGCCGAACCACCGGGTTTATTCTTAGAAATTTTAAGACCATAAAGGTTAGAACTAGCCTTCATAATATGTACGTGAGACCTAGCCTCGAATATTGCTCGCTCCTATTCAGTCTTCTGCGCACTAGTGAACGGAAGAAAATAGAATCGGTCCAGCACTTTTTTACTAAACGAGTTTCCTCTTCCAAACACCGTAATTTATCTTAGCAACAACGGTGTGAACTTATAAACCTCGATCCCCTGTGGCTTCGCAGATTACAGAAGGGACTATCTTTACTGTTTAAACTATTGAATGGCCATACCATTAATTCCCTAAGTATCATAAGGCAGCTCGATCACTCTCGGTGCGCCAGTCATCGAGATGCGTTTTTATTTCTTCCTATGGCACGCACAGCTAGATACCGTCAATTTTTCTCAGTATACGCCATAGCAATCTGGAATAAACTGACCAGAAGTATTAAAACTCAGCAAAACTATCCTTTGTATAAGAGAGATACCACTAGTTCTCTACATTCAGGACAACTTTCACGAATTTTGGGTGCTGACTCGGTGGAATCTCTCTTCCCCTTTGATGGCGTTCGTGGACTTTCAACCTTGCCAGGCATAATGCTGAGGATAACGGTTCTGAATATGCGGCCCAAAATCGGCTAATTTTTCAGCCGACAGCAAGCAACTGTTCGCCGACAAACATTAAAGGAAGACTGAGAACACTGTGCTCCTGTGTCAACCCGCCCCGTCCCGAACTAAAGTCCCTCAACGAGTTGCAGTTTTTTTGCTAAACTTTCAACTAAATCTACATTTGTACACATATTTCCTTAGTATCGTACCTCTGAAGTCGTGCTTTTTTTCACTTGAAACAAACTCCCTATTTCGCTTACTATTGACCAGACACAAAACTAAAACAGAACAAATACTGACTGCAAAAGAGGTGCTTTACTCATTGTCAGAATTTTTAAAAAATTGCCTGTAAACTGGCAAAATATATATTATTATTATTATAAAGTTTGCAATTGACGTGGACTATTCTGTACAAATCATAGGGACCGTTAGTAAATAAACACTTCGTTGTCATACAAGGGCACGCAAAAGCGCGAACTATTTATTCTAAGCTTCAATTTAATATAAAATCTCAAACACATTAATCCCCTTTATAATACGGATCAGTATGTGAGATGAACTTGTCCTAACGGCTTTTTCACTGTTGGAAACATGTCACTCACCTTCTCTGGCCAATTTAAAGTCACCCTTGTGCAGTGCCAAGAGGGTCCGGACGAGATGGAGGCTAACGGAAGAGAAGTGACCACCATTGGAGGAGGAATGGAGTGCAGTGGCGACATCTTCAGCAATTGTCCAGTCAGGCTTTTTACTAGATCGAAAGGGTAACGATTTCAAAAGGAAGTGACTCAAGTCCATTTATAGAGGAGGAACAAAAAGACAAATTATTCCCCTTAAAGGTTCGTTCTTCCTATCAAACAACAGAAAAAACATTGTTGACAAGGAAAAAGGGCAGAGAGGCTTGATGTGATTCATCTTAATTTAGCAAGAGAGGCCTTGCAAGGCACACCATAGGAACGCAATAAATCAACGGAACCAGAAAAGAGGAGACTGTGAAACGGAAGTGAGCCTCGGATTCCTTCGGATCAAGTCCAACAATTTACTACTGGCCATGCCTGTGTAAATCGACACTTCCACTGTCGATGTCTTCCGTGTGCACAAAACCTATCGCACTGCCAATAGAGGAGAATATGCGAGTTCGAGAGAGCAGTTCAGAAGAAGTAGATGCGATCACTGGAACAAGAGTTTTATTTTCCTGACGTTTCGGATTCTGTCGGTGACGCGCGGTGATGGTGCCGTGATGAGGACAGAAGTCGCGCTGACAGGGCTGGAGTCGTTTACCGGATCTGGCGCAGTTGTGGACAAAGCGATTACGCCGGAGAAACCGGAAGATTACTCCGGATGCGAATGGCCTGGCATGCAGCGGCGGTGAGGAAGAAAGACGCCAACTTCCAGGTTGCCGCTCACTCGACGGGACCCGGCCATATTTTCAAGTTTGACGAGGCCGAAATCCTTGCAAGAGGGGACAACCGCGTGAGTTGCGAGCTGCTCGAGTCGTGGTTCTCAGGCCCCCACGCCATCAACAAGCGCAACGATTTGGCGTTCCCATACGGTGTACTGAGGCATTACCTAAGCAACAGAATCAGTCACGTGGGAAGGACCGGGCGCAGCAACAACTCTGATGACAGCGAGCATAATTGTCCCGCAATTATCAAACTCGCAGCCGACGCTGACAAGCAAGCTGTGGCAAATAATAAGTCATCCCGCACCAATTAAGACCTCAAGCGGTGGCTACGGGAACTGACAATTATAGTACGCATGCAGATGACCACTACAAAATATAAATACTGTGCAACCTGTGCATCTATCACCCTTATCTGCGGATGTCTCGGACTTTCCTATGACATTCACGGATTCTCGACAGAATCCAAAATGTCAGGAAAATAAAACGCTTGCTCCAGTGATCGCATCTTTTTCTTCTGAACCTGTCGCACTGCCTCCATTCTCGCCCAGCTGGGCGCGGTATCATGACCACGTATATAAGAGCGAGGGCTCAGCTGGCCGGCGCTGCGGTAACTTGTGCCTAGGCACGCCACTACAGCGACAGTAAGTATGGGTGCGCAGCTTCGAGAACGCCTGCTGTGCCCTGATCTGACATCCATATTGATCCAACGCATCTACCACGTGAATAACTACAGTTAAAATAAGTCTGACAGGTGATAATACTACCACTTTTTCAATGAGACAATACAAGGTAAGGCAAATAATAGTAAATTGGGGACTCGCACAAATTCGAGCTTTGTGAGGCTGTCTGATTCCTGCTATACACTCTGACCCCAAAATCCTCGTACCTACCCGCTGATGGCTCTCCCATCAAGCAGGGCTTCTGCCGTCTTCACCAGACAGCTGCTGTGGACGAAAAATTTAGCTACCACCCGTCGGTCCTTTTGGGTGGCTATCCACCTCCGATTGCGGCCTCGGAACGACATCTCCTGAAGGTCACTCGCTGTACCCTGGCGCAGCTACGCAATGGCTACTGCATGATCCTTCGCCAGTGCCGATACCGACTCGACCCGTCCATACCCGACTGCGGCGTTACGCCGCATGACTGCCGGCATCTCTTTGTCTGTAGCTCCGGGACAGGCACCTAACTCATCCCCGAGGACCTTTGGCTCAAGCTGGCTGAGGTCGCGGTTTTCTCCGCCTTCCAACTGCACCCAGTTTGGACTCCAGCCGAGATCCCTGATCCAACAAGGGCTACCAACCAACCAACCCCAAAACCCAGGTCGGGGCCTGTCTGCTTACTTGTACTTACTAGTACTTGTTACAGCTGTGATCATGCCTGATCTAGCCGGCCTCAATGATGTCACGAACGGTACCTCCCCATGCGTGGCAATTGGCGGCAGCGGATCTCGGAAGCTCCACCCAGTCCCTTCTCCAGCGACGGAGACCGAAGATAGAAGGTCCAAGAACTGCTTCCATGTCTTGACGGACGGTGTCTAGCCATGTCTTCAGTTGCCCTCCTCTTCGACGTTTCCAGGTGGGCTGCGGTGCCGGGTCGAGGGCAGCATAGGTAAGCTGGTGGGGCGAACGACGGAGAACGTGTCCAAACCACCTCAGTCGCCTTTCTTGAATGGCCTGAGATACCCTCGTGATACGATCGCAGTGGATGCGGACTGTCTCATTTGAGATGAAATCGCTATACTCAACTCGCAGGATCGTCCTCAGGCACTGGTGGTCAAATACCTCCAGTCTTCGCTCATCGTCAGCGCGCACAGCCCAGCATTCACATCCATAGATGAGGACTGACCGGATGGATGCACGGTATACACGAATCTTCGTGGCGATGGAGATGTCACGTCGGATCCATAGGCGCTTTCGAAGGGTTGAGAAAACCCAGCGAGCAGCATCGATACGGGAGACAATGTTGTCCTTGCTCTGCCCATTCGGTAGCAGCCTCGCCCCGAGGTATCTAAAGCTGTCTACTTCTTCAAGTTGATGGCTAATAATCCTCAGGGGTGCCTTTTCCTGGTCAGGGATGGAGCTCGAGAACAACTTCGTCTTTCCGGAATTTAGAGCCTGTCTGCGAGCTGCAGTAGACATGAGTGCCAACTGTATGAGCAGGAAAAAACACTCGGTAAAAGCTAGGCTTCGTGCTCATTACAGCATGCGAAAGCCCCATTCTTCAGTAATACGGTACCTGTGGTAATAGGGATTCAATGGGTGGGGTATCTCAGGGAAAGTAAAGATAATTTAAAAAGTAGAGGATATAAAATGCAAAAATGATAGGGATATTTACTTCAATAACCTACAGTTTAAGCGCGATAATTAAAAGGAGAAAAAAGCGATATAAAACAAGGACTGCCCAGCAGTACCAGCGAATTCGTTACAATCGTACATCGACCCTATACGGAAGTGTAGCGATTAAAGTAAAACCATGAATGAGAGATTCTGTTCCCCTTCTTTGCCACTCAGAATAAAATCCAAACCAAAAACAACCACAGGCGCGAGGACGCAGCCCTGCATCACTGCGTTGGCCATTGCAACGGCTTCGGACACCGTTCCTTTGTTAGTGAGAAACGCTATTATACCGTCGCGCAGCTGACGCACCATGCAATTGAAGGGCGCCAGACAACCGAATATCAGCATGATTTTCCACAGTCTACCAGGGTGCACCGTGTCGAAGACTTTAGTCAGATCCACGAAGCTCGTCTAACGGTGGATTCGCAATTATCCCGCAGCTCACGCGCGGTGATGGTGCCGCGATGAGGGCGGAAGTCGCACTGACACATTAACCGTAACCCTTGTTCCACATAACCATACAGGCGATTGAGAGAACGCAGCCGAAGAATTTTCCGGCAGTGTTCAGCAGCCAGATTCCTCTGTGAGTCTCAGAGAGTTTGCGGTTCCCCTTCACTTGCAGAGGTTGGTTGGTTGGTAGCCCTCATTGGATCACGGGCTCCCCGCCGGAGTCCATACTGGGTGCAGTTGGGAGACGGAGAAAAGCCGCGACCTCCGCCGGCTTGAGCCAAAGTCTACGGGGGTGAGTTGGGTGCCTGGCCGGGAACTGCAGACGAAGAGATGATGGCAGTCATGCGGCGAGACGCCGCAGTCGGGTATAGACGGGCCGAGCCGGCGTTGGTACTGGCGAAGGAGCATGCAGTGCTTGCAAAGGTCAACGATTGTGGTGCGATTTAAATTGTGGGAGGCTTGGCCTTGGTGCCACATCTCCTGCAAGAGCACTATGAGGTGATTCATAGCACTGTGGACAGGCGTACGTGTAAATCTCAGCGAGCATAGCACCTGACCTGGGTGCCTACAAGCTGGAGAGTTGTTGCATGGCCCGGCGAGAGATCGAGGTGGGCATTGGGCTCCATGTGAGGCAGTCGGTCGATGGTGGAATCAGAGATAATGGGAGGAGGGAGGGCGGCGGAGAATGCTTTTGACGTGCATGGTCCAGCGCTTCAGTGTTTGCATCTTCTCAGTTGAAAGGATAGTCCCGCGTCAGCGCACTGAGAAGAGGAGCGGGCCCTTTTGGCTGTAGACACTGATATTATTGATCACAGCGAATATGTCCTTCCACTCTTGCAGGGACGGTGACTTACGCGTAAGTTAGTTTTACGCGATAGTAGACTTGCTCACCTGCGCGGGATCGGGCGCAGGCGGCTGGCGCGGCCTAACCCACTTCTATGCGTGCAATTACGTTCCACTCCCATGTTTAGCATTCACTATGAGCAGGTAAACCGAAAAAACCTGCCGTATACTGATCCAACCTCCCCCCCCAATTTGGCCAAGCACATCTATCTGGCGACACACTCGGCCCTACCGTTAATCATACGATGAAACTCCTTTCTACGCCAAGAAGTTCCAGGCCCAGAATATACTCGCATAACATCCCTCGGTGGATTTATAAATTGAGCCACCAATTTTTCTTCCCTCATGCGCATGCAAATATTCTTAAACATACATTGGTTGACGCAGTGTGCCGATTTACTACCCCTTTGTTTATTTACACTAAAACAACGAGGTCATCAGCGCAGGACGTTAGCGCCGATTTAAAGGAAGTCCAATATCGCCTACATTTGCGACATGGTCAAAGATAGAAGCGAGCATGCGTACCCCAGGTTCTTGTTGTAAAGAGGAGGAAGACGCAATCTCTGGAACCTAGTTTTATTCTGAGCTTTCGGCTCCACACGAGAAGCCATCGTCAGAGTAAATGAGAAGAGCAAACGTCAGCTACGCATAAATGGGGTTGGTAAGGGAGGGGGTGGTGGTGGCAATGATTGATTGGCCCCTGTCCATGCTACGTCCATTCTCACGCTATCTTATCGTGTCTCCGACGCGCGCCCCTGGAGTAACGGCGTGTGACCTTGAAGTGGTGGCCTGCATGCTTGTAGAGGAACTAGGCCATGGTTTCTGGTCGCGGGTACGGATGGAAAAATAACAAGGCGGTATATCCACATGCCTGTTTATGGAGTTTGGATCTGACACCCAGGCCTCCAGCAGTTCGCGTCCCGTCTTATTACTGGCTCGTGCCATTATTTGTGTGTTCGAGAAGTCGAATTCTTGGCTCTCTTCCAGAGTGTGGGCAGCGATCTGATCTCCACGAGGTCAACAACTGCAGTCTTTGGCCACTACGTATTGCTAATTATTCCCCGATCTTGCGTCTTATTTTAGTCATGGTGATTGGAGGGTGTTTTTGCCGAAAGTTTTGGAATTATATTTTCAAAATAAAGCGTATGTTTCTCATAACGAGCGGCCTAAGGTAGACTGCCCGCCAAAAAACGAAAGAGGAGGATAGACATGAAGCTCAAACAAGGCAAGCAATGGTTGAAGAACAGACTAATGTAAAAAAAGCAAGGGTAGGAAGAAACAAAAATTACCAAACAAACGTAGACAGGAAATAGTGGGCTTTCACAACCGCTAGACCACCTTTATCGACGTCCTCGCAGCTGGATCCCCATTCCGAGCTGAGGTCAAGCGCCCTAGAAAAAGGAAATTATAAGTGACCGCCTTTAGTATTTTGCAGCAAACAACATCAGGTTTGAAGAGGGATGTATGAAATTTGTGCCTAGGAAAAGCAACATAGTAAGAGCTAGATTCCTGAGCGTGGATCTAATCTGTGGTTATAAACCATCGCCGTGTTAAAGCAGCCGTGCGAGCGTCTATTGGCTACTTCGAGTAGGCTAAAATCCAATGTTACGTTGTGCCAGGGATAATGTTATTCTTCAATTGTTGCACCGGAAATGATTTTTTACCATGTGAATTGTAGGGCATGTAAATTTGAGGTTTGCGCGGCATTGGGCGCCGCGAACTAATAGAAACTAACTCCAGCATGGTAAGTTGGACCTCAGGTAAGTTGAAGTAGACGACCTCCTAAACGCCATATTTTAACAAGATTTTTAAATTCAAAAATCAATAAATGGCGAATAATCAAATTAAACACGAAAAAATACGTGGGTAAGTCGCTAGTCAAAGTTGCTGTCATTGTGCACGCTCATTGGCCAGTCAAAATACCGGTGAACTTTGAAACCTAGTTCAATACGTTAGCCTCGCCCTCTAGAAATCAATTAACAGGTCATTAATATAGTGGACATAAAAATATCTCGAAAAATAAAAAGTGCGAGAATGAGACTGCTTGCAATTGATGGTTATTTATGCATAAGCTTAAACCCCGCACGAAAGTGCGAGGCGCTTCGAGACAGGAAAATTTTTGAGCGACAAACCTACCTGGTACGGATATGGCAACTGCCACTAACTCTAACGGTCATTCGCGCGCCAAAAAACTGGTAGCAATATGAAAACAGTTTGTGCCTCTTTTTTTCTGCCTATTTCTTTCGCAGACTTAGCAAATGAGAGGGAGGCATGCGACGCCGTAGATGACAACACACGGTAATGAGCGAGGCACTATCCAGTCCGGAATAGCAAAATAGGTTAGGATTGGGGCTAGGGTCATGCAATTTTAGTCCCAACTCCAGCTAAAGCCGTTACCCCCGTAGACGAGCCCTTTGCTGGTTTTAGGTACTGCCAGGTGAATAATAACTTCAAACTGCCGGAACGAATTAGGCAGCGAGAAACATGCTTGCCAGGTAGGGTATCGTACCAATACCGAAATTAAGTCATGTACGGCCCAGCACTATCTACTAAAGACAAACAGTTTTTGACGAAATTTACGAAAATGTAGAGGGCACAAGGACAGTCAAAATGCTCCTGTATTGCAAATAAAACAATCGCTGATTAAAAAAGTCGAACCTACCGTTTAAAGCAAAAGTTTGCAGGGTGTGCAAGGCCAGTGAGTTGTAAGAGCAGACCCCGATCATGCCACAGTCGGTAATCATTGGGATAGAAGGCTGAAAACGAACGAAGACGGTGCAATAAAACATTATGTTGTAGGGAATCAAGCGTTCAGGGGGATTATAGTGGCCATTACTGATGATAAGAAGTGGCAGATAATTTCGGTAACACGGGAAATACTTCTAGGCTGCAGTTACTACGAGACTACACAAACAATAACACCATCAGTTCTCGCAGGTAGGTTAGATGATTAAAACGGATGCAATTAAAAAAACGTTAATCGATACAAGTTAATCAACACAGCTGGGTCTTCTTATGATATTGTCACCGAAAGTAGGGCTCAGCCCCCCACCCACGCTCCGCGTGTGACAATGTGCCCTGTTGGAGCAAATTTGCGGCGGTGAATAAAGATGGCGGAACACTACGTTTGTGGACAGATCAGGCAAGAGAATCATAACAAAGGCAGCCTACGGCGCATTCGACTGACACGAGAGTTGCAGCTGTGTAAAACCTGACGGCACAGCCAGATTGCATTCAGTGAGATAGAAAGCAGGAATCATTTCTTCTCTTCACTTTTCAATATTCAGAGTTTAACCGACCTGGTTCCCTTGCTCACAACCACACCAGATCCGATAAACGTCGCTCAACGCGTTTTGCAACGGTCTAGTGACCACATCATTTAGCAACTCATGATTCTGTGAGACCTGCTGATGATGATTATGGCTTCACAGGGGATGCCATCAATGGTAGATGGATGTTCACTTACTCGCCCCGTTGGACTTTGGAACTCGCCTTCAAACCAAAACAGTAGGCGTTCAGCGGCTAGCATATTACAGGCAGAAATAAATTACCGACAAAGGCAAGGCAGACTGGAACGACCATTAATGTCTGGTTCTGCTGTGATCTTGCAGACCCTTCTGGAGTGCAATGAAATACGACTGACTGTCTATGACTACCGGTCTGAATTTTGACTGCCGAGAGCATACTTCAAATACCGGTTTAGCTACCGAGGGGGCTTCAGGTAGGAAAAGAAAAATAAATACAGATTCGAGATGAACCCCCGGTATCATGCCAACGTCAGAAATATCCAAATATTGAGATGAAGATCATTCACCGGGTTCCAAAATGTATTGCAAATTGTCCAGTTAACCCACGTTCTCTCGAAAATAATAACTGGGAAAACGAAATAAAAACACTCTGAGGCGACAGCTTGCGCTAGAAGATCTCCGTGTTATTATAATTGACCCTTGAACGAGGAGAGGCGATAAGTCGAACAAACGTTGTTTTATTCATCAACCTTTTCGGATTCCCACTCAAATCCTAATTTACAGACAACGCCTAAAAGCTTAGAACACTGGAGGTGTCAAAAACTGTGTAAAACCGAACAAACCAACGTTCATCCTTCTTCTTCTTCTTCTTCTTCTTCTTCTCTCAAAGGGTCATTCGACAGTGGGACTCCTTGCCAGAGTCTATTGGGTACTCACCCACTGTGAACTTTTGGATAATCACCTATTAAAGCCCAACAGCCACCTAACATGACGGCATATACTACAAACAGCATTACAAACAAACATACTACTCGTTTGATTTCAATACAGTTTTTATTTACACAAAAATCACAAGAGGAATAGGTCATACTGGTCATACGTTTTGTACGCTGCCATAACGCAAACGCCTTACCTTCTCAACAACTCATATTTCAAAAATATCTTTATGCACCTTTGCACAACAAAAGCGATCTGTAACAATTTTTGCATATTTCACAAAAATTTATGCATTTTTGTACCGTTTCAATGGAGTTTATAAGGGCTTCGGTCATTTACGCCAAATATACTGACTGATACTGACTGACTGAAAAGCCTAACGCCCGACTTACCCAGAGATCTATTTAGATATTCAGCCGACACGAGGAGAGAAAGTTTGAGATCCTCAGCAGCCGCACCTTGAAGCGCGGCGATCGGTGTGGAAAGGTAACCTTCAAAGACCTTGGGAATCAATTGGCCAACGAGATCCACCTGCAGGGTAAAGTAGGAAAAATGGTTGATGAAGCCTGCGCGTCCATTTAAAGTACCGGTCTTATACGATCAGATTGAAGGGGGGGATGAAGCGTATTACAATATGTGTAGACTTCGGGATTCCAACTAAGAAAATACTATACAATATACCCCTAGTAGTATGAGGGAGGATTCGTGCGATGGAAGAGCTTTGTACGGCGAAGTACGCCAAAAGCAATAAAACCGTCAAATGTTTAACTAACAGAAATTAGAATTGGTCAATAGTAGAAAAGATGCTTAAAACGTGATTGGATAGAAGCCTCAACTCGAGATATGGCGCCTGTTGACTGAAGTGCTTTGAGTAAACCCACTACTTGGACGCTACAGGTCTACGAACCCGAGAGGAGCGATGTTCCGACCCACAACATTTACAACCTTCCAGGATACTTATGGGGCGCAGGAATGACCAACAGTGACCACTTGGACAAGCTTGCAGTAAACCAGTAGTATAAAAGAACTGCCTGATGAGCAAAAAAACCAACTGTCCCCTGTTCTTCGGCGTGCCGGCGGACCCGAAAGTTGACTTCAGCTTACTCAGTCCGTACACACGTGCCCACACGCCGCGTGCACACGTGCGTCCGAATAAGCATGCCTGCCTAAGTGCCACTTGAACACACCACGCCTCGGCCAATGCAGCAAAGACCTCTACAGACGACATCCACTCGGGCAATTGCAACACGCCAATGACAGAACACTTGAACTCGCTTCACAGTCATGTAAAAACAACTGTCATCATCCCAAACAACACACATTCAACACTCTGAGGCCTAGCTGGACGCAGTCAGGACCAGCTCTGGTGTCACCAGTGGCCACTAACGCCTAAGAGGGGAACCACAGCAGAAGCGTCTTCGTCACGTCCCCGCCCGCCCTGACGGCGGCCAAGGTCTTCTACGCCAAACTCCCCACGGTGGATCTATCGTCCCTCCTTTCCATCTGTGTTTTTGATGACAGAGCAGCAGCTCCCGACCATGCTGCTCCGACTCCTCCTCCTCACTGCCGAAATTGAGGCCTACCCGGCGGTGCTCCTGATCCAACAAAGGCTACTAGACAGCCAGCCGCCTAAGACAGCAACGGGTAATTCTGTGCCCAACAAATCCCTCTCACAAGTGCCTTTCAGCTTAAACTCGTGATATGGCACCTGATGATTGTAGTGCTTTGAGTAAATCCACTACTTAGGCGCTACAGGTCTACGAAACCGAGAGCACCGATGTTCCGACCCACAACATTTACAACCAGTGGATAGGATGTTCGTTACTAGCTCACTGGTCGCGGGTTCGAAACTCGAGTGTAGCAGCAGTTTCTGGGGCTAAACTGGAGTCGGGTAACTACGACTGACCAGCTACCCCTGCTTGGAGCCGATCCCACGGAAGTACTGGCGATTTCCCTTGACATTGGCCCGGCGCCGCTACCCGTCGTGAACGTGCACATCCCTCCAACTTCTAGTTGTTCTCCCGGTTTCACCACCTCTATCGCTCCCTACTTACCTTCTTGAGACAGTCTGGTGCTAGGTGACGTCAACGCCCACCATGACCTGTGGTGCTCTAACTTGGCAGCCGACCCCCGAGGAGAAGCTCTGGCTGATGAAATAGAACACGTCCCCATTGCCGTTCTCAACGAGAACAGCCAAACGCGGCTCCCGACCAACGGCGCCTCCAGCTCGCCCGATGTTTCCCTCGCCAGTTTCAGTCTGGTAGCCTTCACCATGTGGAACACGGAAATCAGCCTGGGTAGCGACCACCTCCCCATTGTGCTCGAATTGGCCACCGCCGCCGAGCGTATCAAAGCCCCCAACCGGCACTTCATTAATTTCAAGAAAGCCAATTCGGCAGCGTTCACGACCGAATGCGAAGCCGAGATCGATGGCATACCGCCTCCCACCTGTGCCCACACGGCGGAGCGAGCCCTTCGTCGACTACTCCTGGCAGCAGCAAGTCACCACATGCCGAACGGCCGAACTTCTCTTCTCCGTCCTAAGTATCCACCTGAAGCCTCCCCCCTGGAACGAGAGAGATAGAGGCGAAATACGAGCGCATGATGCCAGTGACCCGCGCGTTGGCGAACTAAATGGCTTAATCACTAAGACTATCAACTATGGCAAACGCCAACGTTGGCATGAACTAGTTTCAGATTGTAACTTCAGCGGCAACTCAGCTGCCACTTGGAAGCTTTTACGCAACCTGACCAAACCCCGGGCTGACACATCTAACCAGTCTATTAGCTTCGGGTCGGCAAGTTCATTTCCAACAACGGTAAGATCGCCGTGAAGGTGAACAAGCTGTTCTCGCCCCGCTCGGCACTTAGTCCCAAAAGCCAGCGCCCCCTTCTTCGTCTCCTCCATAAAGCCTCGCCCCCAGACATTTCCTTGTCGGCTGATGCCATCCTCACCGCCGTCAAGAAAATGAGAGCTTCGAAAGCCTAAGGACCAGATGGTTTGGCGCCTATCCATGTGCGCCACATCGGCCGAAGGTGGCTGCCTACCTTGCCGCCCTCTTCAACCTTTCACTGGGAACTTCAATCATCCCTGATTGCTGGCGCCAGTCGATCATTATCCCCCCTGGTCAAAGCGGGCAAGGACCCTTGCCTAGCGACCTCTTATCGCCCAATTGCCCTCCTCAGTCCACTGGCGAAGATCCTGGAACGGCTCGTCCACCCAATTCTGACGTCTGTGGCGGAACTATCTTGCCACCAACATGGTTTCCGATCGGGTCGTGGGACTACAACGGCGCTTTTCGAGCTCAGCGACGCTATCCTCAAGGGCTTCAATCAACAGAAGCCCGCTTCACGGACCGTGGCAGTCTTAATTGACCTGTCACGAGCCTTTGACTGCGTCCGCCACGATCAGCTCCTGCAGGACTTGGTCTCATTGAACGTCCCGACTGGCCTGGTCCGATGGTTGGCGGCTTACATCCGTGGCCGTCACGATCGTGTCCTTTTCCGGGGCGATCTCTCTAAGCCCCGTAAGCACACCTGTAGCGCCCCTCAAGGCTCTGTGCTCAGCCCCACGCTCTTTAACATCTACATGCGAGAGCTCCCACTCCCCGGCCACCTTTGCAAGTGGTATCCTATGCGGACGATGTTACGTTCTTTTGCCGGCACCATGACATCGATCAGGCTGCACAGCTCCTCACGGAGTTCATGCCTGTTGTCGAAAACTTCCTCACCCAGCGCGGAATGACGATCTCGGCAGCCGAGTCGTCCTTAACAGTTTTTACGCTTCATCCGAAGGAGTTTAATCGTCACCCGGTCATCACCGTCAATGGGGCGTCCTTACCGCTCGTCCGCAAGCCCAAACTCCTTGGTGTGCGTTTTGATCTGCTCTTCAAGTTCGCAGACCATGCCAGGGAGACCGCAAGCAAAGTAAGCCGCTGCACCAAGGTCCTCAAGGCTCTAGCAGGCACATCCTGGGGCTGCGCGAAAGAGAATTTGTCGACTGCTTTCAAGGCGCTGGCCAAGCCGCACCTCACTTATGCGGCATCAATCTGGTCTCCTACGATGAGCTCTTTCAGCCTCCGCCGCCTCCAGTCAGCACAGAACGCTGCCCTCCGCACGATCACGGGTTCCTATGAAATGTCGCCTACAGATCATCTTCATGCGGAGGCTTCTGTTCTTCCGGTCGCCCATCACAGCACTCTCCTTAACCAGCAGTTCTGGTGGAGTTGTTCGCAACTCGGCCATCCCAATCATCACCGTTGCACCGCTCCCGAGCCTTGCCACAACGTCCGGCCGTCTATTCGAGCACTGCACAAGGAAGCTGTTGCCTCGTCTCTCGCGGATCTACCTGTTGATAGCTCTGCCACCAAGACAGGCTTCCAGCATCTCCAACAGAGATTCGTTGTCGAGGAGAAACGAGGTTACCGTCTCCCGGGCCTTTTGGGTGGCTATCCACCTCCGATTGCGGCCTCGGAACGACATCTCCCGAGGGTCACTAGCTGTACCCTGGCGCAGCTACGCAGTGGCTACTGCATGCTCCTTCGCCAGTACCAACACAGGCTCGACCCATCCATACCCGACTGCTGTCCCAACTGCGGCGTCTCGCCGCATGACTGCCGTCATCTGTTCGCCTGCAGTTCTCGGCCAGGCACCCACCTCACTCCCGCGGACCTGTGGATCAAGCCGGTCGAGGTCGCGGTTTTTCTCCGTCTCCCAACTACTCCCAGTTTGGATTCCGGCGGGGATTCCTGATCCAACTATGGGCTACGACACACACACACAGACACGGCTAATGAGGCAGAAATACGCGCATCTCGTATTCCTAACGTTTGCCGGTAATACATTGGTTACTTAAAGTTAGCGAGTAACATAATTGTTTCTTTCTTGAGAAAAAGTTGAAGAGTCAACACCTCACCAGACGAAGCAGCCAGGGTTGGTGAATCCTGGACAAGATCGGAGCACACCTATGTACTAATCTAAATCCCGGTCGACAACCGGCAAGACGTCGACCCGGTGGCTCAGTGGATAGGACGTTCGTCTCTAGCCCACTGGTCGCGGGTTCGAAACTCGTGTAGCAGCAGTTTCTGGGGCTATACTGGAGTCGGGTAACTACGACTGACGACGGGTAATGAGTCAGAAATACGCGTATCTCGTAGTCCTAACGTTTGCCGCTTATACGTTGGTTACATTTACAGCCTTCCAGGATACTTATGAGGCGCGGGAATGACCAACAGTGACCACTTGGACAAGCTTGCAGTAGGCCAGTAGCATAAAAAACTGCACGAAGAGCAAAAACTAACGACCATAACTGCCTGTGACAAGGTGAATTAAAGAAAAGTCGAAGAGGCAAGCAACACTTACGCTGAATCCAAAGCAGCTAGCTTGCAGGAGACATTTTAAGACGCCAGGCTGCATAGGAGATGTCTGCGCAGATGGAGCGGCCGATGCCAACGCCGACATCGCCAACCAGCATCCAATGTGCTCTGCGTTTACAGTCTGACAGATGTCCAGCACACGTCTTGAGTCCTTAAGGAGGATTTAAAAAGTCTGATATTAAAAACATGCCTTTAAAAAGTGTGATTACAGACAGCCAGGTAAGCGCTGCAGTGCACTAGAACCCATACAAAATATGTGGCCTCAAAAAGCGCTTATGTCGTGAAATTTAGAGTCATTGGCTAGAGGTTGCCGTAGGAATAATTGGCAAAAATTGGGTAACGGACAGGTTTTGGATTCCATATGTTTATTCAGCACAACTGTCTATTTATTTCGTAGCAGTAAGCATGTTTTTTTCACCACAAAGGAAAGACACAGTTCGTTTGCATTGCACTCACCACACGGAAATATTTAGTGTTCAGCGGTCACTGGTAGGTTTATTAGTTTGAGTTTAGTTTTTAGCTTATTATTCAAACAATGATGCCTATTATTTTCTACTTTTATACCGTGTACATTTGGATTCTTTTTTGCTTTTTCCTGACATGTGCACCCATTTAACCCCTATTTCCACCGGTCCCGTATTATCGCAGTGAGCCTAAAACCAAACTGTTACCAAAGATTGTAGACCCAGATTTCAACCTCCCAGGGGAAACGAGGACAGACTAGGCATAAGAAATGTTCCACTATTAAAATGAAAGGGGAGTTTTCGGGAAAAAATCGAATGCTTCGCGAACCTCTCCCCCCTCCAAATCCTGTCACTGAAGTACGCTAACAATTGCACTATAGGGGAAAGGCTCGTCGACCGGGGTTGTGGGGTAAACTGAACAGAAAAGAAAGGTGTTACGACAAAAGAGCAAGGATCATACCTCAGGTTGCTTCAATGTGAGAAGTTGGAAACTCAATGCGGCGCCCGCTGACAGGAGCTAAACGTTGACAAGAAAAAGAAGAAAGTGAAGGACTAGACGACGGCTAACGGCATAATCGATGTAAATACATAAACAAGCGCCACAATGCAGCAAATAGAACTAGTCTGTTGCCTTAAGGGTTGAAGGTGCAAGAATAAAAAAGCCTTGTCTTCCGCGACGAATACTATACTAAGCATCAGAGTATTGCCACACTAGCGACTCATTGGCTACAATACCGCCTCTGCATTCTTCGTGATCAGGTGAGGTATCAGGGATCGTTGTTTTGGGAAGATGCGGTCAGACTAAACAGATGGAATGGTTCCTCTGCTCCTCCTCTCTGATAGGCCAGACGTGTGGCTTGGCATAAATTCCAGGAAGGCTATATATTTCCCTGTCCTACTGTAACCCAAACATAACCTCGTCTCTAAACCTGAAATTTGGCGTTAAACTAGCGGCAATATGAATAGTCCTTTTACGCCTGTCCCGGCGGGAGGTGTGGACGGCATATAAGCACGTCCTACCCAAATGCGCCTGCATTGTTCTTCGTCGTCCCTTCAAGGCTCCCCCTAAGATCACTGGCACACCTCTATGCTATTTTTGTCCTAATCTGCACGGACGTTTCCCTTACGTCGACCAACAACGGACTGTTGACGAGCGTGGCGGGTTATCCCGTTTTTGAAGCCTTGTCCGCAGAATCCGCAATCAGATAAGACGTATCATGGTCGTATATCAGGCACGTCAGGGGTGATCTCTCCGGTCCCCAGCTCGTTGCTACGGACGACATCCGCTATGGGCTCTCCTGTCTTGCCTCATGCATTTTCACCAGAAAGACGGTCCTACTCGGCGGCTATTTGCCTCCCATAAACGACAGTTTTTTCTCCTTGAAATCACTCAAATCGCATTCAAACTTCCATAGTTTCCGAAAAATTCTCAAGGAATTTTTCCTCACTGTCAGCTACTTTTGCTATTGTTCCGCCCTCTGACTCGTGCAATTTGGTTTTGTCAATGAGCCGAGGTACTATTTTCGAGCAAGTAAGTACACGTGTAATTATACTAATAAGCTCCTAACTTTTCGCCTAAAATTACGAAAACGGTAGCTCTTAGAATTTTTTCTGCTGTACAAATGCATTGCATGGCCATTGCCCAAAGCCGTTTGCCGATTTTTCCTTTAATAAAACTAAACTGAAATGGACCATGGTTGACTGCTCGAGAATCTACTGCGGCGCCCTTGTCCGGGGCGTCGACATCTATATCCGCCAGTGCCCGCGCTTGGTCTGTGATTCTAAAATTCGAGCAGGTTGAACCAGAGTGGCGTTCTTGCTGGTGATGTCTCCATTCTCACGATGAGGCAACTCACAGGAAGGCTCACGAGCACAGCCGCCACGCCGCTGCCATGAGAGCACGTACCGTGGCTATCGATTTTTGGTCATAGTTGACTGGTCCATTATGGCTGACGCTTTCTAATCACAATTTGTGGAAGTGAGTTGCCATCCCGGCCGACTGTCGACCGCTAGACGACGGGGAAGCTCGTGGTTCGTGCTAACTGCATGTGCTAGGCTCAGTTCTCTTCAGCATGTTATGATACTCCTAACCTGACATTCGAAAGTCACCGTGCACAACTCAATAAACAAAGACACGGGAGGGAGCCAAGACCAAGCACAAATGTGGGAGAACCAATTTCTGGAGCAGAAGAAATACAGCCGGGGCGAGTACATACCGCAGCAGAATAAATAGAGTAGCTGTACCGAACGAGCTTAACGGTTTCTGAGTAAAAACAAAATAAAGCTTCAGGCACCTGCAACGATAGTTCGACCATCGATTTCGATTTTGTCCATCATATGCTTCAAATAGGTTGGTGCAGGGAAAGTGACTGGCAACAGGGGTTCGTCTTAAGTAAACGCAGCCTTTGCGCACTGTCTACAACACTCACCACCTTCACCTGCCGAAGCCGGTGTCATGACAGAGTCAATATTATCAATACGGAGTCCAGTGCTGGCTGCTTTCTCCAATGCAGGTCAGTGATAGTAAACTCCTGCGCTGGATCTACCGCAATACCCACCCTAACTAACTTGCAGCCGGTTCGAAAGGACCGGGCGCTGGCCGCTTTCTCTAACGCAGACACCTATAGTAACCCCCTAGACACCGACAGCGCCCCCGAAACAGATCAGCAGGGGTGGGGACGCGTAGACAGGCGTGGTGTCAGGACGAGAGGTCACGGAGAGTGCAGAAATCGCACTGAAACTGACTGTCTGCTAAAGCACTAGAAACACTAGGGGGGCAAAATTATGTCATAAGGTATTGCAAACGGATTTACCTACACATTTCTTCTGAACCTATGGCCCACCTTTCTGTTATTAATGCAAGTTAGTTTTTAGGAAAGAGGAGGCTGGGTAACGTACACTGTTGCACAGGGTCACTGCCTTGCACATGCAGTAGGCTGACTGTTCGACGAGGGAATCTGCAGAGAGAAAAACAAGGGGGAGAGTTGGGTTAAGAGTTCAGAGGAAAGGAGAAGGATATAGAGGAAAGACAGAATTTAATATGCGAGAAAATTCGAGGTCCAGATAAAATATTCCTTACATCATCCCCGGAAGAGGAAGAAGAGGAGACGATTTCTGAGACCAAAGTATATTCAGGCTGGCGTTTCAAAAGCTCCCTCGCTCTCATCGTCAGAGCAAGGTGTCTGTATTCCTGTGTGCGTCAGATAGATGTGAACGGCCATTCGCCCATGCGTCAGTCGATTGCGCCGATCAATTTTCTTGGCTGTTTGAATTGCTCGCGCCGTCGTGAGCTATGTCAAGTCGTTTTTTGTGACTCGTGAGAGTTTCCACCCTCTTTGCTCGCGGCTACCGGCTGTCGGCCCTGCTTATCTTTCTCCGCCGGACCTATTGCTCCATTTTGAGCCAATGTTAGCCTTTTGCGGAGCGCTTGGTAGGCGGGATGAAGGTCCATGGCTCTGTTTAGTGTGCCAGTCGAGGACCAACTTTCTAGCAGCAGTCTGGCCATCTTGTCGTTGGCTCGACCGACAAATGATTGAACTAAACTCTTCAAGTTGTCAGTCGATCCTTACAGCACACGCGCTGGGAACCCTCGAGGCTACGATCCTAAACACTGCACGGCATCATTACGTGATGACCAGTTGTCGGTTAAGTTCGAGAAAATTAGCCCGCCGAAGCATCCCTCTTCTGATGGGGTTCTGGTTCACAACTTGTCCAGTCGTCGTGGATAAAGTGGAGTATGGAGCAAAAGTTAACGACCTCTTGATGGACAAGGAGTCCTATGCACCATCGACTGCCAGCGAGTTCAAAAAGCTCGTGAACAACATAAACAAAGCAGTCGACAAACTGAAGAAGTCGAGAGCTCTAACGAGAAGAGAGGCGTTGGCTGCAAAGGCCACCGACGCTGCAATGACACGTTTCTACGGTCTACCAAAGGTGCACAAACCAGGAGTGCCCTTACGCCTCATCGTATCCTTACGAGGTACCCCAACCTTTGGGTTGTAAAAGTGGCTGTATCAGCGACTGTGCTTTCTTACCAAGGATTCGCAGTGGACAGTGAAGTCTGCTAAAGAGTTTTTGACTCGCATCCAATGCCTAGAAGTGGAGGCAGACGAGGTGATGGTGTCGTTTGACGTGATCTCATTGTTCACATCTATTCCGCCTACTGTGGCTATCGAAACTATTGATGGTCTTCTCCAAGAAATATACGACGAAACCGACTAAAAGCTCAAGCGAGAGCACATCAGTCGGTATCCGCGAGCAAAGCGTGTGGAAACTCTCACGAGTCACAAAAACGACTTGATATAGGTCACGACGGCGCGGGCAATTCAAACAGCCTAGAAAGACGATCGGCGCAATCGACTGACGCATGGACGAATGAATATTCAGGAATACAGACAGCTTGCTCTGACGATGAGAACGAGGGAGCTATTGAAACGTCAGCCTGAATATACTTTGGTCTCAGAAATCGTCTCCTCTTCTTCCTCTTCCGGGGATGGAAAAAAAGACAGAATTTACATAAGATGCTTTCTAGTTTCGCAGGTACTATGTGAGATGACGAGAACGGACAGCGTGGGAACAAAAATGCAGGTTCTACTTTAAAATAGCTCAAACGCAATTCTGATCGTATAACCTTCACAAACAACGCCGTGGTTTGGTAAATACTGCCTTAGACTGCTAAATAGCGGCAGCAGTTAGCTCACAACTGTTCGTCAAACATTTAAGTGGTTCGACTTATTTGACCTCTTTCGGAGGCAATTCCATCATGCGTGATTAAACCACAGCAAATCAAGAACTCGACCCCCAAACAACAGTCTCATCACGAGCAACCATCTCTGATGAAGTGAGAGCCGCTAATTGACATAAATATTCAGTAGTTTAAATACTGCAAGCCCCTGTCTGTATGAGCTATCCGTATCCAATGCTCTCTCTAATGAGTTGTTCCAGTATGAATCTGAAACGGTAGGCGAATAAAGTTCTTGCTCTAACGGTCGTGTCTTCTTCTCCCCTCCTGCGTTTGTATCTTCACTGAACGCACCGGAAACGGCAAGAATGTAAAAAACAGGCTACGTCGAGGCAGGAGCTAATGCCCCCAAGAGTACGGCAGGATACGAGAAACTTATCAAGTGTGCGATGAGTGATGATTCCTTAAAGAAATCAAGCAATTATCACCGAAAGACCAAAGGATACGAGGATGCGCCCTATCCGATAATCAGCAGTACAAACAGCCCCTTAATGGACCAAACAACAGTATGGAAGATGGATCGCTGCTAATTTACAAATAACTGATATTCTGTACATCGCCAGCCCCTGATAGTGGACAGTAAAGTCACCTATCCAAGATATCAAATTATGAATCAACGCATTCCAGGTTCAGCATAACTGGAATAGATAGACCTGCGCGATTAGTGATCAGAACGCTTACATCGCACAACTACCTAATTATTTAATATTTATGGACATTAAATTCTACTGCATACGCAATCTTCAAATTTGTACCTCTTTTGTTTTGTCACTTAGTATCGGGTATTTCAAAGCCGATGCAGTCCATCTACATAGACTCCCCACGGTGATCTTTAGCAGTTAAGTTTAATTAATTTACTTATAGCCTTCTTTATTTTTCTGTTTAATTTTACGTCATTTTGAATTTTTACTTTAGTTCAAGATTTCTTTTAGCTCAGTTTATTTTAGTTAATTTTTAGATTTATTAACGACATGTGGTTGCTTTTCGGGGTTAAAATATTTACTAGTTTAGCTTACCTTACCTTAGTTAATTTATTTAACTTAATTATATTCCAGTTTAGTTTTTAGTTTCTTCTTACCTTAGGCTTCAGATTATGATTACTATGTTCTATTAGTTTTATTTCATTTTGAGTTTAGTTAGTTTTGCTTATTTTAGTTCGCCTCTCTTTATTTAGTCTTGATACAGTTTTTGATATATTATTGACACGTCTTTTTCCTTGTTTTTCACGTTACTTAACTTCATTCTCGAAAATTTGCAGTTCTTGGCTTTTTCGCGAATTCGGGTGGTTCCAGGTGTTTCCATGGTTGCACATTTTGCGGAATTCTTGGTGCCCATTGGCTATATAAGTTTTTCCATTTTTTCGATTTTATAGGCTCTACTTTTCATTTACTTTTTCCTTCCTCTGTAATACCCAAACTGTTTAATCCTTAGGACCACCGGTCCCGTAATACACAATGATGGGATTTCGCGCGCTGCACTGATCCCTAAAGGCAACTGCTACACACACACACACACTGGGAGGAACTGAGAACATTCGCGACTGTGAGCCACATGGAGGAACTTCCTTTCAATTTGCATGAGTCCCTTATAGAGACGTAAAGTAGGAAAGGGATATTCGTTGATGGTACCTCCAGTAAAGCCATAGACAGCCCCCAGGCCGAACCAGGCGAGAGAGACCAGTCCAGTAGGCGTCTTCAGCGCCAGTGCACGCTGAAACCAGACCTCGGCGGCTGCTAGGTGCCGTCTAGTGCAACGACCCTCAACAGTGGCAGCAGAGGATCGCCCGAGCGGCAGCCTTGACGAGGCCAGGTTAACGGGCTGACGGCGTGGACAGACGGCACCAGCACGAAGGAGGGAAAGCATGCCCAGACAGATGCAGGCCAGGGAACCTTCGGCGGTCATCGTCCGCGCCGGCTGACTGTCCTCTGCCTTGGTACAGGCTTCCGGCACCGTCAGACGCACAAGGATGGCAAGAAAGCTAAAAAGCAGCAGCAGCAGCAGTTGGAGAAAGTGACGTGACTTCTAGACATGCAAGGGATGACTAGTGGCAAACATTGGCTGAACACGCTTATCATTGATTTTTTTCGGTTTGTTCAGCAGCCTCCTCTTAATGAGCGGCATTAACACCCCTGCATATTTTAGCATGAGACTTAAAACATATTATTCGGACGGGGTGGCAGAGTTGAATAATTCCATTGACTCAATTGTGAATAATTCGTGGCTTACGTCGGAGTCGAAACCACATCAGCAGGGAAGGCCTTAATACAGCCAACGCTCAACCAATTGAACTACGAAGGCACACCAAGAGCCGGAAACTTAATCACACTTGGGTCGATTCAGCCATCCAGCGTACTGCAAGTATGAAATCCACCGATACAGATGAAATGAAATTCAGTGAAGTGACTTGGGAATTTTGGGTGCGAGCGGGTCCCCAACAGCCGCACGGATTGTTTGTTCGAGGTTGTCTCCTCTAGCGCTTTGGCTCAATAGCCTAACCACAAGGCAGCGGTGGCAAGCGGACTTATTTGATGACGGTTCATGCTCGCCGTGTTACAACGCCGTCGTGAGGCTTTGCGACACTTTAAAGGCTTTTGGCTTGCCAGGCCTCAGCCCACCGCGCCCTGGTAACACTGCCGATGCTGCGTCCGCGACTGCTTATTCTTCAGACCCGAGAGTCGGCTTATTTCACAGCTAACCTTCACTGAAGGTCGTTTCACTATCCGTCATCCGTGGACGCGCCGGGTAGCCAGTAGCTAGGCTAACAGGTAACCCGTCTTCCCGGGTAACCAGGCAGGATTTCCTGAGCAAGCATCCAGAATTCACCTGAATGACTAAATTAGTTAATTTGGCAGACGGTTAATTGTATTCAAGGCTACCCTTGTTTATGTGGAGCGAATCCCACCGAAGACGCGGATTTTTCACAAATGGGTCAATTAAATGACTTACAACATACTTTCTCAAAATGTTTCGATCTGCATAACATTCTCCAAAATTGAAAACATATGAATGCATGAAGATTGATCGCAAATAAATGTACGTAACTGAAGAGATCCGAAAGCCCGGAAAAGAAGACTTTCGCATAAAATAATGCTAACTGAGACCATAAAGAATCTGAGCGTTGTTGGCTACGGTACGGCTGGAGCCGATTGATTAAAAAATATGCTAAAAGGATTTATATACTATTAAAGGCGTTGCGATCACTAGAACCAGTCTTCTATTTGCCTGACATATCGGGTTCTTACTCGAACCAAGATTCGGATACGGGCAGGTGGGTGGGTGGGCAAGCAATCATCGTACCACTTACAACAGCTGCTAATTATGATATGCATGTAATAGCATCCTTAAAACACTACATTTCTCGTGCGCTCATCAGCTTTATTTCTACTGTCGGAAGTAGCCTGATATCGGAGAAATTGCATATGCTATTTTGTAGGACAGAAGCTAACCTTTTATTTAGATACATTATGCTACGGGCAACCCCAACATAAGTAACACAATTTTAAAATACATCGCTTCTAGGTAACACGCACAAATATTCTTTAGCTGAATGCCTAATTAAAGTGCTTTTTAAAGCGGTAACCTATCGGATAATTTTTTGATTAAAATATTTTAACTAAGGGGAAGTGCTTATGATATGAAAAGTAGAATGGTTATCCACTCACAGAAGGATAAGATTTACATTTATTGGTCTAATTTAATACTATTTTTTACGTCTAAGGAACTAGACTATTACTAAGACAATTTTCTTCTCCTCAATAAGGGAGAAAATAAAATTAATTAATTAAAAAAAAACTATAAATTGTATCATAAAAAGTATAAATTGTATCACAAAACGTATGATAATTGAAAAGTAAATTGAAATCATAAATAATGACCAGCAACTAAAGTAAATGAGATTTAACAATTTAATAAAATAAAAGCAAATTACCATTACCACCGATCACGTTTTACAGACTTCTGGGGGTTTGGTTACCGTGGCAAGTCCTGTAATAAATGTAACCGCTTATTCTAACAATCGAATTTTCTGCCCAACGGCTTCCTAGAACCAACCTTCATGCTTGCGGTAGCGGCAATATATCCCGCAGTACCCGTGTAATTAAATCTTTTCATTGAAGATTCATGAGGAATAGAAAAATGCTGCTGATGTAAAAAGTGACAGTCCGAAGTCAGTAATCATGTTGCATGCATTATAGAGCCATAAAGCTCCAATAAATCCAATATTATTACCCTTAACACATTAAGCCCCTCCCCAGCCCTACAACACCATTGCGTTTCAACCACGCAACGAGGGGACCACAGCAGACGCGTCTCCGTCGCGTTCCCACCCGCCCTCACAGCGGCCAAGGTCTGCTACACCAAGCTCCCTACGGTGGATCTATCTCCCCTCCTCTACATCTGTGTTTTTGATGACGGAGCTGCCCCTCACGAGCATGATGCTCCTCCTCCTCCTCCTCGCCGCCGGGATTGATGTCCACCCGGCGGGGCTCCTGATACAACAAGGGCTACTAGCCAGACAGCCAGCCAACCAAACGCAAAGACAGTTCGACCGCCGACCTCCAAGATGTCCACCACGCGCTTCCCGTGGGATTATAGTGAAAGCAGACTTGCGGAGGATCTTGTTCACTCTCTCACCACTTCCACAGCTGCACCTGGTGTCAAGACAGAGTCGATTGGGGAGGGCGCAGGGGGTGCGCGCAAAGCATACTCCAGCACCACCTTGCTGGGGAGGCCCCCTTTCGGCAGTATACCGATTGAGCCTGTGCAGGTCACCATCTACTGGGTACTAAGACAGTGTGTGCTCTGCTTAACTACTACCCGAGACTCTCAGGCAACCGTAAATTCTCAAATAAGATGAATGCTTGGCATTATTTTCCCGCGGCGGAGCACTCAAAGGGGCTTACATCTGGGCCAAGTCAATGCAGCCTGCCAAGTGAATACTGCACGTGCCGTTTGATTTACCAGCGTCCGCGGCGAAGGTTTGATGAAAGCTCGCGATGATGGCAGGTACCCTGAGCCTCAAAAGAAAAACGCGTATAAGACCAACAACAAACTGGCTTAGCATGTTGAAGTTCGGCAAGAAACTCTAGTTGCCAAAGGTAAAAACAAAGGTCTGGGAACCAATTGGCGTGGCTGAAACAGCAAAAAAGAGTGAATGAGAGATTACTGACTAATAGGCAAACCCCACTCCGACCAAGGAAACCCGCGGGATTCACAGGAGAACCCAGGAAGCAGCATGTGACGGCTGCTGCCATAAGCTACGTAGGCACATCTCGTACTAGTTGTGGGTTAATTTTTGAGGAATTTCCCCTTTACTCACCTGTGGAATTGTGGGTTTAAGCCACAAACACTCTGGGGATAAAGATGGTAGAGGGAGGGGACGAGAAAATGACACATGACTATAACTAAGTAATAATCACACTAGATGAAGTCTACTGTGGATGCTGACGGAAACAATATCAATCAACTCCCTTTCGTGGTAAAAAAAACTGACGTAAAGTGAAAAAAACAATTTAAAATTAGGGAATTTCACCAAAATATATACTAAGGAGCCTCAGGTGAGGAGCAGGCCCATTTATGAGCATTTCAGGTAACGAGCGAAGCACTAGCAGAGCACTTTTGTTTTCGATTGACGAGCTACCGCTCAATCAACGATTTGTCAATGCGCGTGCGCTTGTGTATGCCGTTAAGTTTTGATTCCCGGGCGTATGTCCTCGGTAGTTTTCAGCCAATCAGTGAAATGGTGCAAGCTGATTGGCTACGCCTCGAGAGATGTGTTGTAACGAGCCAACCCGACCCACTGAGTCTAGGGGTTGTGTGAATGTTTTCAAGGTCGGTCTCTTTTTT